>JAFIRS010001230.1:0-407723 GCA_018342105.1 Gonioctena quinquepunctata | reverse complement strand
CAATCCCCCCCCGCAAAACAAATAGAAAAACCCCCACCCTCGATATATGAAGTAAAAAAAACTCAAAGTACCCTTTTGGCATACAAGAAAAAAGGTTTTGAAAAAAAGGAAAACAATAAAATAAAAACTTACGTTTTTAGATGTTTGGTAGATGCACACACACAAACTCAGAGAGCAAGAAAGAGAGCACTGAATAGAACGATGTTCACAGTTCAGAGGACAGATGAAGAATGAAGCTGACGGTGGGGATCGGTCACCCACATCAATTTCCTACTGCGCAATTCGAAAACTGCCAACTCGACAAAATTCTCAGAACTGGATGATGCAATCATTTGGCCGATCCCACACCGCTTCCATGTCACCGACAGTGCCTTAGCCCGCTTAGATACAAATACGAATAGTAATCGTTAGACTTATCCCACGGTTCGAGCGTGCAGCTGCATACTCTCTTATCTTGTTAATGTAAACAAACTCTTTCACAAAGGATGCCACCGATATCTTATCTCAGTTAATGTAAACAAAGGATGCCGCCGATATCCGGTCGCTTAAATAAACAACTGATAAGAAGTGCTGACGTAGATAATATTCCTGCAGAGACTTGTCGGTTGAGTCATAGCCGCATCATCGCTGGCTCCTCCCACTTTCCAAAATGGCCGCCGCCATTCACGTGACACTTCCGTCCGACCAATGCCGTTGACGGATATTGGTTGACACCCCCATTTCAATATCTGCTCGGCTATTGGATAGCGGACGGCGGCTATCACCACGCCCACGACCTATCACAGCCTCCCCCCAACTCTGCCACCATTCCGACCAATCACAGGCCACTCATCCCCCCACCTTTTTCCCTACCCACATACAACCACCACCCCCCCCCTTTCATGAAACCGCCATTTTGTGGTGGTGCGGGACCATGTGGCGGGAGCAACCGATGTGCGGAGAGGTGGCCCCGTAGTGACATAGCCCTACTACTGATATAATATTGTATTCATCCAAATTATGGAATTTGAATCATGTTTCGTTCGAATCGGTAGAGCGAAAGATTCGAAAAATTAAAAAAATTGGAAAAAAGTCGAAGTAACAGTAGAGAGTCCAAATTTGGAGGGAAGGTATAAAATTGGATATTTCTAAAAAACTGATTTTTTGAGGAGTTTCGAAAAAATGTCAAATTTGACAGGTTTTTTTACTCATTTTTCAAGCACAAACTAACTGCGAAATCAAATTTTCATTATACCTCTTAATAAAAAAAACTTCCATATGTTGCGAACTTTATGTGTGACACTGTATATAAGTTAACAGAAGATCTGGTCAACTTCCACTGATCTATCGAAAGTGATAAAGATGTCCTAAGTTGGAGACAGCACTTTGTTCAAGTCCAATCTTGGCATACCCACGTCAAAAGTTCATACTAGACATAGATGCGAGCAATACCGGAATTGGAGCTTGTTATCATAGATGTAAGATGGCCAGGAAAAAGTCATCGACTACTACAGCAGGCATTTCTAGCGATAGACTGGACGGTAGATCACTTCCACAAATACCTTTATGGAAGGAAGTTACTCAACGACCGATCATGCGGCCTTGAATTGACCCAAAACGACAAATAGCTAGATGGTTAAAAAAGCTTAACCAGTACCATTTCAGAATCGAACATCACCCAGGACGACTACATAGTAATGTGGATGCCTTATATAGAAGACCGACAAACGAAAGGACTACCACCCATATGAGACAGGACCAAGAAAGCGATCCAAACATTGGGGCTTCTGTACATTGGAAAGGAGGGGAGATATTTTGGACGGATATCCCATATCCAAGGCAAATGTGGGCAAATTAGGATTCCCTGGTTGTGGAAAATGGGTGCGGGAGTCAGTGATGGGGGGTCGTAAATTTTCCAAGGAAGAGGATAGGTGAAGTTTTGAATTAAATTCGTGAGAGAAAATCAGGAAGACATCTGGGAGTCAATAAGACCTTCGGCAAGATCAGGCAAAAGTTCTACTGAGTTCAATGTCCAGACGATCCCAAAACAAAGTACTTATTGCCATGGACTATTTCAGCAAATGGGTAGAAGCCTGTGCCATTCCAGACCAAGAGGCATCTACAGCAGCAAGATTTGGAGTACCGATGGAGTTACATTCCGACCAAGCGAGGAATTTTGAGTCAAAGTTATTCAAGAAAATTTATGAGCTGACAGGAATCAGCAAGACAAGAACTACTGCACTCCACCCCTAGTCAATATCCCAGAATTTTGGGAGAATTTAATTCAGTATCATTTCCACTTCTTGATGTCGAAATTTTTCATTTAAATGATGTAGAAAAAGTTTGGTTTATTGGTTTTTTGGGCTGAGGATGAAATGTTTTTTCGTGTGATGGTTCATACAAGACACCAAGTGCGTTCTTCCGTCCAAAATCAACAATCCTTCTTCATCCAGGACAATTGTTTCAGACGACTTGTCCTCAGTAATGGTTTGCCAACTTCAAGTCTCTGGATATCTTCATGAAAACTTTGGCGCTGTGATTCTTTTATCCAATAATTTTCAGCCCCTTGTATCACGGAAACTTAAAAATGTTTTGAAATTCCGTTTCGGTCATTACCCAAGCAGTTCTGATCAAACAAATCCATTTTGAGAATTTATCGATATTGATTAGAGGGGTTTTCATTTGTAATAGCCACAAATTCATTTTTTTCCAATATGCTCTCCGGAATTTCTTCGTCATTTCTTATTTTTTCACAGGGCCCATTTTCTTCGGAATTTCGCAGTAATTCAGATCCATGAAACCAATTTCTTCTCAAAACTTCAAATTTCTGTTTAGTGCTCTGTCTTGTAGCTTCATTAGCTATGTTTTCATTCGTCGGTACCCATTTCCAATCTTCTGTATTCGTGAGTTCTTGAATCTCCCTAACTCGGTGAGATACAAACTGCTTCAATCGTTCTCCATCACTTCTTATCATAGTAATACACATTGTGAGTCCAGAAAAATGTTCGATGGATTTTGATTTCCAGATTTCCTTTTATGGCACAAGAAAGTCTGCTGGCCATCACAGCTGCTTGTAATTCGAGACGAGGAACGAACTGTTTCAGGGGGGCCACTCTTGATTTTGCTGTTACCAAACTCACTTCATTTATCCTTTCTGTGACAACTCTGAGATATACAACCACTGAAAAGCTTTTTGACTTGCATCGCAGAATATATGAAGCTCATTTCTAATCGATGAGGAAATCTCTATCGAATAACTCGGGGAATGTTTATTTCTGCAACTTCCTTCAGTTCTTTTAGCCAATGTTTCCAAGTTTCTTGGAGGTTTAATGGAAGATTATCATCCCAGCCAATGCCTCCACGCCAGATATCTTGTATCAGAATGTTTGCTCTCCTCTCTGCAATAATGCAGGAGGTCCCAGGAGATCGAAAACAGACATGACATAATGCAAAACTTGCCTTTTCGTGAAAATAATTTCCATATCTATTTCAAAATTCGGTTTTATCAGGAGTTCATCAGTAGTAGAGTCCCACCACACTCCCAAGACTCTTTGAGCTGCATTTTTGTCATCGTACAAGTCCTTTTTTTCCAAAACTTTATCAGGAAGACTTCTACGAACTGAATCAGAATTCGATCTCCAATTTACTAGTTAATCCACCAAATTCATTGACTCCGCGTATTTTTTGGATTTTACTGAGAGCTTCTTCTTCGGTATCGACAGAATCGAGGTAATCGTCAACATAGAATTTCGAGATTATGGCATTGGAAATTTTTTCTGAGGGTGACTCTTTGACAGCATTAAAATTTTTGATGTATTGTGCACAGACAGGCGAGCATGTGGCACCAAATGTCATACTAACATTTCATATATATCGGGTGGCCTGCTGTAATCACGAACTCTTCACAGGAAACGCTGGGCACATCGATCAGCCTCACGAACTCGCACTTGTTGGAACATTTCCCGTATGTCTCCGCAGAATCCAAATTTACGTGGTTTGAATTTCCATAAAACCGATGTCAGGGGTTGTAGTAAATCTGGTCCACTCAAGAGATTGTCATTTAAGATGATTCCATTGGATTTGGCAGCCGCGTCGAACACCAATCGAAATTTTCCAGGCTTGTTCGGATTTTCAACAGAAAAAGGGGAAAAGTACCATGTTCTGGGAGGTTCTATTCTAGCTTCTTCGGTACTCAATTTTCTAGCATACCATTTCTCGATGTAACTCTGGATTTTCTGGCAATATTCAAGAGCAAATTCGTTATTTTTTCGGACGGAATTTTCTCTCCATGCATTTGAGTCGCGAATGGCCGATGACTTGCTTTGAGGCAATACTACATTATCAGAATTCCAGAGAAGCCAATTTCATAGCGATTTTCATTTCTCCTGGCTGTTGATATCACTGGCCTATATGTGAATAACTACAAACCGAAAAATACCTTTCAGAAGGCAGTATTGTCCAAAATTAATACTTGTCAGTTTAAATGAAAGAGTAATCACTACTTTCTACTCGCACAGGCATACAAATATATCACTTTGACAGTTCAGCCATAAAAAAAATTGCGCACTGAAAAATGTTGCCAAATACTGCTGTAGAGTGAACTGGAAAAATATTTTTTTTAGGGCACTAATCTTCATTGCTTTTTTTTACAAATGGAAAACATGAAATGAATAGTTTTATTATTTCATCGTAACAGATGAACCAAAGGACTCAAAGAACTAACTTATATACAGGGTGTCCCTGGACTTCCTCTTCTCCTCTCGGGAATGTATGGATGGGGTCAAAATATCACCAGTACTTCATATAACTTTTGTTCCTAAAAGCCTTCGTTACCAAGTTACGGGCCCTCAAAGTTACAAAATGAAAAATGTTTTTCTTTGATAACTTTCAAAGTGAATATTCAAAATCATCTAAATTTTGGTGATTGACTAAACAAATGAATTCCTTCGATGAGCTTTCATGCAGGAGTCAGTTGTTTTGCTACAAAGTCAGGAACGGACCACCCCCGATGGTCCACACCCCAAAACTTCTGAAATCACACATCATTTTTCAATAGTTTTCAACAAAATAAGGTTACGTAGACAATTTTCTGAATAAAAGTACTCGTGTGGAAAGTTGATAGGAGCAACGATTCTTAATAAAAATGCAGTTTTACTCGACGACATCAAACCCGATCGTCCACCATTATTTGAAATGAAAAATTTTCACAGTAGAAATACAAATGCTAACGGTAATTCAACAACATTTATAACAGGGATAAAACAGAATAAGCTAAAATAAAGTCGTAAAAAAAGTACAGTACCTAGTTGGAAGTTTCATTCACAATGTAAATATTTTTTCAAATGAAATATCAAGTTATGTAGATTCGTGGTGTTTTTGAACTAACAAGCTACTCCACTATGAAATATCGAATTCAGTCCATATTTTGTATGTACGCAAGGAATAAGCACGTTTCGTGTTGTGTTATCTGCATCTCATGAAACTCAACATTTGGATGTTGCAAATTCGTATTCACAGCTTAAATGTTGAGGAGTTTCACTGATAAGTATAATTTCATGAGAGAAAATCTTTAACCCGAAGATAAATTTAGCTGAAAAAACGCACATCGGAAGACATAACTAATAAAAAGCAAACGAATAAACTACAAAAACGGCTGCACATGAATAGGTGAAAAATATCCGGTGAATAAATTTATGTTCCATTTCTTCCACAGATGTTGACAAAAACACCTTGTAGAAAGAAATAAAATTAGTGTGGATAAAAAATGACAACTGGAATGCGATTTTGTTTTGTTGAGTGGTGCGTTGTCATGTATTGTCAATATTCTAATAGGACAGTTTGAAGTGTTTTGATATAGCCGAACAGTTTACATTCAACGAATATGCAGATATGCATGCATTGTATGGCCGAGCATTTGGTAATGCTGCAGAAGCCCGTCGTCTGTATGCCGAGCATTTTCCCAATCGAACGTTGCCGGCAAGAGAAACGTTCGAGCGTGTCGATCGCAGCTTGAGGGAGACAGGTATGTCTAATGGATAATTTATTGGAGCCTGTTGTTTTATTTCGATATTATTTAAGGTTCAGTTTTGCCAAAACGAGGTGGTGAGGGCGCTCCTAGGGCTGTGCGTACCGTTGTATTGGAGGAAAATATTTTGGAAGCTGTCGCTGATGATCCTTCAATGAGCATCAGAAACCTATCAGAATAGTTCCATAAATCCAAGTCCACTATTCATAGAATAATTAGGGAACAACTGCTCCACCCATATCACATCCAGAAGGTACATTCCATGACACCTGAAGATTTTCCAGCACGACTGGAATATGCCAATTGGTTCCTGGATAGGCAAAGAGAGGATATGACTTTTATTACTCGAGTTTTATTCACTGATGAAGCAGGTTTCAGTAGAGATGGAGTAATCAACTCTCATAATCTCCACATATGGGCCGAAGAAAATCCCCATGGGATATTGCAAACCAAACACCAACAGAAATTCAACGTGAATGTTTGGTCTGGTATCATAGGAAACCATCTTACATGACCGATTGGATGGAGAACGTTATTTGGAGTTCATTCAGAACGATTTGAATGGACTTTTGGAACATGTTCCATTGCAAACCCGAAGAGATATGTGGTTTACGCATGATGGCGCTCCTCCTCATTTTAGTTTGATTGTGCGGGACCATCTCAACCAGATTTTCCCCAATAGATGGATTGATAGAGGTGGGCCATATTCATGGCCACCGCGGTCTCCGGATTTAAATCCATTGGATTTATTTCTGTGGGGGCATCTAAAAAGCCTCGTTTACGCTATACCTATTCATACCAGAGATGCCTTGTTGAATATAATTACATTATGAAGCCATACGAAACGACCCTGGCATGCTATTTCAAGTGCAGAGAGGGTGTTTGCGCCGACTAAGAAAATGTATTGAGAGAGACGGGGGTCATATCGAGCAGTTTTTGTAGCGGATTTTGCATTTCTGTTTCTCTTGAAGCTTGCGATTGATTATTTACACCATGAGTTTTGTAAGGTAAACGTGTTTGCATGATAAAAATTCGTCATGAACATTGTACCTATCATTTCTATTTTCATTACAAATTAATCTTTTCGAATAATGGTAGACATCTCAGGTTGGATGTCGTCGAACAAAAATGCATTTTTATCAAAAATCGTTGCTCTGATCGATTTTCCACACGAGTACTTTTATTTAGGAAATTGTCCAGGTAACCTTGTTTGACAAATCCCAGTCATTCCAATGTTTTGGGGTATGGACCATCGGGGGTAGTCCGTTCCTGACTTTGTAGCAAAACAACTGACTCCTGCATGAAAGCTCATCGAAGGAATTCATTTGTTTAGTCACCAAAATTTAGATGATTTTGAATATTAACTTTGAAAGTTATCAAAGAAAAACATTTTTCATTTTGTAACTTTGTAACTTGGTAACGAAGGGTTTTAGGAACAAAAGTTATATGAAGTACTGGTGATATTTTGACCCCATCTATACATTCCCGAGAGGAAAAGAGGAAGTCAAGGACACTCTGTATTCACACATACAGCATCAATACTACTATTTTAATTCTTATAATATTCTCTATATGAAATACTGGGATGTTACTTAAATAATGGATGATGGCTCATTTCATACTTTACTCTTACAATTTTCCAAGTTGTTTTCCTCTGTAACTGTCGTTCACGACAACATCTTCCAATCTTGCCCTCAATCCACATTCGTGAATGAATTTATATTCTGTAATGAGCGTTGATGATCCAATCAAAGTGTTATTTCTTGTATCCTCGATGACTGTGACGTAATAGCCACTGGAACCTTGCATATTTCGAAACTGACCTAAAAAGAATAACGAGTTATTTATTATTTGATTATTGATATTATATATATATATATATATATATATGTATATACTGATGGTGGAAAGTTCGGGTGGAACCGCCTCTGAAAAATTTACGATTTCGACGATTAGGAACCCATTTTGGAGAAGCCATTTTCAAGAAAAATGAAAAATAGAAAATTATTAGTTATGGCAAAGAAAGAGAATAATTTTCAGACTTAGTCACT
The DNA here is from genome assembly GCA_018342105.1 of Gonioctena quinquepunctata. NCBI lineage: Eukaryota > Metazoa > Arthropoda > Insecta > Coleoptera > Chrysomelidae > Gonioctena > Gonioctena quinquepunctata. The sequence goes on along the minus strand of JAFIRS010001230.1, from coordinate 399,668 downwards.
CGAGAAGAAAGGAAGTCAGTCTGTGGGCTCAATAATATGCCTACCCTTAGGTGTAGTTGATTAGGTAGGGTTTAGGATTTTGTAACTTGAGATCGTCGGAGTCACAATATGCCTACTCCCAGGACTTTAATGAATAATGACTCTAACAACAAAAAAACAAAAAAAGTCCTCAGTGTGAAATCACTTTCTTTCCCTACTACACCTGAGGAGTTGACATATTAAGGCTCCAGTGTGAAATATTTTCTCCCTAAGTGACTACACCTGAGGAGAAGGCAGATTGAAAATAACTTTTTTTTTCCATAACTAGTGATGTTCTATTTTCCAGATTCCTTGAAATGGCAAAATCCTCAAATTTTCAGACGCGATTCAACCAGAACATTTCTTATTCAAAATAATCATGATGACGCAATTCTTCTATTCAATAGTGGCAATTATCAAAAGTTTTGCAAACTATATGATGAACATTCTCAAATCACGTGCATTCATAATAGTCTAAGAGCTAGCAACGTTTTCGAGAGAGAATTTCAGGTAGGCCAGTTTTTAGATATGCTATCTCTCTCACTCTCCCGGACGTCATACGGGCTACCTGGCTGGCGGTAGTGGTTGCGTTCATCAGTGCGCATCGTACCTGTACAGGTAAAATATCAATTTTTCAAATAATTTTAAGAAGGTTCCTTTTTGTTTTATTATTTTAATTGAACTTTTTGACACATGAATCTATTATTGCCAGATATTTTTATTTTTTTAAACTGTGCCAGACGCTAATTTTGAATGAAAAAAATTTTTTTTCAAAATATTTTAATATGGCTGAAATTTTTATATGATGTTATTTAAGTATCTTAAAAGCCAAAATTCATTTGCCAAACAATAATTCAATTGCTAAACCTTCAGCCAGACCAATCTGAAAGTGAAAAGTGATTGGGCATGTTGGGAGAGTACAGACTGTAACGCGCTAGTTGCGCAAGCGAGATAGACGACAGCAGCTGTCTGTAGTCAAGATGGTGTCAGTTTAGTCACATTGGTGTCAGTTTAGTCACATTGGTGTCAGTTTAGTCATATTGGTGTATTCGTTGCTTATTTTCAATGTTTTTAACGGAATTGTGTTACAATGACTATTGATGAATTGAAATGTGTTTTCTGTAAAGACAAAAATGGAAAAATAATAACTTTTGTAGAAGATACATTAAAAAAGTATAAAGAAGTTTTACAAATACGTGTAAATTTTAAACTTAAATATGATATGATAGTACAGTTACCAGAGAAAGTTAATGACACTGATGGATATCACAGAAATTGTTAGAGCAGTTTTACAGCTTCAATGGCAAAATACCGTGATTTATCTGAAATTAATTTCTCGTCAACAGTAGTTCTTCCCAGCACATCTAGTTCAACTCCGATATGAAATTCTGCAGTAGATGTTAGCAAAACCCTGCCAGGTGATACGTCTCCAAATTCACATACAGAAGTTAATATCCAAGAAATTGACACTTCTAATGCAATTATTGAGCCTGAAAGTGTGGCCAACCAACTCAATGGCCTCTGATACTATTTTTTGTGTGACTAATGGTACTATTAAAACATCAAAACACATAACTCTTGGTATGACTGTTAGAAGTCTTACAAGTAGTAGAAGAATCATTAACATTCTTAATCGTCTTGGACATTGCTGCAACTATACTACACTGGAGGAGCTGGAAACTGAAGCTACTTACTCATCTGTTCATCGCTCTGAAATTAGTCCACCTGACATTATTCGGAAATCATCGTTATGCACAGGTGTAGCCTTCGATAACTTTGATAGATACGTTGATACTCTTAATGGAAAAGAAACTTTGCATGACACCGTAGGAATAATATATCAAAATATTGATAAAGATGATCCTAATGAAAGTGATATCGATTCTAGAAGTGATCAGTCCGACATGTTACCACCACCAGCAAAAAGGAGACGAACCTTTGAAGCCATTGTTCCTGAACTTGTTCCGATTTCTGCCCGATTGCAAATGTTAGTTCGATTAACACCTGTTGAGAACATAGAGCAAGAGGTTATCTTGCCGATGGAAGATAGTGACTAAAGTTTATCTTTCAGTCGCAGATGATTCCACATCTGATTTTATGAACATCCTGTTTATATTTTCAACAAATCAATAGAGCAATCTATTCCGAGTACTTTATCTTTAGTACAAACTATTGATTCATTACATATGGCTTCACTCTTTTTCCATGTGCCAATCACTTTAATGTGGACAGGATTTAATTGTAGAATTATAAAGGATAATACTCCAAAACAAAAAGTATCCTACCTTACTCCAATCAATTTGCCACCAACAGAGACATCAGTAGTGAAATTGACAATGACACAGGCTCAAAAAGTTGGTGTGGAATGTGACCAAAAATACGTTCAAGTAACATATGATTTGGCCATTGCTAAAATAGCTCTCAAAATTCAGGCAACAGAAACCCCAAAATTTGATAATCTCTTCATACATCTTGGCTCATTTCATTTAATGATGGCATTTTTTAAAACGATTGGAGTATTTATCAATGAGTGTGGATTATCACATATGATGGTTGAAAGTAAGATTATAGCATGAGGCTCGGTGAACGGAATCATTGAAGGCAAACATTTTAATCGTTGTAAACGTCTGCATCCGTTTATGGCTGTAGGTTTGCAAATATTACATTTTGATCAATACTTGAAAACGAAACAAGTCGAACATAATTTTTTAAAAGAGCAAATCTTTGATGATCTTTTACAATATTAAAATCTTGATGTTTACCATTCAACTACGACTGCTGTATTATTACCGAATCAGGTATTGTCCCGACTGCTCTCTTCGTATCAAACATTCGTGGATAAAACAAGACAATGTGATCATGGTAAAACTGCCCAGTTCCGCATGACCTACATCCAACTAGTTAATTATTACATCATTTCATCAAGGAGCATACGCATGGGTGATTATGAAATGTTCAAGCATGTAATTCCAAAAATCACCAATTTATTTTTTATTGTTAATCAGCCGAACTACGCTCGATGGTGTGTTAAATATTACGAGAATTTGAAGAATGTTGACGAAACACATCCGGGACTTGAAGAGGACTTCAAATCTGGCTGTTTTGGAATTAAAAGAACTGATAAACCTTTTTCGAGAATACCAATATATCTTGCGCTGGAACAGACTATAAATGCTGATGCTGCTAAACGTCTCAGCGGTATTGCACATTTTACAAATTCGATAGCTGCACGTCAACGCTGGACAAAAAGCCACAGTATTAGAGCTGCTTTGATCTCCCATGTTCTCGATGTTTGTGGATTAAGATACTTACAAGACGTTACCGCAGACTTACAACCTAATCGGATTATAATTTTTGAAAAATAGCTTGCCGATTTTATCGATATTTTTAAAAAAACTGTAATCCGTTCGATCCAGATTTAAACAAAGATAATCTTTACAATATAGCTACTGGAAGCCGGTCTCTCAACATATAGCTGAGTTCCTACGAACATGAAGAAAAGGGTGATGATTTAAGGAAGCAGTTCATTACTGAATGTGCTATAGATGGAAGTAAATTTGACAAACCAATAAAAAAAAACAAATACCTAACTTCGCTGAGGCTCCAAAAAAAAAAGAAATTAACTCTCGGAAATAAAGTTGTCGAGCTGAGAATGCAAAGGGATTTGTTTGGGAGAATGTTGGGAATATCCTTAACTCATAAGGTTGATATTGAGAAAGTATTGACATTTCCACTGACACCAGTGCCAACATCAATGTGCCACGCAGGTGGCAGTATTTGTAAAACGGATAAATCTCAATTAGTTAATTGATTGAGAAGAAAATCGGTGATAACGTCGATAAGCCACCTTTGGGTTTCAATATAGCTATTTTGGATGGTTTCTCCATGTTACACCTAATGAAAGAAGTACCTGTAACCTTCGATTCTATATCTAAAAAATTTCTGAGTATGATACTACGATTTAAATCCAAACGTGTCGATATTGTCTTCGATCAATATTTTACACCGTCAATCAAAGATTTTGAGCGTTACGTCGGGATGAATTAATCAGCCAAGTTACAATCGGGCTCAATCAAATTCGTCCACATAATGTTGTAGCTGAACTTAAAAATATGTATTTTAAAAAAGCCCTTGTTAATTTTTTTATTGACCATTGGGCTGGTGATGGAATGGCTCCTTTCATTGGAAATAAAATAATGTATGTGAACTTCAACAAGTGCTATTCATACCGGGTTGAAAGTAATAAAGTTATTAAAATTGTTGAAGATTCATTGACTTGTGAAGAACACGAAGAAGCCGATTCTCGAATAATATATCACATTTGCCAAATAAATGTCGATGCCGAAGTTGTGATACGCTGCTCAGACACAGATATTTTAATAATACTTCTTGGTAACATGGATCATTTGAATGCATCATTTAAACTCTGGATAAATTTGGGTGTGGGGAATAATGAGCGATTTATAAGCGTCAATCAAGTATACGAAATTCTAGGAAATTCTTTATCGAAAGCTCTACCGTGCTTTCACGCACTCACAGGATGCGACTACACACCAGCTTTTTTCCGGAAAAGTAAACTTCGACCTTTCAAACTGTTAGAGCAATCAGAACAGTATCAGTCAGCCTGTCAAAATATTATAACAGATAATGGAGAATTGCTGGATGAGACATTTAAGATCTTTGAAAAATTAATTTGTCATATTTACGGAGCTCGTGATTCTTGGAACGTCAATGACATTCGGTTCCATCTGTTTTCAAACACTTACCGGTCTAAAAAATCAGACGATAATTTTGAGAAAAAAATCCGTAATTTTGACCTATCAAGCCTACCACCATGTAAAGCTGAATTGTATCAGCATTTACTACGAGTTCGTTACGTCACAAAGTTTTGGAGAATGCTCATTTAAAACACCCAACATCTCTATCACCTCAAGCTTCCGGCTGGACCATAAACGACGATAAATATGATTTTATCTGGTTTGTTGGAGAGCAATTACCATCATTAGTTGCCGACATTATTATTAAAGGTAAAAATTAAAAAGAAATATTAATAAATTTATTTGCCGAAATATTATAAAATTTTTCATTCTATTACAGATAATAACTTTTTTTGTTTATTTTCATACTTGAGGTTGATCGTTATCTTAATTTTGTACAACAATAAATTATTATTTTAATACCGTATTAATCCACAAATTAATTCAATGGTTTTTAGTCCTTTCTCTGAAATTTATTTGACAACTATTTACCACTACCACATCACTTTTCACTTTTAGATCGGTCTGGCTGAAGGTTTAACAATTGAATTATTGTTTGGCAAATTAATTTTGACTTTTTAGATACTTAAATAACATCAAAAAATTTCAGCCTACTAAAAATTTTGAAAAAAATTTTTTTTTTAAAATTAGCGTCTGGCACAGTTAAACAACAATAAAAATATCTGGCAATAATAGATTCATGTGTCAAAAAGTTCAATTAAAATAATAAAACAAAAAGGAACCTTCTTAAAATTATTTGAAAAATTGATATTTTACCTGTACAGGTACGATGCGCACTGATGAACGCAACCACTACCGCCAGCCAGGTAGCCCGTATGACGTCCGGGAGAGTGAGAGAGATAGCATATTTAAAAACTGGCCTACCTGAAATTCTTGTTTTCCCGACGTTGCTAGCTCTCGTACTATAATTGATGATTAGTTTTTTATCAATTCCGTTATTTTTAACTCTAATCTTTGCCTATTTTCGTACAATTGTTTCTATAGCACAAAACTTACTCCATTGTTTTTATGGCACAAAACTTACTCCATTCCATTGTTTATATTACTATTATTACTACGACTACTATTATTATTATGTTACAAAAATCGCTTTTTTTAATTTTTGGACACTCAAGAACACTGAAAAATCTCCAGACATTCAATACGCGAAGTAAAAATTCCGTTAAAATTATACCTATCACAACCATATTTCTTTCATTTTAATGATTAAATAAGTCAAACATTTTATTACGGGATTATTGTTCCCATATTCTATCATAATGGGCGAAGACACGAAATTTTCAAAATATTTTTAATGGAACATATTATTTTGACATTGAGATTGAATACGTGTCGTTTAAAAAACGAAAATGGGGAAATACATGAAGATATTTTTATTTGAAGTTTGATTCACTTAAAATATTCACAATGAGAAAATGTTAGATTTTATTTTTGCCTAAATTAATTTATTTGGAAATTTTAAATTTCGCGTCAATCGTCTTTATTCCCATTAATTATAGAGTTTTTGCGGAGGGCAGTGAAAACTCAATTGGATTCCAGATATTTTTCGCGCGACAAATGAGGTTTCTGCACTTTATCCAAAAAATTAAACCATGTGACCGAAGCAGTTCGATACGCCATGGGATCATAATATTTGGTGCGAGCGTAAGTTTCTGAAAAATTTTTCCTCCCATGGAAATGTTTCATCTTTTTTTATTTAATGTGACAAAAAGTACGAGAGTTTGCTTTTTTATACCGCCAGAGGAAAACCGTGATGAACTCAGATTCTGTTTCTTTAAATGAGTTGATAAACTTTTGTCAGGAATTCCAGCTTTGGAGCAGTTATCTCGCCACCTAATTGCTCTATTTAATTTTCTTTCTGTCAGTTGTCAAATTTCCACCAATCAACAGCTCTAAATCTCTCCCCGGACAGTTCTAGAATCAAATAGAAAGCGACATTCATCTTACATCTTACCTATGAGTCATGTTGCATTTGCTGGCGCCACAAGAAGTAAATAATATCATAATTGTTGGAATCAGAAACTAAATATCGCGTATTGCGAATTCTTGAAATTAGCTTTGTTCTGTGAACTGTTCCGTTCTGCTGTTTCGTTTTTCCTTTCTTTATATATCAACAAAAGTAGGGTTGTCAGAATGACATATAATTTTATCTGACATCACTTTTTCTGTAACGATTTGTTTCCATTATATCAATAAAGGATTATTAAACTTGGAAAATCGAATTCAATACAGTCCACGAAATATATAACTATCAAAATGATCCAGTCGAACCGGATGGTATAATGGTATGGAGGTCGGCATCAGGCACAACCAAGAAGGAAGAAAGGAAGGTCTCATTCTCTGAAGGAAAACTCAATCTCATTCCCTGAAGAAAAGCTCATTTCAATTCTCTGAAGGAGAATTCATTCTCAAAAGGCAAAAGGATATAAACTGAGGTCAGAACTTCCGATATTTTTCATTCGCTCCGAGTAGAGTGCAGAAGCTGGTTGGTGAATTAATCTTCAAGATAAGTTTCATTTCACTTAAAGTTCTTAGTTAAGATAGTTAGTTTTTATTCATTCCATATTTATCAACATTAAATTCAAATTAGGAAAGCTTTGCCATCTGTCAGAGTTATGTCATAATTGATAATTTGGTATACAGGGCAGTTGAAAGATTCGAGTTCAAGGTAGGAATAGGTTATTTATTGTGAAGTAAACTGAATTGTTACAGAACAGGGGGAAAGATGAGTTCACAAAGAAATAGGGCAAGGGGTCGCTATAAGAGAACAATTACACTCATTGAAAATTTCGTGAATTCACTAACACCTGATTTAATTATAGATGTCAATAAATTAATTATTCGAGAATCTTTTCTGGTAAAGACATTTGATGATTATGATATAATTCAGAAAGAAATAGAAGATTCTATCGATGAAAATTATGATGATCAAATTTAATTACAGTTTGAAGATAGGCAGGCGATAGTAAATCGATATATTTCCCTTCATAGCAAAATTAAAACTCTGATTCAAAAACATTCTATGGATTCTGATAATAACGGAACACATGCTCATCATTCGGGTGTTTTAGGAATGAATTCACAACCCCCTCAACCAGCTGTTAAAGTTAAACTTCCCAATCTCAATATTCCAACTTTTGATGGAAATTATGGAGAGTGGCGTATATTCATAGATTCATTCACGGCTTCTGTTCATAACGATAATTTATTGGCAAAATCTCAATTTTTTTTATATTTGAAATCATTTTTGAAAGAAGAACCGCTTTCTCTTATTCGTGAATTAAATATTTCTGATGACAACTATAGTAAGGCTCTGGATCTGTTGAAAACTCAATACGATAAGAAAATGCCAGCAATAAATTATCATATCATTTGGTTGTTGGAAGCTACTTTGATCAAAGGTTTAAATGGACTTCGTGATTTCAATAGTCTAATTAGACAACATATCAACGCTTTGGAAGCACTAGGTATAAAATTAATAGGTTCTTGGGATTTATTTTTGATTCATGTTTTCTGTAGTAAGCTTGACAGAAATTTGAGAAATGATTTCGAACTTGAAAGGGATCAGAAGGATTTGCAAACTCTTAATGGATTTTTCAATTTTTTAAACAAAAGAATTACAGCATTGGAATCATCTGCTCAAATCAATGAAATTAAAAGCAGGCCAGAACAGAAATCCAAATATTTCAATAAACAAACATTGATTATTCATTCTCATATGTACTGATAGTCAGGGTGGTAATGGACAAAAGTGTATTTATTGCAAGGCACTTGGTCATAAGATATATAAATGCACTAAATTCAATTCAGAACCAACTTCAACGAGGAAGGACTTCATCTCAAAGGAAAGGTTATGTTTCTTTTGGAAGCACTTGATTTCTCAATGTACAAGGGATAGGTGTAGGATTTGTTCAGGAAAACATAATACTCTTACATGAAAACAAGACTACACATATTTCACAAGAACAAAGGTTCAATGAAGAAGTATCAGTCTCATTCTCAAATGCAAGGATCTACTAACTCTCAAACTCAAAGACCACATTTCCAAAGGCCTATTCAGTCTCAACATTACTTCTACACAAGAATCTCCTCAAGTTCAAACATTAACATGTACTCAAACCGGAAATGATCAACAATATTGCATGATTTCTTCCACTAGAAATCAGGTATTGCTAGCCACAGAAAGGGTGATTCTTTTTTCAGAAAATGGTGAAAGAATAGAAGTACGAGCGTTGTTGGATTCAGCTTCGCAAACTACGTTTGTGACCAGGGACACAATAAAAATGTTGAAGGCCAAAACTTTGAAAATTGATTTGAAGGTTTCAGGGATATCGCATAGCGGGACTCATGTTTCGGAAACGGTTGATTTAATTTTAGAATCAAAGAGGTCAAATACTGATAAGGAGAGGTTTTCAGGTTTCAATTGACACTTCCAAATTCAGTATTCCCCATAATATTGATCTTGCTGATATTGGGTATAATATTCCTGCTAAAATAGATATGTTAATTGGAGCTGATTTGTATTTCGATTTGATTGAACCAGGTTTGATTAGATTGGGACCGAATTTACCAATTTTACAAAACTGTAAATTAGGATGGGTATTGGGAGGTACAAGCAAATCTCAACATTTCAATTCTGTTTCCAATCTCAGTGTCGTATTGTACACACACAATGACATTGATGAACTCATTCCGAAATTTTGGCAGTTAGAGGAAATTTCTTCAAAACGAATTTTATGTCCCGAGGATAAAATATGTGAAAACAGTTTTTATCTTCTACGAAGCGCACTGAAGATGGTAGGTTCATGGTAAAGCTGCCTTCAAAAACTAACATTGAAAGTTTAAATTTGGGCGAATCATTTGAAATAGCCAAAAGTAGATTTCTCTCATTGGAAAAAAGGTTAAGTAAAAATGAAGGTTCGAGCTCTCAATATAAGTCGTATATAGATGAATATGTCGATTTGAATCACGCAGATATGTTCCTCTAGAACTGGAAACTAGGGACGCTAATATGAAATACTTGTCACCACATAATTGTGTAATCAGGAAGGAAAGTGTGAGTACAAAGTTAAGGGTTGTTTTCGATGCATCAATGAAAACCACAAAGGGTGTTCCATTGAATGATGTCATGTTCAAAGGTCCCACTGTTCAGTCAGATTTATTTGACATTGTATGTAGGTTTCACTTTTAGGTTCGTTTTCACAGCTGATTTAGTCAAAATGTTCAGACAGGTACTCATACATCCCGATCATAGACATTTACAAAATATTTTATGGCGTGATCTTCCAGAAAATGAATTAAGATATATAGAACTCCAAACAGTTACGTATGGAACGAACTGTGCTCCGTTTCTTTCTACAAGTTGTTTGGTTCAGCTAGCGAATGATGAAAACATATCTCACCCACAAGCATCACAGGCTCTTCTCCAACAGTGCTATGTGGATGACATTCTTGCAGGAGCTAATTCTCTTCAGGAACTTGGACAGTTACGTGACGAACTGATAGATTTGTTGGCCTCGGCAGGTTTCAAACTTCATAGGTGAGTATCGAATGTTGTCAATTTTCTCGAGGCTCAGGATTTTTCTCAATCACTTATTCAGTATAAGGATCAAAGGTCATCATATAATGAAGGTCAAGGTTCCTATGAAGATGTTAAACTTCACAGAGATGGATATTTAAATAAGGTTTTAGGAATCTATTGGCAACCTACATCAGATGATTTCAAGATTTGTGGTTTTACATTCGATAAAAATATACCTCTGACAAAAAGAAATGTTCTTTCGCATATTGCAAGGTTTTTCGATCCATTAGGCTTCATGGGTCCAATTATAGTGGTTGGAAAAATGTTCATGAAAAACGTGTGGAATCGTAAATTAGATTGGGATGATACTCTGCCTCCAGATTTATGTCATGAATGGAAGACATTTTCAAAATATTTACCTTTTCTTGATAATTTTAAGATTCCCCGATTATTACATTTTCCACATGAAATAGAGTATTTCGAATTACATGGGTTCTCAGACTCCTCTCTCAATCCTTATGGAACATGTTTCTATTTGAAAACTATTCATTCTAACAGAAAAGTCAGTTGTAGGTTAATTTGTTCAAAATCAAGGGTGGCTCCACAAAAAATAATATCACTTCCAAAACTGGAATTATGCGGTGCTCTACTTATGGCTGAGTTATGTCATAAATTATGTTCGATCTTTCAGATCAAATTTTCGAAAATAGTTTTGTGGTGTGACTCTCAAATTGTTTTATGTTGGTTACAGGATGTATCTACTAGGTGGACAACATTTGTAGGTAATCGAGTATCAGAGATACAGGAGCTTACTCCTAATGTTGAATGGCAACATGTGTCTTCTGGGGAAAATCCCGCTGATCACATTTCTCGTGGTTTGAACCAAATCTCTTTAATATTTTGTGAACAATGGTGGTACGGACCAACATTTTTAAATGACTATTATTTGGAGTATAGGAATTTCTTTCAGATGAAAATCAATTCGCTTCCCGAACAAAGGTTGGTAACTCTCGTCTCTTCGAACGAATTTTCAGCAGAAGCGATGGAAATATTTTCGAATTTTTCGAATTTTCGTCGACTTCAACGCACAGTAGCATATTTTTTTCGATTCGCCAATAATTGTTCAAAGGTTAAACGCAAATTGAATGGTTCTCTTCATGTTGATGAATTGCTAAGTTCTTTGAAGGTTATAGTTAGGTGTATTCAAGGTCACCATTTCATGAAGGAAATCGGAGATATTGAATCGAAAAAATTCATACAATCAGGTACTTTAGCACAATTAAGTCCATTTTTGGATGAGGATGGTATACTTCGTGTAGGAGGAAGGTTATCTCAATCCAATTTATCCTTTTCTCAAAAGCATCCTATGATTCTACCCCCAAAAAACCATGTTGTGAAACTGATCTATAAACAAGAACATCTAGATTTACATCATGCAGGGGCACAAACGGTTCTCGCACATCTTAGATTACGATTTTCGCCGATAAATGGATTGAGACCAATTAAAAGAGAAGTTAAAAATTGCGTTACCTGTTTTAGGTTTAAAGCACTTTCATCTCAACAAATAATGGCTTCATCACCCTCCATAGTACGTCCTTTTCTCAAAGTAGGAGTTGACTTTGGTGGTCCTATTGAGTTAAGGAATCTCGTCTTCGAAAAGCAGTGATCTCCAAAGCATACATTTCGTTGTTTGTTTGTATGGTTACAAAGGCAGTTCATATCGAACTTGTTTCCAGTCTATCAACAGAAGCGTTTCTTTCAACTCTCAAAAGATTCATTGCTCGACGTGGATGTCCTTAAATCATATACAGCGACAATGGAACTAATTTCCAGGGTGCTAACAACTCACTTAGACAAGTATATGATTTATTACGAGAAAATGAAGGTTTTGTTGAAGATTTTTCATCTAAAAGAGAAATAAAATGGAAGTTCATACCCCCCAATAGTCCACACTGGGGAGGATTGTGGGGGCCTGGTATAAAGTCTACAAAATTTCATCTCAAACGGGTTATGGGAAAAAGTATTCTGAATTTTGAAGAAGTCACAACTCTCTCATGTCAAATTGAAGCCATATTGAACTCTAGGCCCCTCTCTCCTATTTTAACAGACCCAGAAGATTACTCGTGTCTCACACCCAGTCATTTTTTAATAGGAGAGTCGTCAATCTCTTTTCCGGAAATCAATATTTCTGATGTTCCTGATAATAGGTTGAAAGCCTGGGAATGCTGTCAAAAAATGAGGCAAAATTTTTGGAAATATTTGAATAGACTTCAACATAAACCAAAATGGGTCAAACTATATCAAAATTTAAAAGTTAATGATTTTGTTTTGGTGAAGGAGGATAATATTCCACCTCTTGAATGGCGATTAGCTCGCATTAAAGAAGTAATGCCAGGACCCGAAATAAAGGTTCGAGTTGTGAAAATTCGTACAATGAACGGAATTTTTACTAGACCAATTACGAAATTATGTCCACTTCCATATTCTTCTGATAAAAACAATCAAGCCGGTGGGGAGGTTGTTGGAATCAGAAATAAAATATCGCGTATTGCGAATTCTTGAAATCAGCTTTGTTCTGTGAACTGTTCCGTTCTGTTGAGAATAATTTATGAAATAATTATTTTAGTGACATGTTCTTAATCTTATGTTTTGTGTTCTGTAAAAAACTTCACAGGACTGTCAAATAAAAGTGATTAGTCATGAGAGTCTGTCGTTGATTTTTTTTGTATGGAACTCCATTTGTAACATTATATGTTTATGCAGGATTTAGAAGTATCAAGAATAAACTGTTAATAAAGCAATATATCCCTGTCTGAAGCCAGTTTTATTGAGTACCTGCCTTCCAACAAAATAAATAACCAACAGGTTATGGGCCCAGGCAGCTTTGTCAGTTTGTTGGGATAAGCTAGAGGAATTGGAGGATTTTGCCAGTCGGTTACCAAGTCAGTTAGTGCATGTCAGTACAAATTGGAGCACCCAACCCAGCTGAAACTGTAAGTCAGTCCAATAGTTTATTTTGGGGAACATCACATCAGTCTTCAGGAAAGTCGGTCGTACAAAGAAAGGAAGTCACTCTTCTAGGAGAAGTGTTAAGAACTGTTTTAGTATAAGCCTGCATATTAATTACTAAAAATTTGTAAATTTTGTCAGTCAAATACCTTTAATTTCAATATGGACTCAGTCAGATCTGCATTAGAAATTCTGTCAGAAGATTCACAGGGCAATGTTAATTATGTATCATGGAAATTTAAATTGAACTTGACATTGAAATCGAAAGGGCTGTATTTAGTAGCTACAGGTGTAGTTATTACTACACCTGTAGCTACTAAATACCAGAAGGCTCAGATAATAATGACAATGTTAAGGCTTGGGCTCAAACAAGATATTGAAGCTCAAACTCTTATAGGTTTAAATGTGAGTAGCAACATAGCAAAGAGAATCGCATATTGCAATTCATCTTTCCTTATGCTTGATAAATTAGATATGTTGTATGGTAAGAAGTCTGATCTTACAGTTGAAGGTTTACAAAGACAATTTTTTAGTTATAAATATGATGTTAACAAGTCAGCCGTAGAAAATTGTATGATTATTCAACAGTATGCAGAAGATTTAGCTGCTGAAGGTGAAGAAGTCAAGGAATCTTGGGTCATGACAAGAATTTTGGGAATGCTACCTTCCAAACTACATCATTTTCGCACAGCTTGGGATAATGTTAGTCCTATCGACAAAAATTTAAATACCATCATCGAGCGTCTTCGGTTGGAAGAGGATAGACTGAATGGTACCGAGCAACAAGAACTACAGAATGCCTTTATGCATAAACAATCTGGAAGAAATGAAGGCAACCCACAGAGTAATGTTGAATGTTTCAAATGTGGAAAAAAGGGCCATATTAAGAAACACTGCAGAAATAAACCTTGTCCTAAATACCTAGAATACTGTAAAAATAACTATTCTTGCAAAAACTGTCATCAAAAGGGCCATTTTGTGAAAGATTGCCCTAAGAATAATTCAAGTGGAAATTTCAGTGGTACTGATCAAAATAATGGAAGTCAGAGAAGTTCTCAAAGAAACTCTAATCGTAGAGCTTTTATTTCTACTGGTTTATCAACTGAAATGTAAAGGATATTTTGTAGAAAATATTGCAGGATTGTTGGTATCAATATTGTGGTGCAAGTCAACACATGACATCTCGTAAAGACGACAAATTTTGTTGAACTTAAAGAACACATGAATGTGTTAATTGGTGATGCCACCAAATTAGAAGGAATAGGAATAGGTGAAGTGGAGTTGACGGCATTCAACGGAAAAGAATGGTATGAAGTTGTGTTGAAAAATGTATTATATGTACCTAAGATGTCTTTTAACCTATTTTCCGTGTCACAGATGTTAGACAAAGGATATATTCAGGAAGCAGATGCAAGTCAGTCAACATTCAAGAGTCGGGAAGACAATAAAATTGTAGCAATAGCCAAAAGACATGAAAATTTATTCAAGATGATGTTTAGACAAGAAGATGAAAAATGTCTTGTTACTATGTCAATCAAAACTTGGCATGAAAGATTTGCTCATCAAAATGTACAATACGTGAAAGACACTCTAAAACGAAATGGAGTGAAATATGTAGATGATTGGAATGATTATGTCTGTCCAGGATGTGTATATGGGAAGCAACATCATATTTCACATCCATTGAATATTAAAGTAGCTCAAAGACCATTAGACTTAGTTCATGTAGATTTGTGTGAAATGAACATTATATCATTAGGAGGAGCTAAATATTTCTTACTTTTCAAGGATGATTTTTCACATTTTCGAACACTGTATTTTTTTAAATCCAAGGATGAAGATGTTTCTAAACTGAATATGTATGTGAAAATGGTTAACAATCAATTTGAAAGAAATATAAAATGTTTGAGATCTGACAATGGAACTGAAATTAAAAATGAAAATGCCAAGAAAATTCTAGAAGAATCAGGAGTCTTTCATAGTAAGTCAAATGTATATACTCCCCAACAGAATGGACGTATCGAAAGAGAAATGAGAACTATAGTTGAATCTGCTAGATCTGCCATACATGCTAGGAATCTCATGAGAATCATGGGCTGAGGCAGTAAACTATGCAGTTTTTACAGGACAGGAAAGAGCTCACAAGATGACAAGTGTCCTGCTGATCTTTGGTTTGGTCGAAGAGTTGAAATAAAGAAACTTAGAAGTTTTGGATGTGAATGCTATGTATTAATTGAAAATCACAGAAGAGCAAAGACACAGAAAAAGTCGAAGAAAGGAATCTTCATTGGATACGATATAGATTCACCAAGTTATAGAATCTACATTGAAGAAGAAAATGATGTTGTAAGTTCTGAAAATGTAATATTTGATGAGAAGTTAGGAACAGAAAAAGGATACACAGAACTTGAATTGAATTCAGAAGAAAATCAAAACTCAGGAGGAGAAGAAACTTATGAAGATGAGACTAATGAATCTAACCATCTAAAAAACAAAAAGGAAAACTTGGACCGAAATGCCAATGACAATTCACGAAAATTGAGAGATAGAAGAGATATCAGAAAGCCTCCAAATCTAGATGATTATGTTTTGGAATATTCAACTGATGATGAAAATGAAAACATGGCATTGATTGGTGAAATTGAAGATATTGCAATTCGAGAAGCATTGAAGGACAAAAACTGGAAAGAAGCCATGGATGATGAATTTTACTCATTAACTAAAATGAAAACATGGGAGTTAGTAGAGATCCCAAAGGATGTGAAACCATTGACATGTAAGTGGATACTCAGGAAGAAACAAGATGGAAAATTTAAAGCCAGGCTGGTAGCAAGAGGATTTGAACAGAAGCAAGGTATTGATTATACAGAAACATTCAGTCCAGTTGCTCGACATGTATCTGTTAGACTTGTACTTAGCCTAGCTGCATCAAATAAAATGAAATTGATGTCTTTTGATATAAAGACAGCATGTTTACATGGAGACTTGGAAGAAGAAATATTCATGTATCAACCAGAAGGATATAATGATGGGACAAATCGAATTTGCAGATTGAAGAAAAGTTTATATGGACTCAAACAAGCACCAAGAAACTGGAATCACAAATTTAGCAATTTTTTAAAATCATTCGAATTTGACAATACTGATGATGATCCATGTGTCTATTACAATAAAGATAGGAGTGTGATAATTGTACTCTTTGTTGATGACGGTCTTATTTCTGGAATCAATGAACAGGATGTGTCTAACATCCTTGACAAATTAAAGGAAGAATTTGAAATCACTTATGATACTGCTGAAAATAATAAAATGTTCTATCTTGGAATGAAAATTCAAAGTATAGAGGAAGGTATTTTTGTCAGCCAACACAAATACACCGAAAATATTATAAAACGTTTTAATTTTGATTGTCTAAATACAGCACACACTCCAATGGAAAAGGGAATGATTACAGATCATGAAAATTTTGTAAATGACAGACCACTGGAGAAGTCGAAACCATATCGTGAAGCAGTTGGAAGTTTACTATACTTAGCCACAATAAGTCGTCCTGACATAAGTTATGCTGTCAATTACCTAAGTCGTTTCAACAACAATCCGATGGTTACTCACTGGTAAATGGTCAAGAGGGTTTTTCAGTATCTAAAGGGTACAGTGAAAAATGGAATATACTTTGATGGAAGTAGCGAACTAATTGCTTACACTGATTCAGATTATGGAGGTGACACTGGTCATTCGACAAGTGGAATACTCGTATTAAGAGGAGGACCTATAGTATGGTATGCTCAGAAACAAAGACTTGTAGCAACATCAGAACTGCGCTATGAATATAGTAGGAAAAAGCTCGCTGTATCCCGATATGCAATTGCATGATGATTCTGCAAAGCTTTGATTAAGAAGAATTGGAAAGGTAACCGAAGTTTCTTGGATACACCTAAACCAACTATGATATGTAATTTAGAAATCGTCATCAGGCCATCTTGTTATGTTGAATAATCATGAAGGAAAAATAAACAAAGGCAAAAAGCATATTGAAACACGTTCTGCTGTTTCGTTTTTCTTTATATCAACAAAAGTAGGGTTGCCAGAATGACATATAATTTTATCTGACATCACTTTTTCTATAACGATTTGTTTCCATTATATCAATAAAGGATTATTAAACTTGGAAAATCGAATTCAATACAGTCCACGAAATATATAACTATCAATAATATAATAGCAATTGAAATATTTACAGTAAGAAAGGATTACCTGGATTGGTTGAATGTGTATGTGCGTACATTTGTACAGGTAATATGTTTGAATAAGATACATATTTTAATTTTATGGTTAGGCATACATGCAAAATGTTTGTAATTTTTTTTGTGTAACTTGTTTATTTTTCATTTATTATGTAACTGATTATTTCTTATTAGTATTAGTGTAACATGCTTTGTTAATTAGTTGTTTTAGTTTAGGCAAAGCCTATTTTGCCTTGACCTTTAAATTTTTTTAACTACTGTACTAACTGTTTAGCTTTCTTTGTTGAGATAGTAATGAACTTGTTTGCTTGTCTTAGTCCTGGAATATTATTCCAGTAAGACAGCATTTTAATGTCTATTTGTATTATAGGCTCTACTACATCATGCAAAAAAACGTTTGTTGTAATAAACCACATTAAGGAGCTAAATCTCTGTATGTATTGAGCTTAATGGGAAGGTTGATGGATTATCAAAGAGAGATGCGAGAGTTGAAGCAGTTAATGAAACAGGCATATTGGTAAAAGCCAAAATAGAGTTCACTATTGGTAGCGTGGTAATTTTTGAAAATTTTAACCTGTTTTTGGAAGAACATAAGAAACACTCTGTTCTGATAATGTTTATGTTTTATCTAGTTTCTCCCTTCAGCTCTTTAGTTATAGTGAAATCTAATAAAACAGCATATGAATTACAAAAACAATTTATATATTGCAAGAACCATCATTTTAAAAGTTCTCATGAGATACCTTGTGACACATCATTGATCCTTTTTTTTTATAGGTAGTATTTCTCTAAAATTGGAGGCAACAACTTGACTGAATTCGTGAAGAGATGTTTGGCGCCATCAGTAAAATACGTGTTGCCATACAATTTACGTATTTAGGGAGAAAAAAGCTAACTTTGGAGTTTCAAACTTGGCGAAAGCAATTGTTGGTAAGTTGTTGGTTTCGAATTTAATAACACGTGACGTTTTATATTCGTAAAAACAGATGAATTAATTTTGAAACATTTAAGAACATTGGTATAACTACAGGAAAACATAGTACTCCTTATCTGACAGTTGGAATTTGTTAAGTTCACACATTTTGGGTATTTATACCTGTATTTATTCTACCAAATTGATTTGAGCTTGAAAATAATAAATACTCTTTATTAATAAAATACTTACTTTTTAGATGCGGCAGAGAAAAACAACTTAATATCAAACAGGAAAGAAACTGAAATTTCCATCGGAACTTTGTTAAGGAGAGCACTAGAGAGAAAAAGGAGATCTACCATTCTCATATGATTTTGGGGCTATGTCTGCCTAATATATATATATATATATATATATATATATATATATATATATATATATATATATATATGAATTTAGAAATAACGACTGAAAATTGGTATGAACAGTGGGGAATAACGGGGATCTTCAGTCAGCACAAGTGTTGAACTATGAAAAACTCTTGTGCTGACTGAAGATCCCCGTTATTCCCCACTGTTTATATATATATATATATATATATATATATATATATATATTTAATGTGGAATATATGTTTTAATACCTTCATTGTTTTCTTTTGAAAATTTTCTCTCAATATGTTCCCTGAACATCTTCGGAAGGGTCATCCACACCGCCACAGGGATGCCCCTGGACTAGTCCACGAACATTCAAGGATGTTTCGACAATGTTCCAATGAAACATTCCTGGAATGTACAATTTGCCCACAACGGCTTTACTGGGAATGTCCCCGGAATGTTCCGCGACTTTTTGCGACATTCTCGGAACATATCCGTTGTCGCACTTGGACATCCTTGGAACATTTTATGAATACACTATGAATTACACTATTGGGGTGGAAACTGCTGTAATTGAAATTTCACTCACAAAATGTTTTCTGGGTACGCGTAATGTATTTTAAAGCATATTCAAAGCGATAATGATTTATTGTGTCCTCGCCTAATGTGCGTTTATTGCCGAACTCCTGATCCGTAATCCTTTTGGGACGGGATGTAGCACCCGCTAAGTATTTGAAGAGTATTCAACGATTAAGCATTTGAATCCTATACAAAACTTTAACATATAATTAAGGTACTTTTTAATTCGTTTTTACGTACCTACGCGATTTCGAAATAGTTATAGTGGAGGGATATAGTAAAGATAGAGTCGTTATCATTGAGTGGAACAATGAACATCATCAAATTCGATATTAGACTGTATAATCTTATGAATAGGGCGTGATAAAAATAAAGCAGCGCTTAGTCAATGACTTTATCGATGCGTCTTTTGGCGCATATAAGGTTTGTCTCTAAATTACCTGCTTTATTTTTAGAAACGACGTGAATGAAAGCGCTTTGACTTGTTTTCGACGCATCCGCGAAAATATATGATTACCGGATCAATGCATATAACTTTGCGAGAAATTTTCTATTGGTTCAGGTAGTGCAAATTTGAAGAGAATTCTACGCAAGAATTTACTATTGTTCCGGTAAAATATCGTCCCACGAAAGCTTTTCTGACCATAGTTTTTGTAATTAATTTTTTTGCAATGATAATGCATGGACTAACAAGCCCTTATGGATCGAAAATAGTTTCTAGAGAGAATCGTTCTCTTGGTTATTCTAGGTATATCTTGTTGTCGTAAACTGAAGGTGAGAAGGTCCGAATCGCATTCGCATTCAAAAAACCTAAAATCTTATTGTCATAAATAAATAAAAAAATAAATTAGATGCACACTGCGCATATTTATCAAAAATATTTTTGTTGTTCGATTTCCATTTTTTAAGTTCGAATCCACGTTTGAATAATATTTGCGAAATAGTCGTGCAAACGTATTCAACTTGTTTCTCGGATTCTACGCTTTTTAATAAGTCGTCAACGTCGGTTTCGCATTCGTTAGCAATCTCGCGCAAACAACGTATCGCTAAAAATGATATGCCTAAGTGATGATGCATAAGTTACGGAATTCAATTGATATGTTTTAATTGAATCATTCGGATTTGTTCGCCATACTATTTTTGGCAAACTACGTTTTGGTAATCAAAAGTTGTCGGTACATCATTTCGATATCACTTGATATCACAATGGGACGCTTTCGAAAATAATTGATAAAATATCTTGCTGTATGACAGGATCACACATTTGATTTGAATTGTTTGAAAAGTCTATATATAACGTCTTTAACCTTTCGTTATTCATAAGGCGTCTTTATAAAGAAATTAACCGTTTAACTGCATTTTCTCGTGATTAACCTAATAATGTAGAAGATTTTTTAAATGGTATTGAGGCGATGTAACGACCAGTATCGTTCTTGCTTAAATTCTGAACGAAGTTTTTTCACATTCCTGTTCCTCAAGTGACCACGATTTTTCGTGTTCAATTTTCTCGACCTCTCAAAATTTGCTTAATTGTTCCTGAATGGATGTTTGTGTTCAGTTTACAATGCGTTTTATTTGAATTCGAATGAGATTCAATTCTTGGCACACTCATTGCATCAGCAACTATCTAGTTAAACGAGTGTTCTGCAATATAGGGGATGAAAACCCAATGCTTATTTTACCTACGCTCAAAAGCTGCCAGAACGCATCTGCTCCGATTAAAATATCAATAGGCTTAGGCATGAAAAACTCCGGATCGGATAACTTTATGTCAAACGGTCTATTCAAATTCTGTATATCGATTGGGGAGTCAGGTAAGTTAGATGTTATATTATCTAACACGAAACGGGACAAATTGAATGAATATTCACTGTTTTTGGACTTTATAGTAATATTACACTTATGATTCGCATAGGAAGTAAAATCACTTATTCCAGATACCGATAATTTGCAGTTTATTTTCTCTACATTGAGCTTATCGCATAATCTACTCGTAATAAAACTCGATTGTGAATCACAGTCCAACAAACCTGTTACAAAATTGTTTGAGTTAGCTTGAAAAATCTGTCCGCATGCGTGAACTTGAGCCATTGAAAGAATTCAGTTTTGTGCGGTAGACAATGTGCAATAATAGTTCACGCGTTTTTTCATATATCTCCTAAACGGTTTGACGGACGCGAAAAATACAGAAAATATTTTTTTTAGATGATTTAATATTCTTTCTTCATCTCTCAATAATGTTTTCTGTAAAATCGATATTTATGCGAGTTTTCGAGTCAAAGTTGGAACGCATGCTTTTTCTGCGAATAACTCAAAAAAAATTGATCCTACGTGAAAAATAGTTATATTGAAAGTTGTAGAACGGAAAATTGTATACAAATTTTGTTGTGAACTTTTCTCCTATCTACAATAGTTTTCGCACAGTAAATAGCCAAACGAAAATTCTTCCTCTCAAATTCTCTCTGTAAATTACTCCACAGTTCTCCCGAATTCACCCTGACAATTATCCTTCATCCCTTTATTACCTTTGCCTATCTTCAACCCTCTCCTGGCCTCCGTTCATCGTGCCTCAATTATCCCTGCCAATGACCTTTCATTTTACAACAAATTCCTCCAGAAATCATCTCTCTGCTCTCGTTTACCTTTCCAGTGTTCTTGTTCCTTGCCTGTCTCATTGCAAGTAGATAATGTTTGTTTAGCTATCTACTGCGCGAAAACTATTGTGGTTTAGGACAAAATATGTAGACAATTCCGCTTTACAACTTTTAATTCACTATTTTTCACGTACGATCAATTGTTTTTGAGTTATTCGCAGAAAAAGCATGCGTTCCAACTTTGACTCAAAAACAAATAAAAGAGAAAAAATTATCCAAACATAATGAAAGAACATTTGATTATCTAAAACAAATATCTCTTGTATTTTTCGCGTCCGACAAACCGTTTAGGAGATATGACAAAACGCATTTTCCAAGATAGTCGCTTAAGCACACGCCGCGCCAACTCACGAGTTATACTCCTCTATCATGTGAAAAACAAATCAATACTGTAACCTCATGCAGAAAAAAAAACCCTGCCGATTGGACTATTAGTTACGTCTAAATTCGGAATATTCTCGCACGCTGAACTCTCTCCGTATAAACTGTCACTTTGACTCGCAGCAATGGGCGAGGATACGAAATTTTCAAAATATATTCAATGGATTTTACAGCTTGTGAAAACTCTGTTGGTAATTTACTTTTTTTTATTTTCTAAAACGTAGAAAAAAATATTTAAAGTCGGCAAAATTCAAATGGCTTCATTTAGCACCATTGCAAAATGTTGTGACGTAATCACCCGATCAACCAATCCCAAAGTTGATAGTTTCAATCAATTTTGCAACGTTGCCATATTTTCAAATCGTAGGCCGCGCCTCCATACCAAGAATAAATGATTGACTTTCTCTTCATCAGAAATCGTTTTGTGGACCACAATGATTCATAATATCAAAAATAACAAGATTTATGTGCACCGTAAAATCGACAATATATTGTTTTATGACAGATCGAATGTTTTTACGCCCTTGAAATCCGCCGTCGTCGTTTGACATTGCGAATAGTGATCTCGTTCTGACATTTTTTGTTTAAGAAACTTGGAAATATTGCAGTTTAACGTCACAATCAACCCGATTACGCCTATTGGCTGCTTGGTCGATTACGTCTCAAAGAGCGCCAATATTAGTAGCTTAAAAATTTGGTGATTTTTAAAAACAAATAAGAACTGCTGTAATTGAAATTTGACTGAATTTTTTTTTCTGAGTACATTTATATATGCGTTATGTATTTTAAAGCATATTTGAAGTGATAATAATTTCACGTGTCCTCGCCTATTGCCGAGTTAGTTTTCTCGGTTACGTCATGTAATAGAGAGAGATTATGTTTATTACCGCATATTTTGCATCCTGACCAACTGCAATCGTTAGCTGCATGATTTCGTCTCGGGCATTTACACATATCTGTAATTAACTATTTTTTGAATGGCGATCCTTGATTGCAAGTTCGAGAAAATCTGGACAATAAAATAAGTTGTGTTGTCCACCACAATTATAGCATTCTCTCGCATTCATATTACTCGTAACTTCGGGTATTGTTTTCACCCTTTGAATAATTGGATTTTTGATTCGAATATGTACCTACCGGTTAATCGCGTATCAAGATGACCTTCACTGTTTTTGTGAAAATTTATTTCCACTGTTCCCAACAAATTGGCTCGCCTTTTCAAAAAAATTTTAAAATCGATTTTGACACGATTAAAATTGTGTTTTACCATTCTTGGGCCGATCTAATTTATTCGTATCCCATGAGTCAATAGGTTCACCTAATTGCTTTAAACAACTTAAGTGTTTGAATAAGTTTTCGCATAAAAATCGTATTGTACTAGCAGAAGTGGCAACAATGCTTTCTATATTGAAAATCGCTCTAAGATGATTGTGAATCAAAAGGTGTGAATTATTGAATCTTTCGTTTTATAATTTTGCTCAGTAAATTCAATGGATTGAAGGAGGGGGAAACAACTCTTTAAATACAGGGGAAACAACTCTTTAAATACAGGGGGAAACAACTCTTTAAATACAGGGGGAAACAACTCTTTAAATACAGAAAATTAAATATTTCAATTCGACTTTCAGTACCAAAATATCTTAAATATATTTAAATTATTTCAATATCAGTTTCAGTAATTCAGTATCAACAAATACCACTTCATACTTTAAATATTACTTTTATTCCAAAAATATCCACTCCGTACTTTAAATATCATTTTCCCTATCAACATATCTACAATATATATATATATATATATATATATATATATATAATATAAAAGTCTGAGAAATTCTTTGGGACAGCAGCAAACGCAAATGTACTCTAATAACATTATATTTCCAATATTTCGACAATGGATATTGTCACCATCAGGGAGCTACAAAAGTGGAAATTCTATAATATGTTGATAAATATAAAAAGTAACCTTACTTAAATGTTAGTGAGAATGGTCGTTTTTCGGTGAAATACACAAAGATGTAAAAGACAGCATTAAAACATGTAAAAAACATGGAGCAACAATTAGATTTATATGGAACAATATTTGTAACAAAAATTACTGGTAAATTTACTAAAAGCCGAGAACAATTGTGGCAAACATTTTTTGGTTATGAATGTGAAAAGTGTGGGAAAATCAAGACATTGAGGTTGGAATTAACATAACCTAAAAGGTCAACGTCAATTAGGCAATCCATACCACGTGACCCAATATGGCGGTTGTTAGCACACAAACTGATAATCGCCATAAAAACATCATTGTCAGTGTGCACTTTTGGCTTGTGAAATTGTATTTTTGGTTATTTTGGGAGCTTTTGTGTTGTTAATGAATAATATTCAGATGGAGAGTGATTACCTGAAGACACTATTGTTGACTTGTCAGCTACCATTTTCCTTTTTCAGTCACGCTTCAACCATGTGGTAATTTTTGTGCCGTTTCAAATTTTAAAGTGTTAATTTAATTATCTAAAACAATATGGGCGAGTGCCATTGTTTAGTTTTTATATATTACCAGTAGTGGGTCATAGTGATATGATTTTGAAAAGTCCTCAAACACGAAATGGTGTTTAGTTCGCTGTTTTCACTTAACCTCACCTTACTTGTCTTGATAATGAAAATAAACATTTTCGAAAGCTTGACTAAATAAGAAAGAGTTTTACTTTTTCTCATAGGCCATTATTTTGACTGCAACCTCAAGGAATATCCTTTCTACAAAGTTTATTTCAAATTCATAGTTTTTTTCAACTAGTCCAGTCACGAGACTACCCTTTCTTCTATATATATATATATATATATATATATATAAATTAATGTTTGTTTATTTGTTGTTTCACTGATTCAGTTGATTACTCTTAATTTAATACCAAATATAAAAAAATGACACAATATTGATATTTGTATATATATAGTACAATTTCGATAAATATCACGATATATCCAATTTTTACTGTTAAATTACAATACCCTTTGAAGGTTGTAGACGATGTGGTAACTTGATTACTCTCGTTTCGGACGTCCATCATCTTGATGTTCTTGAAAAAGGTTTTCACGATGAAAAGGGAAACATTCCCTTTTCAACATGAATACCCCACAAGAGGTTATCTTGACGATGGAAGATAGTGACTAAGGTTTATCTTTCAGTCGCAGATGATTCCACATCTGATTTTATGAACATCCTGTTTATATTTTCAACAAATCAAGTTTTCACGATGTTTGATACTTGCCTGAAATATCTAAAATGGGAAGGTTGAGATTGAAAGACATATTTCTAAATATTTTTATTTATTGAGTCACCAGAATCCTAAAGAAAATTTGTATTCCAGTAATTCAATAACAATACCTATGAGAATGTTTTTTGAGGAGGTAGGTACATATATATTATTTGGAGTTTTCTCTACTCTTGAAGTGGAAAATATATCAATTATCTATCATATATATATGAACTTCATTTGAAATGGGACCTCCTAATGTACAATAGTTCAGAGATATACAAGTTGGCAAAATCATACAAGTAATCGTAGGAACAAATCAAATCACAAAAGTCTGAAGTTATAGGTATCCATGACCGAATGAAGGATATCACGAATGTGCACACAGGGTATGTCTGCTGCAGCCTCTCTGATACTTGATTTTCGAATCCGTAAGATCTTCTCGGTTGATTGCAGCTAACCATAGAGCTCTTCCCCACCTCGATAAGTCATTTTAACTGGTCAAAAACTTATGATTTGAAACTGTAGACACCGAGTGAAACCCGACTCTATCCCTGTCGTGACGGGACCCACAGTTAACTACAATGCAAATAAGGGGCATTTTTCTTCAGTTGAAGCTCGAATTATATCCAAAATTGAAAAAACTACTCAAATTCGCACAGAAAATAACAAAATAAACACTATTACCACTATGGTCGCTTATGACGAATTACAATGTGTGCCAACAGCCGCCATATTGCTTTCGTTTTGACAGGTCGATGGATTGCCTAATTTGTAACAAATTAGAAAGAAGAGACATTTGGTCTTAGCTGTCCAAATGATATTGGAACATCATTTGCAATTACTACTAAAGATGAGATTTTATTAATGGTAAAAATTATAGATAAATAAATTTTATTTTGTTATTATTTTATTTGTAGTGACTACATGTTGGTTTATATTAAATAGAAGAAGATAGATTATTATTGAGAGCTTTCGGGTTCTTGTCTAAGATTAATAAATAAGAATAGATCTCACTTAAATGATTGAGATCTGTTCTTTTGTTTAAACAATTGTTGGATTGAGAAATAAATGCCATTTCCAAAAAAATTCGTTTTGAAGCATTCTTTTCTTTTACTAAAATTTTTGTGGAAATGTAATCCATATTGTGATCCTCTTTATTAACATGTTCACGGAGAGCACATCTTTCAGGGGCACTTTTGTGGGCACTTATACGGTCTTTTAGTAACCTGGCAGTTTGACCTATATATTCATGGTTACAACTTGCACAAGGAATGCAATAAACTAGTTTTGTTTGTGAAAATAATGGAGTTTTATCCTTGACCACAGAGAATAAAGAATTAATGGTTAATACCGTTCTTTGGGCTATTTTTATATTGTCAAATTTGTTGAAAATTCGTGAGAGATTAGGTGTGATTTCTGCAATGAAAGGTAAAGAAGTATAAAAAATGTTACTTTGAGTTATATTATTGTCATTATTATTATTATTCAAATTTTCAGGTATATTCTCATTTGAAGACTGGATTATAGACGGTGTGTTAAATAAAATATTATTTAATAAGGATGAAGGATATAAATTTTGTTTGAATAAATTGTGAAGAATTTTTGAATTTTTGTGGTGAAATGATGAGTCAGAGATTCGTAGAACACGTTGTTTCATCTGCTTGACCAAGTTTATTTTCAATGATTGTTTGTGGTAAGACCAGTAGTTCATATATCTCCCAGAACTGATCGGTTTTCTATACCATAGTTGACTGGTATAGAAAACCGATAATGGCTTTAGCGGATATCATCTTCATATTCCGATTCATCCGCTAAAGCCTCACTTTGCGAACTTGTTACATAAACTACTATTTTTACCTCGTTTTTATTGGCTCGCGGAAGGGGGGCATCGCGCAAGGGAGAAAGTGAGGTTAGAAAATAAAAAAATCTGTAATAGTAGCAATTATTTACTCTTAAAACAGTGAAAAGACGCAGAAACCTCGGCTGATTGAGGAAAACAATACTTCGAATCATCCCCCGGTGGAGGAATCCAGCGGGGGAGTGTAACAAAGGTGAAACAAGTAAAAACAAATTTCCACAAAGGAATACCTGATGAAAAACACCCAAAAGAGACGTTTTCAAACGTGGGAAGACAAGTAAAATAGATGAAAATAGTTTACTGAGTAGGTGTACAACGGACAACATCAAAATTTCTAGTTGCACAGTATACTACTTCGAAAAATCTGCGAACATTGTATACTACTTCCCCCAGATGAGGCAGAAAAAGCAAATTTCTGCATTTCCAAACATGCCAACAGTGAAAAACTATTCAATATAATGAATATTAACATTACTAAACCTAATACAGACGCTAGAGAGCCCGGCATCGGGTGCGAGGATGAGAAATCCGCCCTTGTCGAGGTTAACCCAAAAACATACGAAGAAACGCAAAGTGGCAAATATAGTGGAAAGAAACTGGTGAGTCCAACCATTCATAATGTGAGATTGGAAAAAGGAATAAAGAAACACCATCAGACAACCCTTATTCGGGAGAAAAATCCTGTACTCCACACTTACCAAAATAAGGAAATTCTGCAACAAAAAAATTTAATTGAGAACATACCGGCTAAGAATAAATTATATAATATAATAGATAAAAAGACGCAAGAAAACAAAAAGAAAAACGAAAATATAAAAAGTGGAAGTCTAGAAAAATCAGAAAAAAACAGATGGATATCTAAACATGGGTGATAAAAAAACCAAACGAGCCGAAAAAACCAACGAGAAAAATCCAGTAACCAATGGAAAAAGGAAAAGATGAAGAAAAATGTAAAGCTCCAGATAATAGGCAAGAGGAACGAACATATAAAAAACCCGAAAATAGAACAGAAGAACACTCCCAAAAAACCCGGATACCCAGAAGGGAAAATTCATAGGGACAATAAGCGACACAGAGTTGAATGAAATAAATAATTATTGAGATAGAAAAATTTCAGTACACCACGTTTAAAAAAACTGACTGAAAAGTATAAAATAATTACGTAAATATTTTTTTTAATATACCACGTTTATAAAACTGACTAAAAATAATTTATTTCAGCCCCATACAGATTTATATCCCCGTTACAGATTCCTAACCCCATAGAGATTGTTCTGAAAATTTGTGATTGTGAATTTTCAATAGCTATGAAAATATTGATTTGTTGAAAATATAAACAGGATGTTCATAAAATCAGATGTGGAATCATCTGCGACTGAAAGATAAACTTTAGTCACTATCTTCCATCGTCAAGATAACCTCTTGTGAGGTATTCATGTTGAAAAGGGAAACATTCTCAATTGAATATTGATAGAAAGATTTTTCTGTGAATTGAAAAATCCACGACTAAAATGAAGTTATTTTTTGTGAATGTCTAACAGAAATCAACTACTTCCCGGCTGAAGCCACGCTGGACATTGAACTACATCTGATAGATATTCTGAAAAGACCCTAACTCAAAAAAAAAATCTGTAATTGAAAATTTGCATTTTCATTCAGATAGTTATTTGATTTTCTATTCCAGTCTTAATTAAGAACTCATAAAGATGAATGAGGCAAAGAAGAATGTTTTTCAAAAGAGAGTACTCACCAGAAATCATTCGTAACATTGACGCAGGAGAGACATCGCATTCACTAGGTCTTCAATACATTTTTGTCGACGAAAATCTATTTCACGCTTCCACGATCATCAGGAAGACCGGAAGAAATGTGAAACACATTTTCAAGAAGCAATCTCACTTTGCAAAGATGGAAAAAGTTAGAATCATTTCTTTTGGAGAGACACTTTGAAATTAGTGTTTTCTGACATTAAGACCTGTCATGGGGTATGATAGATTGATTTGTTGAAAATATAAACAGGATGTTCATAAAATCAGATGTGGAATCATCTGCGACTGAAAGATAAACTTTAGTCACTATCTTCCATCGTCAAGATAACCTCTTGTGAGGTATTCATGTTGAAAAGGGAAACATTCTCAATTGAATATTGATAGAAAGATTTTTCTGTGAATTGAAAAATCCACGACTAAAATGAAGTTGATTTTTCTGTGAATTGAAAAATCCACGACTCAAAAGAAAAAATCTGTAATTGAAAATTTGCATTTTCATTCAGATAGTTATTTGATTTTCTATTCCAGTCTTAATTAAGAACTCATAAAGATGAATGAGGCAAAGAAGAATGTTTTCCAAAAGAGAGTACTCACCAGAAATCATTCGTAACATTGACGCAGGAGAGACATCGCATTCACTAGGTCTTCAATACATTTTTGTCGACGAAAATCTATTTCATGCTTCCACGATCATCAGGAAGACCGGAAGAAATGGGAAACACATTTTCAAGAAGCAATCTCACTTTGCAAAGATGGAAAAAGTTAGAATCATTTCTTTTGGAGAGACACTTTGAAATTAGTGTTTTCTGACATTAAGACCTGTCATGGGGTATGATAGATTGATTTGTTGAAAATATAAACAGGATTCTAACTTTTTCCATCTTTGCAAAGTGAGATTGCTTCTTGAAAATGTGTTTCCCATTTCTTCCGGTCTTCCTGATGATCGTGGAAGCGTGAAATAGATTTTCGTCGACAAAAATGTATTGAAGACCTAGTGAATGCGATGTCTCTCCTGCGTCAATGTTACGAATGATTTCTGGTGAGTACTCTCTTTTGGAAAACATTCTTCTTTGCCTCATTCATCTTTATGAGTTCCTAATTAAGACTGGAATAGAAAATCAAATAACTATCTGAATGAAAATGCAAATTTTCAATTACAGATTTTTCTTTGAGTTAAGGTCTTTTCAGAATATCTATCAGATGTAGTTCAATGTCCAGCGTGGCTTTAGCCGGGGAAGTAGTTGTTTTCTGTTAGACATTCACAAAAAATAACTTCATTTTAATCGTGGATTTTTCAATTCACAAAAAAAATCTTTCTATCAATATTCAATTGAGAATGTTTCCCTTTTCAACATGAATACCCCACAAGAGGTTATCTTGACGATGGAAGATAGTGACTAAAGTTTATCTTTCAGTCGCAGATGATTCCACATCTGATTTATGAACATCCTGTTTATATTTTCAACAAATCAATCTATCATACCCCATGACAGGTCTTAATGTCAGAAAACACTAATTTCAAAGTGTCTCTCCAAAAGAAATGATTCTAACTTTTTCCATCTTTGCAAAGTGAGATTGCTTCTTGAAAATGTGTTTCCCATTTCTTCCGGTCTTCCTGATGATCGTGGAAGCGTGAAATAGATTTTCGTCGACAAAAATGTATTGAAGACCTAGTGAATGCGATGTCTCTCCTGCGTCAATGTTACGAATGATTTCTGGTGAGTACTCTCTTTTGGAAAACATTCTTCTTTGCCTCATTCATCTTTATGAGTTCTTAATTAAGACTGGAATAGAAAATCAAATAACTATCTGAATGAAAATGCAAATTTTCAATTACAGATTTTTTCTTTTGAGTTAGGGTCTTTTCAGAATATCTATCAGATGTAGTTCAATGTCCAGCGTGGCTTTAGCCGGGGAAGTAGTTGTTTTCTGTTAGACATTCACAAAAAATAACTTCATTTTAGTCGTGGATTTTTCAATTCACAGAAAAATCTTTCTATCAATATTCAATTGAGAATGTTTCCCTTTTCAACTATGAAAATAGTTGTAAGCCTTGAAACGAAAAACGTGGGGCACATGCAATTAATAATTGAAGCATGGATAGTTCAACCACAGCTTCTCCCTACACTCTTTACTATTACCTATCTATTGCATGCGCCCCACGTTTTTTAGAAAAGTTATTGGAAATTTATTTGTCCTGGAAAAGTTTTCAGGAATATATAATCTTCTATATAATAAAAATGAATCTCGATTCTTTCCAAGCGCAAAACGTAGAACAGCTGGATCGATTTGGATTTTTTTTTTCATCGTTCGTAATAGCCCGAGGATGGTTGATATGGAAAAAAATCAGGAAAGTTGCCTGCAAATTGGAAAATTCGGGTATATAAGAAATTTGGCGAAAAAAAAGACTATCTAGTCATTTATTACCAAAAAGGAAATAGCTCAGTGGTTAGACTG
Source organism: Gonioctena quinquepunctata (assembly GCA_018342105.1). Lineage (NCBI taxonomy): Eukaryota > Metazoa > Arthropoda > Insecta > Coleoptera > Chrysomelidae > Gonioctena > Gonioctena quinquepunctata. The sequence goes on along the minus strand of JAFIRS010001230.1, from coordinate 367,859 downwards.
TCGTCTACCAAGCAGAAGGTCATAGGGTCATAGTTTTTTTATTTTATAAAAACAACTGCTTAACCGATTTGGCTAATTGTTTTTTTGAATGTTCGTAATACTCCGAATAAGGTTTTTAGGAAAGAAAGGATTTTTAGGAAAATTATTGGAAATTTCTTTGTCTTGGAAAAGTTTTCAGGAATATATAAAATATAATAAATATTAATGTCTTTGGGCTGATAACTTAAGAACGGCTGGACCGATTTGGCTAATTTTTTTCGGAAAAATGGAATAAAGAACGGAAAAACGGGATAAGGGGATATCAGGAAAACGGGAAGAGTCATAGGCATAATCTAGATGAAACGAACAGATATTTGTTATAAATTATTTAGATACATAATCAGTAGTTTATTAATTTAGTCAACTACGACTAAACTGTTTTTTTAGTGTAAGCATAAGTGAAGTGGACCACAAAAACAGCAGTTATTTTTTTTAGTAGATTATTCCCAGAGTTGATCTGATCAGTTACTATTTTTCCGCTATGTTTAACAACCAAAAGCTCCCTGTAAGGATTTAAATCAATCTTGGCGGTAATAATAGGTCTAAAAATACCATTCGTGTTCGTGATAAATCCGTGGTTTACACCTAACCCGATAAATAGGCTAAACACCCTCCGTAAATCACGCCAATGCCGCGATGCGTGTATATAAAGAATGCGCGAGTGTTACTTGCGCAAGCCAGCGACTCGAGAAAACATTTTTCATCGAGCCAGCTGTGCTACGAACAAACGCCGCCACCCGATAGAAGCCAGAGACATCAGTTCGTTCGAGACAAAAGCGCACGCTGCCATCTGACGTCATCCGGCCAACGTCACATCACGTGGATTGCTAGCAAGGAGAATTTTTACAATGAGCTTTTTGGTTGCTAAGTTTACCCCGCTTTCTCTGTATATAGTGCTTGCCATTTTGTGTATTTGTTGTGATAACTCGAGGCTGCCGTCAGCCGCGCTGCCTATATTTCTTTGATTAATATACCTGTTTATCCTGTTTTTAGAGTATTGTTTTATTTACTATCTTGAGTAGAATCTAGTGCGCAGTCGGCAAAAGTGACCTTTTCCACTATAAACCAAAAGGTGGCGCCCGAGGCAAAACCGAGAATAGTAAAAGGCGCTAAAGTTTGATAGTAGGGGGAAAGACCCCCTACATCAGATATTTAATTATGGTGTACATATTTTGGGTGGTTGTTTCCCCCTTGGGATTGAATGACCTGTGGCGATATCAACCAGTGCGCCTCTCAAATAGTGAAATTTTCGTATATCACGGAGTTTTTCATTGTTATCAACTAGCGACAGAAACAAGTCCCTGAACTCTAACCAAGTATGATATGATCGATCGCATGACAAACAACAGACGTGTTCAAAGACGAATAGGCGAGATCACAAACTCACAAATTTGCTTCATATGTGCTTGAAGTTGAAATATAGTAGGATAAAATATTATATATGGATAGTTTTTCCTAGAAGATATTGTATAATTTTCGAATAAACACCTCAAATTCAGTGAGACATTCAAACACAGCGTTATTGCCGCTTCTTTTGACGTCACAAGTCCATTGATTTGACATTTTCCAGAATTGCCAGTGTCACTATTTTGCGGAACTTCTGAGGAAACGTTATTCTCTTTCATCCTATGAATTAATCAGATCTTATGTCAGCATGTGTTATATTGAAATGAAGACTTCGTATTTGATTGGTGTCCTTGATTTAGTTATTCTTGAATAATATGTATGTATACCGAGTGCTATGTCATTATTTTTTCGGCCTACTCTTATTGTAAAGAAATATTATGAATAACGCTTGGCAACGATGTAATTCCTGGCAATCTCCGCGATCGGCGACTTGCCAGTGTCACTATTTTGCGGAACTTCTGAGTAAATGTTATTTTGTTTCATCCTATGGATGAAACAGAACTTGTGTCAGCATGTCTTATATTGAAATGAAGACTCCTCATTTGATAGCTGCTCTTGATTTAGTTATTCTTGAATGATATGTATGTATACCGAGTGCTATGTCTTTATTTTTTCGGCCTGCTCACATTGTAAAGGAATATTATGAATAACACTTAGTAACTCTGTAATTATCTTGGGCTGGCGCGGTTTTCGCAGTGTTCAAACAGGAGCATTTTATTGGGAATAATTTTTGGAAAAACTACTTCGAAAAAAAATTGAAAAAAAATCCAACTACTTTTCTCATCGTTCTGGACGTTGTGGTATTTTTTCCAGAAATTAGTGATCTCGCCTATTGTTGGGTGTCAGGCATTCCCTTTTGTGAATGTTTTCTAACAAAGATTTTGCTGTGGCCATTGATGAATGAAATCTTCAAAAACTTTGAGTTCCGCGATTTGATCAAAATATTGTTACAAAAAACCGGAAAATAAAACAACAGTCACGTTTCATGAACAACAAACGATTGACTTTTTATTAACAGAAAGACAGAACACCGATGGTAATATCAACTTGCCTACATCCGATTGTGCTGAAATTTGGCAGGTGTTCATAATTCCACTGACAATGCATTATACAATTTTTGTTAGAGATAAAAACAAAATGGCAGGCTCCAAGATGGCGGACGAGTTTTGTGATTACAGTACGATTCGATTCAAAATTGGTATGTGGGGGTTTTCGGATCCGGAGATTAAAATTTATGAAATTGAAATGGCGGCTCATGGAATTTTTGTTAGTGAAAAAAACAAAATGGCACTCCAATATGACAGACGAGATTTGAGTGTATGGTCCGATTCGATTCAAAATTGGTATGGGGGGGTTTTCAGGGTCGAAGATTATGATTTCACATTCAAAATTCATAAAATGAAAATGGCGGCTTCAAGATGGCCGATGATCTCTTTGTTTATGGTCCATTCTATCCAAAATTGGTATGTGGGGGTTTTTGGGGTCGGAGATTATGAATTTGTATTTTAGATGGCGTACGAGTTTTTTAATTATGGCCCGATTCGATTCAAAATTGGTATGTTGGGGTTTTTTGGTCGGAGATTGTGAATTTAGTCGAGGATTTTAGATTTTTAGTTAACATTCATAAATTGAAGATGGCAAATGGCGGATGAGTTCATCTTTATTTAGATGGTCTCCTCATTGAAGGACTAGATAGCTCAGAACTTACAGGAAAAGGCCTCATAATAACGATGCTTTAACAAAAATGCATGCGTACTTAAGTACTAAAAAGCACAAAATAAAATAATTAATAAAAACACTTTTTAAAGACAAGCTTTCATTCAAATGCACTAAAAAGTCAAAAATAATTGCTTTGGATGTGTGACGTAGGTTATTCCGTGAGTTATAGATTCAAAAGCTTGTCGCTTTTGTATTCAAACTGAAAACTTTCACCGACAAGCTTTTGAATCTATAACTCACGGAAATAACCTACGTCACACATCCAAAGCAATTATTTTATTTTAACTAAAGGAGATAACGCATCTTCGGGCATTGTGACTGAGCAACAACTAGACCACTTAACAACATGCAACAATAATCTCTACGATTTTTTTTTTCTTCTAATATTGAGGAAGGATGGAAAAATGATAAGGAAATGAAATGATCTTACGAATGTAATGGTTGGATTATTTTACAGCCCTATTGATAACCTATTCTCGTTTCAGCATTATTGTTACATATTTTTAATTCGTCTATGGTACCAGCGATATTCTCACATATATTTTATGTAGCAAAACTTTTGAAAATAAATAAATTAAAATTGTAAATTTTGAAAAGGATTTTAGAATAAGTTGGTGTTGGGTTTAGTTCTACGTATTTTCACTTGATCGTCTTCGGGGTATAAATCTGCTCAAGGGACTGACTCTTAAATCCACGGTGGTGGACTATCGGATGTGTACAGGTACAGTTGTAAGGTATGTGAACCAAGATATGTGTTTATTCATATAAGGTTAAGAGAAAATTTTTGGCTTTCTAATCCATGTTCACTTTATTGATCCCAAGAAACATTTCTGTTTATGAAGTGATTTGAAAAAAATTACATAAATAACTTTAGCTAGTTAACTAGTTTATCAAATTAAAGAAACCAAAAGCTGTCAAATTTGAAGTATTGATAAAGAATAATATTATTCATTGAAAATATAATATTTTTTTAGGGCATGCTTGAATTTTTTTTGAGTTTTTATTTCTTTCAACGTGGAATTTTGTTATATATATATATATAAATATATATATATATATATATATATATATATATATATATATATATATATATATATCTATTATATCATGAAATGTTTTTCCATGGTTGGATATAAAACGTATTGAATCCAGATAATTTATATGTCATGTTTGATGATTGGGAATATTTGAAATCTGATTGAAAGCCAATTCTGACTGTTTTTTCCAATTTCAACAAAATGAATAAAAATAGAAATTTTCAATTTGTATAATGAACGAAGATTCAAAAAAATGTTGGTTCGTATAGCTTTTTTGATGATTATGTAAATGGTAATTTATATATGCATTTTATTGTTTTATTTTGCAAGGTTTGTAAAAAAAAAGTATAAATGTTCCCCAAATAAAAATGAGATATTGTAATTTTGAATGAATTGAACTGAAATAAATAATTTTCAAATATTTGAGAGTTGTATGATGTCTGATCCTGAATAAGATTCCAATAAGAGGTGAAATTTGTTTTCTCAGATTGTTGATATGAGTGGACCAAGATAGGGTTGTATCGATATATAAACCTAAAAATTTTGTATTTGATGTATATTTCATGATGGAATTATTGTATTCTATTGGTTTCAGATGTATAATTTTTTTAAATGAAATGATTTTGAAATATTTACAATAATTTATGAGCATCAAGCCATTGACCTATCATGATAAGATCATTTTCGACGTCTTATCGAATTTCAGACAAATTCCAGCCAAAATATACAATTTTTGTGTCGTCGTCAAAAAGTTTCACTTGTCCTTTCAATTTATGTTTCGATATAGAGTTAATATAAATTTAAAAAAGTATTGGAGCAAGAACAGAACCTTGTGGAACACCATAATTTATAGTGAAAGATAAGTGCCATGTGAAGTGGAATGAATAGAAAAATCGAATAAAACGGTTTTTCTTCACATAAAGGATTCAATATAAAATTGAACCAGAAAATGGTAGATCTCAGGTGAAAAACAACTACTTTCCTGGCAAATACCACGCAGAACGTTGAATGATATTCACCTGAAAATCCATGCATACTTCCATATAATATCAATGGACATTGAATGCAAATGTTTCTTTCTGATAAGCTCGATTATGTTTAATTTATATCGTGTTCACCTAACAATCCGCATACCGGTTTCAGGCTTCTTGGCCCTCATCAGTACGGAGTAGTCAACCAGCCAAAGGTCCAAAGAACTCTGGCTGAAGTGAGAAACAACGTAAACAAACCATCATCGAGTTTGTAACACCTATAGGTACGCCGGAAAGGGTAAACTTTAACTGGCGGTACCTAGTGACAGAAAGAAACACTCCGAAGAATCTCCCACCTCGATAGGTTTCTAAATAAAAGATTCCTTCTCAGTAGGAGTGGCAAGCCCGTCTAGCATATAGTGAAAGATAAGTGCCATGTGAAGTGGAATGAATAGAAAAAACGAATAAAACGGTTTTCTTCACATAAAGGATTCAATATAAAATTGAACCAGAAAATGGTAGATCTCAGGTGAAAAACAACTACTTTCCTGGCAAATACCACGCAGAACGTTGAATGATATTCACCTGAAAATCCATGCATACTTCCATATAATATCAATGGACATTGAATGCAAATGTTTCTTTCTGATAAGCTCGATTATGTTTAATTTATATCGTGTTCACCTAACAATCCGCATACCGGTTTCAGGCTTCTTGGCCCTCATCAGTACGGAGTAGTCAACCAGCCAAAGGTCCAAAGAACTCTGGCTGAAGTGAGACACAACGTAAACAAACCATCATCGAGTTTGTAACACCTATAGGTACGCCGGAAAGGGTAAACTTTAACTGGCGGTACCTAGTGACAGAAAGAAACACTCCGAAGAATCTCCCACCTCGATAGGTTTCTAAATAAAGATTCCTTCTCAGTAGGATGGCAAGCCCGTCTAGCATATAGTGAAAGATAAGTGCCATGTGAAGTGGAATGAATAGAAAAATCGAATAAAACGGTTTTCTTCACATAAAGGATTCAATATAAAATTGAACCAGAAAATGGTAGATCTCAGGTGAAAAACAACTACTTTCCTGGCAAATACCACGCAGAACGTTGAATGATATTCACCTGAAAATCCATGCATACTTCCATATAATATCAATGGACATTGAATGCAAATGTTTCTTTCTGATAAGCTCGATTATGTTTAATTTATGTCGTGTTCACCTAACAATCCGCATACCGGTTTCAGGCTTCTTGGCCCTCATCAGTACGGAGTAGTCAACCAGCCAAAGGTCCAAAGAACTCTGGCTGAAGTGAGAAACAACGTAAACAAACCATCATCGAGTTTGTAACACCTATAGGTACGCCGGAAAGGATAAACTTTAACTGGCGGTACCTAGTGACAGAAAGAAACACTCCGAAGAATCTCCCACCTCGATAGGTTTCTAAATAAAAGATTCGTTCTCAGTAGGAGTGGCAAGCCCGTCTAGCATATAGTGAAAGATAAGTGCCATGTGAAGTGGAATGAATAGAAAATCGATAAAACGGTTTTCTTCACATAAAGGATTCAATATAAAATTGAACCAGAAATGGTAGATCTCAGGTGAAAACAACTACTTTCCTGGCAAATACCACCAGAACGTTGAATGATATTCACCTGAAAATCCATGCATACTTCCTATAATATCAATGGACATTGAATGCAAATGTTTCTTTCTGATAAGCTCGATTATGTTTAATTTATGTCTGTTCACCTAACAATCCGCATACCGGTTTCAGGCTTCTTGGCCCTCATCAGTACGGAGTAGTCAACCAGCCAAAGGTCCAAAGAACTCTGGCTGAAGTGAGAAACAACGTAAACAAACCATCATCGAGTTTGTAACACCTATAGGTACGCCGGAAAGGATAAACTTTAACTGGCGGTACCTAGTGACAGAAAGAAACACTCCGAAGAATCTCCCACCTCGATATCAGATATCAGAGCTTATCAGAAAGAAACATTTGCATTCAATGTCCATTGATATTATATGGAAGTATGCATGGATTTTCAGGTGAATATCATTCAACGTTCTGCGTGGTATTTGCCAGGAAAGTAGTTGTTTTTCACCTGAGATCTACCATTTTCTGGTTCAATTTTATATTGAAGAAACCGTTTTATTCGATTTTCTATTCATTCCACTTCACATCACTTATCTTCACTATATGCTAGACGGCTTCCAATCTACTGAAAGGAATCTTTATTTAGAAACCTATCGAGTGGGAGATTCTTCGAGTGTTCTTTCTGTCACTAGTACCGCCAGTTAAAGTTTATCCTTTCGGCGTACCTATAGGTGTTACAAACTCGATGATGGTTTGTTTACGTTGTTCTCACTTCAGCCAGAGTTCTTGGACCTTGGCTGGTTGACTCTCCGTACTGATGAGGGCCAAGAAGCCTGAAACCGGTATGCGATTGTTAGGTGAACACGACATAAATTAAACATAATCGAGCTTATCAGAAAGAAACATTTGCATTCAATGTCCATTGATATTATATGGAAGTATGCATGGATTTTCAGGTGAATATCATTCAACGTTCTGCGTGGTATTTGCCAGGAAAGTAGTTGTTTTTCACCTGAGATCTACCATTTTCTGGTTCAATTTTATATTGAATCCTTTATGTGAAGAAAACCGTTTTATTCGATTTTTCTAACCATAATTTATGTTTTGCATACCAAAGGCCTTCCTCAAATCCAATGATACTAATCCACATATATTGTTGTTGTCTATGTCGATCTTGATTTTGGATATCATATCTAAATGCGGCAGATTCTGTATCACTGGATTCACGAAATCCATATTGTTTACATATACAAAAATTGATTTTTTCAAATAGTCTCTCAATCTTTCATCCATAATTTTTCGATGATTTTTTATATTATTGGCAAAATTGAAATTGACCTATAGTTACCAATATCATTCTTATTACCACCTTTGTTCTCTCCATAAAGACAGCTTCTTCAGTAACATCATATATTGTTCATTGATGAGTTTGTCCAAAACCTCAGAATATTGGATCAACTTGAACTGGACTACATTGAGGCGTTCCGTATCGAGTTTGCCGAGTTTCAGTGGTTTATTCATATGTTGACAACAACAAATCATCGGTTGACTCTTGTAGGTGACATTTTTGTGATTCCATCAAAGCGTTGCATCGAGGTTGCAGTTTAAGAAGCGAGTTTTTTTTGTATCATTTTGGTAACTGCTTCTCTGTTGGAACATTTGATGGTATTGGTAATGTATCGGACAATGATATTAGCCACAAATTTGCTATTTTGTACATGTATTTAGCAAAGAGGACAGGTCTACGGTAGTTTGATCAATTGTCCTAGTAACTGGGCTTCGCAGGTGGTATTGTGTCGATGAAGTATGGCAGAATATCAGAATGTATTTTTGAACATCAGAAATTTTGTTGTTGTGATCTCGCATATATTTGGAAATAAGTTGAATTTAGTTATGAGGAGTCTTTGGAGGTCTAATACATGTTCGTATAGGGTGATCCGTGGGTCTGATTTTTTGTGTTGTAACAGATAACTGCCTACGATAAAGAGGTGTTCATTCGTTTCGGTCTTATATACCTTAAATATGTCCATTAAGGTAGCGTGAAATCTCCCTAATGATCCATTAGGTTGAGGATTGTTGACGCTTGAGTATGACAGTATTTGAGTAGGTGGTTTTTGAAATCGATTCCGGGAGGGGTTTTGTAGTGCTGGAAATATAGTAGAAGGATGTTGACAACAGATTCAGCTGTCTTTCTTCTAGGGGGTGAACTTGTGTGAACTTGGTTGATACGTCTCTGATAGTGTTTCAACACATTTTTAATTTGGAGTCTTTGTCATTGTAAATGGAAGAAATAACTTCCAGAATGTGAAGTTCCAAATTGTTTTCGACAAAGTGAGTGTTTTAGAGGTCTAGTAAGCCAGGTTAAGAGTAAATGGTCTGTAATTAATTTGAATTTTCGTCCGAAGAAATATGGACGGAGGTGCCCAATAGTCCAAACAATTGCAATTCTCTTCCAAACGTTGAATATCATGTTTCAGCAGTACGCAGTGTTCAGAAACCAATTGGGATTTTTTTTCCGATTGGTCTTTGGGCGAAAACTGTGCCAGTGGCAAATGTGCATTTTTTTGAAAATTAATTTTTCCTCTTCGCGAATTTGGGGATAACGGTATGATTTGGTGGTGTTGACGTCAATTGTGTGTTCTAATTCATTAGTGAAGGTTAGATTATCGCCTTCTAAGTGAAAAATATCAAAAATTTCGAATTGTAGAGCTACCAGTATAGCTTCAGTCTTTTCAGGTTACATTACGATTTGAAGATTCGTTAACTGCGAAGCTCTACCAAAATCTGGTTTTGATTTGTTCGGATATTTGTTGTTGGTTGATATCGTCCATCACTTTGACAAGTGGGACAGTTTTGAAGTATGTTATAGTGTTCTAAGAAATCGGAGCCTAAGAGCCTAATGTATTGCTAGAATTTGAATAATTAAACATAATCCTAATAATAATTAAACATAATCCTAATAATGATCGAATTCAATACCGGGGATAGATATTTTGTGAGGGCGTTGGGCTTGAAGGGAATTAGTGTTGATTCGTTGATTATTATTTTCTGGGCGGTAATACTTTGAAGGCAATGTTTTCAAGAAAATGTATTTTTCGCAAGTTTTTGGTTTGTCTGTATATAATAATATTTTGAAATCAAGGAAACGATGTTTTGAGGCAACACAGAGAAAACAGTAGCAGAACAGCCCGACGACATGCCACCTCGAGAGACAGTTGGGATCCAACCCGTCGAAGACTGCCGGAAACCACCGAAGTCTGCCCTTCTAGCTTCCAGAATCAAAGTTATTATATCGACCCTGGAACGTCATATCTTCACTGAGATTACCCGGAGCAAGTGGCCTTGAACAGAAGGTGGCGCCCGAGGCAACGGGAAAACCGTACATGGGCGCTAAAAGTTGATGAAAGAGGAAAAGAGCCCGTTGACAGGAAAATAGTTCAAAACCTCCTTCCAAGTTAAATCACGTGATCTGAAGCTTATTGCCCGTTGAAAACCCCCAAAACTGGTTCCACAGGGTGGAAAAAGCCAAACTACGTTGAAATCGGCAGAGCTGTCATTTTGACATTTGTTCGTGAGTTACGAAGATTGTAAAAAAGGTAGGAAGTCCGAAGGAAAAAGACGGACAAGGAAAGAGTTTCAGGTCGTACTTCAAAGATTCCTCAAGGATATAGCGATCCCGCAACCGCACCGCTTCAGTGAACAGTAACTCACCTGGTCCGAAAGTGCTGGTGGCACAAGTGACACCCGAGTGGGATGGGTGTACTTCCCGTGATTGTCCTTGCCCAAGGCTGGCAAACTAAAAGGGTACTAGACCCAGACGAGACACGTTCAGCTACGCCCGAATGATGCCTAAACCACCGTCTAGGGATGACCGCCAACCGCATGTAACCGTGATCGTTCCAGGAAGCACCGTAAAAGCATTTTTTGAAACAGGAGCCGTTATATCCTACGTAGGGGATAGACTATCCCGACGTTGGGACTCAATGGAGGTACAAAGGATCCCTGCATCAACCAGTTCGACACAATTGACTAACAGAGAGACCATATTAGTACCGGACAGTACACGGAATATATATCATTCAAAAGAGACAGTTTAGCCTAATGTTGGCAACTGGCCAGGTCTTGATAGATAACTGTCCGTTCCGCTGCAACCCCACTTTCCTGTGGGAGTCTTGGAGAGACATTTCTGGAACAGGAGCAAGCACCGTTCGAAAACATTCGATAAAACAACGTTATCGTCCGCGAAACTCGAGAATGCATGACGTCATCAACGCAGAAGTTGATAGCATCATTGTTTAAAGAGAAAACAATGATAGCATGATGGAAGAGGGAGTTATAGAAACCATCTTAAAGCCGTGGAGCTCGCCTGTCGTCATTCGTAAGAAAGACGGAAACCTCTGTTCTGCATCGATTTCCAGATTCCCCTATCAAAAAGCAACAAACCGGTGACTGCCTTCACCCATATATTTATTAACTTCAAATATTGATAGCCTATGTGAAGCCAAAACAAATGAGCATCGATTTTATAAATCGGGCGCTCAAAGTGAATGCGCATGCGCCAAGAAATAAACACGTTTTTTATCAAAGACGCGATTTTGTTCGTCCATCTTGTTCTAGTAGTCATTATTTCACGTGAAAAAATGTTGGGGTAAGACAAGATTATTTCATTTGTTGCAAATTCTCATTATGGTAACATAACCACAAAATTGTCACATTTGTTTTCACGTGTCCAGCGATCTGTCAAAACAAAGCAATACGGCGGCTGAGGGCACACATATTCGTTATAAGTGGCACTCAAATTCGTTATATTGTGATTTTCTATTCGGATTTGAGTAGTTTTTTTATTCTGCATTATAATTCGTGCTTCAACTGAAGGAAAATGCTAGTTACTTGCATTGTAGTTGACTGTGGGACAGGGATAGAATCGGGTTTTACTCGGTGCCTACAGTTTGAAATAATCAAGTTTATTCCAATTCTTAGGTTCTTCTTGCGTTCACATTTACAAAAACAATATAAAATAATCAAGGCAATAATCAAAGTAATTGTAAAATAGGTAAACCAAGAAATATTTTTAGTGACAAAAGGTTCATTAATTAATTTATCAAGTTGATCAGAATATTCATTCAATTTATATCGAGCGGTATTCAAATCATCAGCATTGATTTTATTCAGTTTCAATGGTTTCAGTTTTGGAATATTTCCTTTTTCAGGCAAGTCTGAGCAACATTGAAATGGTATCGTTATTTCTCGAAATTTATATGTAACATTTTTCTCAGTGTATATGACACTTTTAGCATGAATTCTTGTACTACCAATGAATGCATTGCAGTTTTGATTCATTTTCAAAATAGAATTTACGTTAATTATTTGAGTTTTTGGATCATTTCCTTCGCAATTCAAAGATATTGGTAAAGGGTCTGAAACTGTAATAAGCCATGTATTGATATTGATTTCATAGATATTATGATCTTTTGCAAAGAGCAACGAAGTTTAACATGTTTTCGGCAATTCTAACAAGTGTCTAAAAATGTGTGCTTCACACATTGCACTATTATCAATTGGATATGGAAGTACTTGTTCACAAATCTTGGTTTCTGGGTAAAGTGATTTACAATGTTCAAAATTTGGGATTACAACATATGACAAAGAATCATCGTCTCTTCCAATATATTTAATGGAAGTGGGTAAAATATGATGTGAACCGGTTCTGTTATCCAAAATAGGGATAGGATAGAGTCGGTAAACGGTAAAGATTTCAGGTTTTACAAGAGGTATTTTTAAAATAAAAATATTATTTGTCTCTGTTTGGAATGCTGAAAGTTCAATCAAATCGAGATACTTCGCAACATTCGAGATTTTTGGTTGTAAAGGCAAATAATTCAATTGAAGTGATTGATAAATTTCTTGTAGTGAATTTACAAGATCATTTGGTTTTATGATTGACGTATGAATAATTTTAAGTCTAGCAAAAGTTATTGAATTCAAAATATCATTGATATAATCTTCTAAAAATAAATAATTTTCCCCATAAGGGCTTCACAGATATTGATAGTTTTAAATTTGGCTTCAATCATCTGTACGTTATCAGTAATATCTATAATTGTTTTTTCTATTTTCTTAATATCTTCATTAAATGTAGCTTCGTCGACTTGTAATTTTTGGATTGTTTCATTAAAATTTCTAATAACAGAAGTAGTTACGGAAATTTGATTTTTCAATAAATTTTCAATCTGGTGTTCATCTTTATATAATTGATTAATTGAATTTGTAAAATATTCTCCGTCTGAAGCATCAAGGTTTCCAGATATGGCTTTCCAGATGCTTCCTATACCATTTATAATTCCGCGTCTTATTCTGGGATTAAATTCTTCAGTATCTACTTTGATTTGATAATATTTTACTTCAAGGGAATTAGCAATTTGATTTGAAAAATTAATATGTGTTCTTATATCTGCATAAAAATATTTCATACGGGGGTTGTCAGTTTCTAAGAATAAAAGTAGTTCATTCAATATGTCTTGATTGCGAGTGAGGGCTTTTCTTACAAGGGTAAGATCTTTATATACGAGAAGTGTCCATTTATCATTCGATATTCTTGCATGGTTTTCTTCATGGTAGAAGATTCCTATTGTATTATTAATACTTTGGATATTATATTGAGGTGCGTATTGGCCTGTATATTGAGGTTGGTTCGGGTTGAGCTGAATCTGTTCTTGAGTTATACCCAGCGGGAATAGTATGAATACGAGGATTCTATGCATCCTGCAATAAATGGAAATACTACTTTATTCGTGAAATGGTTTTATCATATCAAAATCAAATTTACTTTGTTGATTTGTTTTCAAATTTTTCAGTAGAGCTGAATTTTTATAGACTTTGATAATTTCGAAGGGACCATTATATTTGTTTTGTAATTTTGATCCAATTTGACTTTCTTTTACATATACTTTATTTCCAATTTTATATTCAGGCAGATTTTCTCTTGCTTTTTTGTCAAAACGTATTTTGGATTTCTCTTTCTGTTTTTGTGTTCGTTCGCAAGCTAATTTATAATAATATGAAATCTTATTATTTAAATCTCTAACATATTTACTAATTAGTTGTTCTTGATTATAAGTTTTTTCCGGTGGTCTACCTTCTGTATGACCAAAAATAAGTTCATACGGTGTAAAACCATGTGTTTTGTTAGTTGAATTATTATAACACATTACCGCATGAGGTAATACATTCAGAGGGTGTTCGTCTGGGTTTTCTAATAAATTCATTCGTATCATTTCCATTAATGTCGCACAAAATCTTTCGAGGGATCCATTTGATTGTGGATGATCGATACTTGAAAATGTAAGTTTCATATCATAGAGTAAACAAAGGTCTTTCATTAGGGTGTTATTAAATTCTTTTCCGGAATCACAATTGATTCGGAGGGGTGTTCCATAATGTTGGAAAAATATGAGAAGTGTATGAATTACTGATTTTGCTGTTTTATTTTCCAAAGGGTATGCTTGAGTGAACTTTGTGAGTTCATCCCGTATAGTAAGAATGTAATTATCAGTGGGTATTTGTATTTATTCTTTCGAATGGTGTTTTTGGTATTTCAGTAATCACAAATGGATTGCTTAAATTTTGTCTAAAAATTTTTGATTTCTGACAAATTTCGCATTTCTTTATGAAATTTTCAACATCTTTCGAAATTCCGTGCCAGTCATATTGTTGTTTTATTCTTCTCAACGTTTCATTTATTCCACGGTGAAGATTTGCTTTTCCGTTATGGTACTGATCAAGGATAATGGGAATCATATATTGTTCAGGTATTGTAGCAATATTTTGACATATGATCAGTTTTATCTCTTCAATGTCAGCTAATATGTACGAAAGCATTTCTTGTGTTGGTAGGTCAGGGTTATTTTCAAGATAATACGTTTCATTTGCTTTGAATAGGTGTTTGTCTTTATATAATGAAAAGAACATCATTTGCAAAGCTTTAACAGCATCAAATGGAATGGGGACAACAAAATATTTTCTGTTTTTGACTGATTTACTTGAAAGTACATTTACTTTTCTAGAATTAAAGTCGTAATTTTCTCCAAAAAAATCTTCAATTACTTTCTCATGAAAATGTGTAACTTTATTCTGTTGTATTATAATGATAATATTCTTATGAGTTTTATCATCAAGTTGAGAATTTGAAAATTGGATTTTCGAATAATCAATTATTGATTTTGTTTGAAATAAGTTCACAAAATTATTAAATTCTTCTTCGACTGTTTCAGGGGCAATTTCAGTGTCAACTGAATTATCTGAATCTTCGTCGTCATTATTTGCTAAAATTTTTTGATGATATTCTGAAACTTCTTTAAAGTGGTTTATTTTTATTCTGGAAAGTGCATCCGCGTTCTTATTATGTTTTCCAGGTTTATATATGATTTCATAATCATATTCTTCAAGTTTAAGTCGCCAACGTGCAAGTCTACTTCCTGGGTCTTTTATACTAAAAATCCATGTTAAAGGTCTGTGGTCACAATAAAGTTTGAATTTTCTTCCGTAAAGATAGGGTCTGAAATGTTTACTGACCAAACGATTGCTAAGAGTTCTCTTTCAATCGTTGAGTATTTTGTTTCTGCTCCACATAACGTTCATGAGGCATAGGCAATGGGTAAATCTTTTCCTATAGGGCCTTGAGATAATACAGTTCCGATAGCAAAAGCAGAGGCGTCTGTTGAAAGTATAAAAGTTTATTCAAAATTTGGATGAATTAATATCGGTGTCTTGGAAAGGTATTCTTTCAATTCATTAAATGATTTTTGACATTCTTCATCAAATTTAAATTGGGTTTCTTTTTGTAGCAATTTCGTCATTGGTTTTGAGGTTTTTGCAAAGTTTGGAATGAATCTACGGTAATAACCTGCAAGTCCTAGAAATTGTTTAATTTCTTTTTGGTTAATTGGTTGAGGGAAATTTACTACTGCATTAATTTTATCAGGATTTGGTTTAACTCCTTCTTCTGAAATTATATGTCCAAGGTATGCAACTTCTTTTTTCAGAAATTCGCATGTGTCTGGTTGGATTTTGAGGTTAGCTTTCTGTAATCTCTTGAAAACTTCTGTAAGTCGTGAAATATGGTCATAAAGTGTAGGTGAGTAAATTATTATATCATACATATATACTAGGCACCGTTCATTTTGTATTCCAAGTAGAATATTGTCCATAACCCTTTGAAAACTGGAAGGACTATTTTTTAAACCGAAGGGCATACGAAGGTACTCGTAGTGACCGTTCTCGATAGAGAAGGCTGTTTTTGGGATATATTTTTCGTCAACTTCGATTTGATGAAAACCTGAGGCTAAGTCCAAAGTTGTAAAATATGTACATTGTCCAAGTTGATCTAATAGGTCAGAAATATTTGGCAAAGGCTATTTATCATCAACTGTTACTTGATTTAATTTTCGATAATCAATTACTACTCTTCATTTTTGTTTCCCGGAGGCATCCAATTTTTTTGGTACCACCCAAACTGGAGATGACCAGGGTGAAGTTGAAGGTCTATTTATATTTTGGTCAAGCCTTTTCGAAATTTGGTTTTTTACTTCTTCTTTATGCACGTATGGGTATCTATATGACTTAGTGAATATCGGTTTAGCATCACCTGTATCTATTTTATGTTTGATTTCATTCGTGAATGTTAGATTGTCTCCTTCAAGATATCGGAATATCGGAAAATTTTAAACATACATTTTCTAACATTTCTTTTTCTTCATTATTCAAATGTTCAAGTCCTAAGTTTTTTTGAATTTCAATTCTTCTACTGAAATTTTGATCATTTTCATTTTCAAAATTTTGATCTTGGTTTTTATTAAAACTTAACATTTCTTCATAATTTTGGATTGGTTCTCAAATTATATCAGAAAAATCAATTGTTTTTGGAATAGCATTTGCATTGAGAACTGTTGTTAAAAATTCTCCTTTTTCATTTGTTTTAATAATTGCATTTGGAATTCGTACTTTTTCTTTCGTTTGAGCAATCAGTAATGCTTCAGAATTTTTTAAATTTGAATTTAGTTTCAGGACCTTTTCTGTTCTAGGTTAATTTCAATTATGTTATGAATTTTCCGTGAGTAAATTGTTACATTCGGATTTTTCGATTCAAAATTCACAATTCGTTCATTCATAAATTGGTTTGAGTTATTTTTTTGAATTTGGGGTTTTTGAGGTAATTTCGGTGAAAATTGATTTTGTGACAATTTTATTTCAGTTGGTTTTAAATCATACTTTTTTTATATAGGGGAAGAGTTTTATAATTCAAAATTAATTGTCTACTCGGGATGTCAACAATTCCTTCATAATGTTCTAGAAAATCACATCCTAAAATTCCATCGAATTCTATATCTAGATCATAAACATATACTTTATGGGGATCATGAGTTTGAAATGGAATGTATACCGATTCTGTGACTAAAATTTCTTCATTGGAAATACCGGATATAGGCAATCTTTCTGGATATCTCTGTACGTATTTTTCACATGTTTTCTTTTTAAAAATTCCAGCTCCAGTATCTATGAGGATTTTAAATTTTCGAGTTGCGTCAATTATATAATACAAATTATGGGATTTCATTGTATTTAAGCAAAATTTTGGTCTGTCGTTTCTACTGCTAGGTTTTTTATTCGGTTCGTCAATGTGTCTGTAACATGGTGTATAGTTTATGGTTTGTTGATAGGCGGTTTGATTGATAAATGAGCTTCTTGAAAATTTTGATTATTTTCATCTTTTACAAGGAAGTCATTATGTGGACTATTGTGCACATCGTATTCATCGTAATAGTTCTCTGGTTCATTGTTATATTCGTTGTCAGAACGAAAATTGTTTGCATTATCATCATCATCATCATCATCATCATTCATTATTTCAAGTTTCATGTAGTGCTGCTGTGTAAAATATGTGCTCTGTTTAAAACAGTAATTTCAGTAAGAAATAATAAACATACAAAGTTATAACTTATATCAGTGTGTAGCTGGAAAGAATGAGTTTGAACAAAATCAATTGGAAGTGAAAACTGTGTGGTAATACTCAGGAAATCAGGGGACCTTTCCATTTGCCATTATTGAAATTGCCTTTAACGAGACACAGATAAATATATCATTACTAAAAAAACACCAGCTGATAAGCAATTCTTAAAAACACTGAAAGTGGAAGCATAGACCATAGGCGTACTATTTTAAATTATATAAAGTTGCAATCTGCCTTAAAATGGTCAATTTCGAATGCTGCAAACAAAAATCTTTTCCGGCGAGTTATTATATTTGCATTCGATGTTTCAATATTTTCCACAAGAGCTGCGCTATGGCAAACAAGCAAAAATTTTCATTTAAAGGAGATTTCAAGCTGACCTGCTGTGAAACTATTGACGAGTTGGACACAAATAAGAGTCTTGATATAAGTATATTGGAACAGACAATCTCTGAAATTTCGGAAGAGAGTAACATAAGAGGAAAACATATAGAAAAACTACGAAAAGAAAATGAGATATTTAATGAAGAAGCAGTACAAAGAGAAGAAAAGGAAACAAGAAAAAATTGAAACACTGATGAACAAAAAGACGACGAAGACAACTTGTACCCAAACTGGGATAGAAAACAAAGAGCAAAACATACAAACGGATCCTAACACTTCTGATTGTAGTATGCAAACATGTTCTCCAATGACGAAGGACGAATCAACAAACATGTCGGGACCACAGCAATCATTGGATGATGAAACTAACCAATCCAACGAACATCTACACTATAGTATAAAAAAAATTTATAAAGGAAGAACTAAGACTATCTGTTGATTACATAATTGAGAAAATTTCACAGACTGACACCAAAATAGATGTGTTAAAGGACTCCAATATTGATCTGGTGTCACTTTTGACAAACAAAGATAACTTGATCAGAGATATTTCCCATTCGTGTTACATACCATCGACCATCCAGCATACTATTAGTAATGAAGAATGTATGATGACCAACAACAAAAAAAACTCTGAGGCAGAAATAGAGCTCAGACCAACTCAGTTTTTTCGTGACAACACACAACACAAAAAAACATTCACTGAGCAGACACGAGGACAATGTCAAAGACCTCAGTCCTCTCGTACAAACATGCGGTCACAAAAAACGCGCAATTATCAACCAAGAACACAATATGAAGAAAAAAATCACCACTCAAGAAACAACAAACAATACAATGTTAACTCAAAACGCCACTACTCACCACAACTATACACAAAAGAAAACACAAATTCTGCATACAACACCCACGAAATTGGACACCCTAGAAACTACAACAGAGCTCCTTCACGAACATACCGGCATCCTGGACCACATTACTCAACCAGAATCTTCCACAACAGCAGGTACAATCACAATGTTTCCGTCAACTACTCTTACACATCAGACTCATACTATGAAACGCAAAACCACAACCAACCTTAAATCAATATCCTTTATGTTATTAAATATTCAGTCAGCCAGAAACAAAGTTAACGAATTATCTGTTTTCCTAGAGGATTTAAATCGTCCAGATCTGATTTTATTGACTGAACATTGGCTTGCTCATAATGAACCTTTTTACTTACCTCATTATACAGAAATGTCAAGATTCAGCAGAATTAAGAGCACCCATGGAGGAACCATGATTCTTCAGAATAACTCACTAAATGTAAAATTCATTAAAGTGGAAAAATTCAACGATTATTTGGAAGAAAAATCATTTGAATTTTGCTTGTTACATTCACAAATAATGAACATGTATGTAATATGTTTTTATAGAACACCCACATCTGATGTAAATATTTTCATACAAAAGTTAGAACAGCTTCTCAATGAACTTCCTTTAAATGCATCTATTCTGGTAGCAGGAGATTTAAATATTAATTTCGCTGACAAGAAATCTCTAGCCACCCAGTCTCTAAATAATCTTTTAAACTCATTTAACTTGACTATGCATATAGAGTCCCCTACACGAATCTCTCAGTATTCTGCCACGATAGATTATATATGTACGAATTTGGACAAACAATATATTACTTGAGAGAAAAGTGCCATGTGAAGTGGAATGAATAGAAAAATCGAATTTAAACGGTTTTCTTCACATAAAGGATTCAATATAAAATTGAACCAGAGAAAGGTAGATCTCAGGTGAAAAACAACTACTTTCCTGGCAAATACCACGCAGAACGTTGAATGATATTCACCTGAAAATCCATGCATACTTCCATATAATATCAATGGACATTGAATGCAAATGTTTCTTTCTGATAAGCTGATTATGTTTAATTTATGTCGTGTTCACCTAACAACCGCATACCGGTTTCAGGCTTCTTGGCCTCATCAGTACGGAGTAGTCAACCAGCAAATGTCCAAAGAACTCTGGCTGAAGTGAGACACAACGTAAACAAACCATCATCGATCTTGTAACACCTATAGACGCCGGAAAGATAAACTTACTGGCGGTACCTAGTGACGAAAGAAACACTCCGAAAATCTCCACCTCGATAGGTCTCGAATAAAGATTCCTTCTCAGTAGGGTGGCAAGCCCGTCTAGTATAGTGAGAAAAGTGCCATGTGAAGTGGAATGAATAAAAATCGAATTTAAACGGTTTTCTTCACATAAAGGATTCAATATAAAATTGAACCAGAAAAGGTAGATCTCAGGTGAAAAACAACTACTTTCCTGGCAAATACCACGCAGAGCGCAGAACGTTGACTACTCCGTACTGATGAGGGCCAAGAAGCCTGAAACCGGTATGCGGATTGTTAGGTGAACACGACATAAATTAAACGTAATCGAGCTTATCAGAAAGAAACATTTGCATTCAATGTCCATTGATATTATATGGAAGTATGCATGGATTTTCAGGTGAACATCATTCAACGTTCTGCGTGGTATTTGCCAGGAAAGTAGTTGTTTTTCACCTGAGATCTACCATTTTCTGGTTCAATTTTATATTGAATCCTTTATGTGAAGAAAACCGTTTAAATTCGATTTTCTATTCATTCCACTCACATGGCACTTTTCTCTCACTATATGCTAGACGGGCTTGCCACTCCTACTGAGAAGGAATCTTTATTCAGAGACCTATCGAGGTGGAGATTTTCGATGTTTCTTTCTGTCACTAGGTACCGCCAGTTAAGTTTATCTTTTCCGGCGACCTATAGAGTGTTCAAATCGATGATGGTTTGTTTTCGTTGTGTCTCATCAGCCAGAGTTCTTTGGACTGGCTGGTTATTTCCTGTACTGATGAGGGCCAAAAGCCTGAAACCGGTATGCGGATTGTTAGGTGAACAGACATAAATTAAACATAATCGGCTTATCGAAAGAAACATTTGCGATTCAATGTCATGATATTATGGAAGTATGCATGGATTTTCAGGTGAATATCATTCAACGTTCTGCGGGTATTTGCCAGGAAATGGTTGTTTTCACCTGAGATCTACCTTTTCTGGATATTGAATCCTTTATGTGAAGAAAACCGTTTTAAATTCGATTTTCTATTCATTCCACTTCTGGCACTTTCCTCACTATATGCTAGACGAATTGCCTCCTGCTGAGAAGGAATCTTTTATTCAGAGACCTATCGAGGTGGGAGATTTTCGGAATGTTTCTTTCTGTCACTTAGGTACCGCCAGTTAAAGTTTATCTTTTCCGGCGTACCTATAGGTGTTACAAGATCGATGATGGTTTGTTTCGTGTGTCTCACTTCAGCCAGAGTTCTTGGACATTTGGCTGGTTGACTACTCTGTACTGATGAGGGCCAAGAAGCCTGAAACCGGTATGGATTGTTAGGTGAACACGACATAAATTAAACATAATCGAGCTTATCAGAAAGAAACATTTGCATTCAATGTCCATTGATATTATATGGAAGTATGCATGGATTTTCAGGTGAATATCATTCAACGTTCTGCGTGGTATTTGCCAGGAAAGTAGTTGTTTTTCACCTGAGATCTACCTTTCTCTGGTTCAATTTTATATTGAATCCTTTATGTGAAGAAAACCGTTTAAATTCGATTTTTCCAATATATTACTTGTGATATCACTTCAGCTGGTATGTCCGACCATGAAGCTATATTATGCTGCTGTAATGTGAATTTTATAGTGAACCGCAATAAATTTAGATTTGGTAGATTATACAGTAAAAAAAAAACTATAAAAGATTTTATAATACATGCCTGAATACCAATTGGGATATTGTGAACAATGACCAGGATTCATTCTCAAATTTTTACAATTATTTGGTGACTATTTTCAATAGTTCATTTCCGATTCAAAAGATAAAATCAAGCACAGAAAACAGTGGATTACTCGAGGCATAAAAATTTCAGCAAATAATATTTTTGGAATTTAATATTTGGTGACTATTTTCAATAGTTCATTTCCGATTCAAAAGAATATTTTTTTTCATCGGTACTTCAGTAGATACCGCAGTATTTATAGGCAGGTTGTCAGACAAGCAAAAGAAAGTTACTATAAAAATAGATTCGAGCAAGCTGAAAACAAATCGAAAGAGACTTGGCAAGTAATTAATGACCTAAGAGGTAAATCTAATAAAGTACATGAAGTTTCACTTTCACCAAACGTTCTTAACGAATATTACTGCTCTGTTGCAGAAAAATTGACTGAAAAATTGACTACTCATAACGACCCTATGGAACAATTCAAAAACCCCTTTATTTCTGAAACTTGCATTTTTTATGACACTGATATTTATGAGTTGAAACAGGTGATTGTTTCCCTTGGAAAAAAGTCGTCATCTGGTTACTGATGACATTACAGCAAACATTTTGAAAAATCTCCCAGATAACACATTACAACTGTTAACCAATATTATTAATGAATCATTTCAATCAGGAATGTTTCCTGATTTCCTGAAGGTATCATTGGTAATACCGCTACATAAAGGTGGAAATCGGGTGACCCCTCGCATTATCGGCCTATTTCCCTAATTCCCAGATTAGGAAAGCTTATAGAAAAACTAGTCAAGATAAGGATAACTGCATTTCTGACAAAACATAAAATCGTTAATAAAGAACAGTTTGGCTTTCAAAGTGGCAAAGGCACTAATGATGCAATTTTCTCACTCATGGAAAAAGTTTATACTGGAATCAATAGTGGCGAGGTTGCTGCTGCAGTATTTTGCGATTTTTCGAAGGCTTTCGACTGTGTGGACCCCGAAATACTGTTGCGGAAGCTTCCTTACTACGGCTTCAGACGAGTGATACTGAGCTGGTTCAGCTCATATTTGTCAGGTCGTAGTCAGATGGTGAAAACAAACCATCGCTCAGAAATTGGGAAAATACATAATGGTGTGCCTCAAGGTTCAATACTAGGGCCAACATTGTTCCTCATCTACGTCAACGATTTGACAAGTATAAATATCGCAGGAAAATTCACACTATTTGCAGACGATACTACCATTTTTTGGCAATCAGACAATGCAAATGATTTAACTAAAATCATATCCAATGTCTTTCTCTAAATATTTCGAAAACTAATATAGTAACTTTCAGATGTGAACTTGACAATATACCCATGGGGAATGACATAATTGAGAACAAAAGTAGCTTGAAATTTTTAGGAGTACATATCGATAGAAAACTAAAATTTGAAGACCATGTTTATGCCTTGTGTAACAAAGTGTCTTCTGGTTGTTATGCAGTCAGAGTAGCCGCAAATGAACTTGGTTTAACAGTAGCTAAGACTGTTTATTTTTCTCTGGTGGAATCTCACCTGAGATATGGAATTTCATTTTGGGCTATGTAGTGGTTATCTACTACAAAATATTTTAATTTTGCAAAACGAGCCGTAAGATATATGTGCAAATCAAAACGTAGAGACTCTTGTAGATTACTCTTTACCACTCATGGAATTCTAACAGTGATTTCTATCTTTATAATGGAAACAGTGTGTTTAATTAAAAAATATTTGAACAAATTTCAATCCTTACCAACCCATTATGTGACAAGGCAATCCAACAACATTAAGTTGCCAATACCAATGACATCAGTCATAAAGGATTCCATTATCTATAATGGTTGTAAAATGTTCAACCATTTGCCAAAGAATGTAACAGAAATAAAATCTTTACAATGCTTCAGGAAGGCTGTGAAATGTTTTTTAAGTGATAGACCATACTATAATATACAAGAATTTTATAATGATAATTTTTAAATAACCAATCAATACTGTGATTTTAAATTTTATTTGGGGTATATTTCATTGTGACTTATATATTTTATTTTTTTTATTTATATACAAACTGACTTCATGTATTAAGTGAAAATTGATTGTTTCAAATACATTTTATTTTTACATATAAAGTGCCTTATAGATTAAGATTAAGTGAAACTTTGTCCACAAGATTACTCTTATGACAATAAAGTATATTCTCTCTCTCTCTCTATCATATTGCAGATAATTCTGGTCGTTATCGAAGGTTGTACTCTCGATTTCTAGAGGAATTTGTTGATCAGCAGTATACTCAACATATGAGTTATTATATGGGTCATTATAATCGTAATATTCATTTCCAGAGTTCAAGCAGTGTGTTCTCTGGAAGTTTGGTCTTTGATAAGTCGGATTTGATTGTATGACTGAACTTCTTTGTTGGGAAAAATTCGGATTTGTCATTAATTGATTCGAATTTATTTGAGGGCGATTTTGATTTGGGAAATTTGGTCTCGATTGATTTTGAAAATTTGGTCTTTGTTGGTTTTGAAAATTCGGACGAGGTTGATAAGTATTAGGTCGGTTCTGGAAATTCGGACGATTGCCAATTTCATTTTGGAAATTTGGACGTTGTTGAGAATATATTTGATTATGAGGTTGTTGTGGATGAAATTTCGGTTTGAAATTTCGATTGGAATGCGGCCTTTGATTTTGAGGGATTCGTGATTTTTGGGATTCAAAATATGAGAGTTGGGTTTCACGTTTGATTCTGTGAGCTGCGTCACTCATATCTTGAGGGTCACTGGCTCTAATGATTTGTCCAATTCGGGGTTCAGGTCCTGTCAATAGTGTATTCAATGACATGTTGTTAATGAGGGCAATTTGTGCTTTTTTCTGATCAAGTATAAGATTTGATTTATCTATACATGAAATCATTTTTGCATTGTGTGTTTGAATACGAGAATGGAAAGCAATTCCTGTTTCTCCTGATGCTTGTTTCATTCTTTGTAAGTCTTGAATAAGTGAATTCAGATCTCGTGAATCACCAAAATGAGTGTTTAATAAAACTTTAATATCTCTGTAATTTGTTGGGTTTTGAGAATTTACTAGTATTGCTGCTTGTTTTTTGAGTTTGTTTTTGAAATGAATAGTCAAAAGGTATTTTTGATCATTTGTAGCAATTTGGTAAGCTTGACGCAAGCATTTAAAAATGTGGTTAATAAAATACTGTCTCCGTCATATTCAGGAATAAGCGAAAACAATTCGGATAGTTTGTATGGTTCGATTTCTGGTTGATGTTTGTCTCCGTGTTCTGACATTTTGTTTCAAGATTACTTAGGAGTTGTGGTAAATGGGAAAAATGGATAACTTTGAAAAATAATTATAGACGATAATTCAAAGTCACTTACATGAATTTGTTTGATGGAATTAGAACCTTTCGGAATGGTTCCCGATGACTCTCCGGAACGTCTGGTAGCGTTTTTCTTCTTTTTTTCTTGAAGATTTCTTTCTTCTTTGTTGCGTAGACTCCTTTTCTTTCTTCTTTCTTGAAGATTTCTTTTTTCTTTGGTTGCGTGGCCTTCTTTTCTTTCAAGGTTTGGAAACCACCACCTTAGTGAGGACGTCCCGTGTTCCTTCCAACTTCTGCCGCCGGTGAGGTCTTTTCCGTGTTCCGTCGGAGATAACTGGAGGTGAGGACAGTTGCCGTGTTTTAGGATGTTGAAGAATCCGAACGACTGCGCCAATTGTTATATCATGGCTTGTGCAATTGTCTTTTTAAAAAAAGAACTTATTATTTTTATTATTACAATATTTTACTGATATAACAATAATACAATATTCACAATATATAAGCAACTGAACTGAAGTCTGTCTGACTCGGAATAGAAGTGTGGATAAGAATCGGCTCTGAAGTCGAAGTCTCCTGGCTTTATAGATTTCTAGATGCTGACTCGAAGGTCTTCTGGCTGGTGCCGGCGTTCTGCAGTAAACATCTTATCTCCTGCTTAGCTTGTGGGATCCGAAGGTTAATATGAGGAAGGTGACCCAACTGCGTAATTGTGTTGCGTAGTTGTGGACAAAGGGCTATTGTCTAGTTTGGATATAACATATATATATATATATATATATATATATATATATATATATATATATATATATATATATATATATATATATATATATATATATATACATATATATATATATATATATAATATATATATATATTTCAACCGTCTTGATGCTCGAGTCAAGTGAGTTGCCGGAAGATTTCATGGGCGTTAAACCAATCAAAGTTTAGTTTTCAGGCAGATGTTTCATTTCCAATTTTCGAAGTTGGGCAGAGTAACTGAATCTTCGTTGGTTTGGGTTTGATAATCATATCAAGTGGTTGTCAAATTACGCGTCCACACTGTACCCTGGAAGAAGCCCTACCGAGAGAAACTACGTTTGGATTATTCTTATGTGCTTCGATTGTTCGGGTATCTGTCTGAAGTGGCAGAACAAGAGGATTAATTTCCGCCTGTCTACGGCGATTGACTTTCAGGAAAAGAACGAAGATTTCCACAACTTTATATTTGTTTAACGGAATTTTCATTCTGACCATTTGGATATATCAGGAACATCAGATATACTCTTCGTATCTTATCATCTAGGAATCTCCAGATCAGCGATTCTCTACATGTTCTGAGAACCTACTTCACGGAGTTGGCTGAAAAAGGAAGAACACTTCTAGAACCTTACCTTCGACGCTCTCTATCAGAAATAAGGTCAATAAAAGGGGCTCGCAAATCTAGAGATTAATTTGTGCCGGGGCAGATTAGTTACTACGAATCTAAGATTCATTGGGCTTAATTTACCCTCCCTGTCAAGACAACATTAGGCATTCCTTGTGAGTAGTCGACTAAGGGGAACCCTCTTATTTTTTATTTTTTTGGAGGGGTGGAAACCCTCAAAAAAGTCATCCCTCAAAAAAGTTATTTTGGAACTAGACTCTGTTGGCGAGCTGATTAAGATTTGATTCGACAAAAAGTAAATTTTTGACTCAGCGAGATTTTGAACACAGCCCGTCGGGTAGAAATTCTCGAAAAGAGACTGTAGCTTTCGAAAATAGGTTTCAGCCGCTATCCGGCATATCTGCTGAGATACTGGGGAGACAAAATGCGTTTTCAATGAGACCTCCGAGGAATTCAGAATTTTCTAAATTGAGGCCAAATTTTTTAAATGACCAAGAGGCTTACATGGAGGAACGTAAGGGCGGTGGAAGGTTTTCCCCCGACCTCCGTTCCAAAAGCGAAGCGGAAGTAGGGGAAAGACGAATGGGAGGATAAGAGGCTCGACCACAAATCAATTCAGAACTATTTACCACTCTTTTGTTGAAAGCCACATGATCTATGGAATAGCTATATAGGGTGGGGCGTACAAATGTCACATCTCTCATCTGGAAATACTGAATTCATGAAAAAATATTCGATGTTAGATAAAAACAAATTAGAACTGAAGAAAATCGATCATGACTATACTACCAGATATAAATGTAATTTTAATTCAGTTATTAAGAGACCCGAGAGAAGAGTACAATACAAAGAACTGACCAATATCGAGGCCCGAGTTATAATCTCATTCCAATGGAGTTCAAACGAATAAACAATTCCTCATTATTCATCAAATCTAAGGGGAACCCTCTTATTTTTTTGGAGGGGTTGTAACGAAGTTACTAGGGTTCTATTTATTTACAATAGTTTCTCATTCATTTCAACAGTCTCCCAAGCTTCGTGTGTAAATAAAGGAATAAAAGCCCTATCTTCGTTAGTAATAATCGGAAAAATATCGTTCTTGTCCGACATAAATTCGCGAAGCATGAATTACACATTTCGTAATAAATAGCCCTCCCGAATTGATTACGTAAAACACCTCGGAACACATAGTGAAACAAAGCAATCGTACGTCACCCGCCCCACTCTGGAGCTAGCGCTTGAATCGAACGCAAAACTCGAGAATCAAAGTCTTCACGGAGATCGCATTCATTCACGTACGAGCCAACAGTCCGATCGCCACGCAGAGAAATAGCCCAGCCGTCGCCACCGAGAACATGACACTGTGTCCAACCAGCCGTTGACGTCACGAAGGAAGGGAGGCCGATATTGTGGAAATTGGATCCAAGGCGAGGAAAGCAGTCAGTCGTTCCGGAGCAGCGAAGCCAGCCAACACGCCAGGGAGAGGAGCAGAGCCAGGCCCGAGAGAGACCACGAGAACACCCGAAGTTGGACTTGGTAAATATTCGCAGGAAGGTATAAGGTACAAGCTAGTGATAAATGGTGATGTCGCTCGCGATCGGTCCGCGCATCGATTTAATCTAATTAGTAGAGGGAGAAAAGTTTGCCGAAGTATATTTCAGAACACAAGCACTTGGTAGTACCGTTCGAGAAGCCACAGTGACCACCACGAGTGAAAGTAGTTTAGTAGCCGTGATCGGGAGTTTAAAAAATCGGTGAGAATATCAATTCTATGAGTAAGCAGTAGTGACAGGTTTCGTAAGTGGGGACCTTTGTCTAAATAAGCTCGAGTAAGGACAGCCGCGATAAGAGTTTGTATTTAGTCGAAAGAGGGGAAAACTGTCAGTTGGGTTGCAAGCAGTTGTTGCAGGTTTCGTAAGTGGGGACCTTTGTCTAAATAAGCTCGAGTAAGGACAGCCGCGATAAGAGTTTGTATTTAGTCGAAAGAGGGGAAAACTGTCAGTTGGGTTGCAAGGCACTAATGAGGGCCTCGCCACACTAACAGTCGTGTAGGTTAGAAGCCGGAAAGCCGCGATAAGAATTTGAACTTAGCCGAAAGAGGGAAACACTGTCAGTTGGGTTGCAAGGCACTAATGAGGGCCTCGCCACACTAACAGTCGTGTAGGTTAGAAGCCGGAAAGCCGCGATAAGAATTTGAACTTAGCCGAAAGAGGGGAAAACTGTCAGTTGGGTTGCAAGGCACTAATGAGGGCCTCGCCACACTAACAGTCGTGTAGATTAGAAGCCGGAAAGCCGCGAGACGAGTTTATAAATTAGCCGAGGGAGGAACAAACTGTCAGTGGGGTCGCAAGGCACTATTAGGGCCTCGTCCCACTAACAGCCGCGTAGAATAGACATTCGAGAGACCGTCGATAGGGGATTCACCGTATTCAGGGTATGTCAGGAAACACTAAAGGCCCTCACACACGCACGACGCCAAACTGCTTACTCCTCTCATATGTATGGCCGTTCGTAAACTCGCTTTGCTTTAATGTTGATATACCGTGTTTGCACCCCGTCCTTTTGAGCTTTTATACTACATTTTGAATCTTTTCCCGCATGAGCTTTGAGTAACTTGCTATAACCGCCTTAGTACGCTTTACACCCCTTTCCACTTCTATAGTATAGCTTGCCTTGCTATTTATAGTCCTGAAGGCTACCGACAGCCACATTGTAACTAGTAGTAGATAATAAATTGTTATGGATGACTTGGAACTGACCTTTGTTTTTATTTAATACTTGATTCAGAGCTTTAAGTTTAACAACTGATTGTGCAGTCAGGTACGAAACCCAGCTAAGGGCAATTAAAGCCTGCCCTTCTGGCCCCGTATTGTCCATACTATACTGACCCCTGGAGTGTTTATTTTCTTCACTGAGACTGCCCGGAGCAAAAGTGGCCTTTTCCACTATAAAGCTAAAGGTGGCGCCCGAGGGAATTTTAGAGTTTGATAGGAAAGCGCCAAGGAAAGGAAAAAGGGGGCAAGGAATGCGGTGGTGGAATAAAGAATAAGTGAGGCATCAATGTTCAAGCGATCCTAAATTCTGGGATATGGAGTGTTCAAGTGTGAGTAAGGCTGCCAATATTACAATGTGATACTTGTTATTGAGGTTAAAAATTATGCAGAAAACTAGTGAATCACAGAGTGGATCAAGGAAGTGAGTGTTGTCATAAGTAGAAAGACATGGCTGCCAACGTTAAAATGAAATTGAAAACATTCAGATTTGGAATAACAGCCAACTACGCAACAACAAAAAAATCCCCATTTTTATGGCTAGTCTTATAAACAGTACTATTATCACATATACACCTTAGACGCCTCCCTCATGTTACTAGAATAATATTTTGATGCAAAATTTGGCCTAATTTATTATGTGTACTAGAATATCAACGTTTGTTGAAAATGGTTTAAATTTTTAACAAATTTTTTGGTGCAAAGTTGGTATTTTACTCTGTATGTATGTCCATAATAACTATCAGTATGATTTAATGAAATAAAATAATCAAATTAATTAAAAAATGGTTAACAATTAAATAATACAAATCTGTAAGTTTTCGATCACTTTAATCATAGTGTTACCTCAGAGGGCAGTCCTAATTTATGTATTAAACATAAAGAAAAACCAAATTACAAAAACGTTCAGAAACCCGAATAATCAATCATTGAATCCTCAAATTTTCACATGTCTTCCTTCCATCGCTAAACCTTTTATTGTTGGTGCACAAAATTGTTTTTTAAAAAGATTTCGGTATACTGCCACAACACTCCCTATTAACATTTTCTAATTCATCGATAATTTGAAATGTTCTCCGAGCATACACCTTTTCCTTGAGGTACCCCCATAGAAAAAAATCTAAGGGAGTGAGATCGGAAGACCTTGCTGGCCATGGATATATTGAGTATCTACCAATCCATTTACTCTCCAATTTGTCATCGCTGTTCCGGCCGAAGGTCCGCTTCGCATTGGAAGTTTCCACTCTCACCGAACCTTATCTTCCCGATAAAAGACGTTCGGGAGGCTGTATCATGATTCTTGATAATATAAATATCTGTATATGCAGTCAGTTTTTTCTCTTGATATCGTTGTTACTATAAGCTCTCTGCAATAAAGCCATTAATTGAAACAAGTTCTTTGTAATTCAACGGGTCAGTAGAAGTTCTGACCATCAAAACAAGTTCTAAACCCCGGGCCAGAAACAATGCGGGATTCGAATTGTAACTGGTGCAGTCGGTAGAACGAAAAAATCCAATCTAGTCTTCAAGAACACGGAGTCATCGTGCCTTACACATCAGGAAAGTGACTATCGGAGTCTTGGAAGCTGGAACAGGTGACCTCAGGAACGAATATCCCGAAGACTCCTTCAGCACATAAGATAATCTCAGGTTGTCTTAAAAAACACGGAGTCATCGTGCCTAACACATCAGGAAAGTGACTATCGAAGTCTTGGTAGCTGGACCAGGTGACATCAGGAACGAATATCCCGAAGAAATCCTTAGAAAGTTAGACATTTCTCATTCACCAGTTCCTTTTCTATATGTACCTCATATAATTTTCTCATTAAAAAATATTTTTTATTGTTATCTCAAAAATCTTGCGAGAGAAAATAAAATCGAGAGAAAATAAAATCGAGAGAAAATAAAATCGCGACAAATCGAATTAGACATACATTGAATAATTCTGATACGGAATCCTAAGGTGAACAAAACACTGTACTTGAATCAAAAACCGAAATTGACATTATTTCTGAAAGTATACAAAAACATTCTATTGAAGGAATTTCTAACGACTCGAATACGATAAATATGGCATTCAATTATCAGGAACTTAGGTTGTTTTTAGACATAACTCCGATATTTGCAGGCGAACCATGTGAACTACTAACTTTTGTACATTTTGCGACGAAACCTTCATCAAATACGCAAGCGCAGATGATACAATCGAAAAACTCATTAGAGCCATAATCTCAAAATTGAAAGATAAGGCTTTAATCTTGGTATCTAGCAGAGTTGAACTAACTAAATGGAAAGATATAAAGAGCCTTCTGAAATTATCTTTTTCTGTTTGATTTAAGAGTTACACAGTCTACGACCATACTTGAAAGAAACTCGATACAACTTTGGCATGCGTTGTCAGTACACCTATTATTTACATCAATTAATAATGAACAAACGTCCCGAGAACAAAAATGGCACAAATACCTAATATTGATCAGCTTGTATTGATAACCTTTTTAAAATATTTTGCCTTTACACCTCCAAACCGGCGCCTTATTGAAGAACCCTGATTCGCTAGAAACAGCCCTACAATATCTCAAAGAGGAAGAAAATGTCTACTCACTAATGTATGAAAACAAAAAACGAAGTAATACTGGGTTATCTTCGACCCCAAATCGAAATATTAGAACCCCCACGTCGCAACAAAATTATATGCGACCCCAAATTCAGACTCAACCCAAGTTAAATCAACCGAAGCAATTTCAGAATTTAGGTACTCAACCCAATTTCCCAAGCCAGCCAATAAATATTGAACCACATCATATGTTCCAACAAAGAGTATTCAATAACCAACAAGTAATCGGAAAACCACATCAGAATTAAAATGTTTGGAAACCAAAAAACAATTTCCAACCACAAAATCAATCCACCCCAATGTCCACTACAACTAGACTACCACAACAACTCGCACAAAGACATAATAATTATTTCACTCCTCAATCTAAACCAACATTCCAGTTTGAAGAATTATTTCAAATTGACGACCCAACAGATCAAAATACTGCCTTTGATAAAAGTAATTACTCTCATAATATTTTGAGCCCCGCATGTCAATATATTCCTGACTATGAATATGGACTCAAAATTCCGATGGAGATTACATTGACTCAAGAAAAAACACTCTAGAGCCAGGTAACTCGGAAATTCAAGAGGTTGTACCAAATTAGCTCAGGATGTCACACACTTCATTAATGATTGTAATGTTTGCCAAAAAAAAACAAATATGACAGATCACCCCCGATTTTACGATTTCAAGCTATACCATCAGAAAATAAACCCTTTTGAAATTTTTAGCGACCACATTTTATAATAATTCCATTCATTCTACCACTAAATTTACTATTTTGAAATTGTAACAGGACATCTTAGCTCCAACGATCCATTTGATTTACAAGAAAAAGATACAATAAGTAAAGATGTTGCAGAACATCATCATAAACTCAAACAAATATATTCAACCGTCAAACAACAACTAGTTGAAAAAAAAAAGACAAATCAGCTGGATAAAATTAATGAAAAATGAGACATGCATATTCACAGCAAATGATCAACTTTATCTCGAAGAACAACCTAGAGATAAGCTGACAAACAAATACACAAAGATCCGAACTGTTGCTAAAACTAACAATAAAGTTAGGACTGGCCAATCTAGATATTCCAAGCACGAGAAAAAAAGGACAGTAAAACAATAACGACCCCTCTTTTTTTCAGAATGAATTTCATACTTCTCACATTTTTTTTACATCAACTAAGTATAACTGATGGCTCTATTCAAAAACTAACAAACCCACTTATACCTATCGAGCTACATAACTCTAAAATCATTATTTCCAAACATACCTTTGTTAGATTTCTCAATATATCAAAATTAATACATATTCACGATTTCTTTCATGCACAACTTGAAGCAATCAAAGATATAGGCTTTCTTGGTCTATTATTTCAACAAGCAAAAACGATACACTCTCAGTCAAACAATTACTCAAAATTATTATTCCACCCAAGATTCACATAAGAGGATTGATCAATGTCATTGGCACTGCAAGCAAATGGTTATTCGGGACCCTCGATAATCATGATGGTGAAAAAATGCACTCTATCCTTACTAACATTCAGGCAAATGATCATTTGATTGAAACAGAAATCAATGAACAAACTACAATGATGCAACAGTTCATGAGTGCCACTAACACAACCCTTCATTCGATTCAAGATAGTTTGACAACCCTTTCTCTCGCCTTAGCACAAAATATAGAAACTCAAACCTGGCATAACACAATGTCTATGTTAATAAATTCTCTGACATCTTTTCATCTCCAGCTGAACCAGATTGTGAATGCTATTACTTTCCCGTCATATGTATAAAGTTCATCCCTCCCACATTTCTCTCACTTAATAACTTCTTTACATTAATCGAGACCATTGGTTCGATATACCCTCAGGATCAATTACCAAAACCAACTTAGCTATTATGCATTTCTAGGAATCCAAAAGATTGTTTCGGATGAGAAGATTGTATTTTGTAACATTTTTCCATCCAAAAACCAACAACTTTCCATACCTATTTTCTTTTCCCAATTCCAATCCAGAATCAAATTATTATTGGACAAACCTTATCTACTCCTAAATGAGAGGAGTGAAATCCATCAATTCTTGGACACACCATGTGACATCCTGGAAAACGACCATTTTTGCCTTAATAATCTACAACTGGGGAGAACTTGCATCCAGAACATCATCTCCAACAACCAAGTATCCAGTACTCTTTACCCGGTTGCCACCCTCACTGTACTTACGCACCAGGTTACACCAAATGTTGTCCTGCTCACTACACTAACAACCCTACTATAACCGAGGATTACTCCATCGAAGCACATCACTCTCTACAGCCCGGAAGCTACATGATTACACTGCCAGACCATTGTTCCGTTCAGATCCAGGATGAATCCTTCCACCATGGACATGAAACACTCAACATTTTCACCTCACTCCAACTCCCTCCTTTGAATCTTTCAGCGATTACTAACTATACTACACCTATTCAATTGCAAAGTTTACATTTGAATAAGATATCTCGTCTCACAGCTACTCTCCAATCCCCAAAAATCTTCCAGCTACCACACACTTCTATCACCCTGGATGATACCTTTCCCCTTTGGGTTATCATCCTTTTTTGTATCACAGTATGCATTATCAGTATAGTCGGCGTAGTATGCTACTATCGCCTTTGCTACCCTTACCGCCTTGCTTCACGACGACACCATGTCGATCAGCAAGCTGCAGCACCTTGACAACCCTAGGCTTGGATCTCAAGAGGGACGAGTTACATATATAGTACCGCATCATCCTGACGCCGGCCCATATATTCCCACCAGACCGGTATATCAATGCTGACGCTGTTACGGCCGAAGGTCCGCTTCGCATTGGAAGTTTCCACTCTCACCATAGAGAAACTAAAAATAAAGAGAGATGTCAAACCTACAGAAAAAGTTGGCACCACGTTTAGACATTGACGACATATCTCGCAACTGGCCGAACTAAGTTAGTACAGTTGGTAAAACAAATTTATCTTCAGTTACCGATTGAGATAAGGCGGGTTTTTAAAATTTGTTACTTTTATATGATTGATATGGTATATATTTTATAAGGGATCGAGTTGTATGGCACGCCGTTCTACTTTTTATTCGACTTGACCGTAAACTCCCATTTAAATGTCACTTCTTTTTTATGCGGCTTGCGATAATATAAATGGAATAGATATTATTTTCGTTGAGTGTAATTTCATTGCTAATAACAATTCGATTGTATTTTCCTATTGGAAATAGTAATTACTAAGACATCCGGTCTATCAATTAGCCAGGAAATTCATTTGTATCCAATTATCAAAAATTCATTTTCATTATGTTAACCGGTATTTAAATTACAAATAACAATTGGAATTGATTCTGTTTGTTCAACAAAAAAGTTTGATATGTTTTCGATGGCACATGTAGTACTATGAATGTTATGTACAAATTCAAAATAAATGAATAACTGTCATTAGCAGCAATTGGCAGAATACATGAAACATCCTTCAATTCGAAATGGAAATATCGTTTTCATTTGAAATTACAAGGAAAACGAGACTCACCGAAATTATTTCGGGAGCCATTATATTGAAAACCAATTGAAATGGCATTTCGAAGCTAGGAATGAAACATCCTTCAATTCGAAATGGAAATATCGTTTTCATTAATATTCAGGCGCCGGTGTTCCTCTTATTATGTATTACATTTTTATGCAATATTCAAACATGGCACTTGAGGGTATGTGGCCTCAAATAATGCCATATTACCTTTTCATTTCCATTCTACATGCATTATTACGGTACTTGATTTTCGTTACATACCATCGCCAATAATCCTTAATGTGCAATAAAAATAAAAGTGTCAAGAGAACTCGTCTAAGGGCACATCTCCTCATATGTGCCATTTAAATTCCACTTGAATTTGATTGTGACTTTGATGTGCATGACAACAGAGTCCCATAGATATGTAATCGACAAAAGAAAGAAACAACATTCATATTAGACTTCGATACCTGCGTCATCGTGTTAATAAGTCAAACAGAAAAGAAACAGCATTCAATTAATTTTTTGTCAATTCAACATTCACTGTATATCACAGTCGCAGGCCTCCAAGTGCCATTCAAATGCAACTCGCATTTAATTGTCACATTGATGTCCGCGACATCGAAGTGTAATGGAAACGCAAGTGACAAAAAAATCATTTAAATTCGACTTGGATACCTATGACATCAATGTGGACCATATAATAATATTGAATAATAAATGTATTCAAATTTCTATTACCAATAGAAAGATACCATATGTCCAAGTCGCATAAAAATGCATGTCTCATTTAAATTGGTATCCCAAAGGCGTGCGTTACATTCATTTCGGGTTCAAAAGACACCGTAAGTTGATGTCGCATTAAAATACATATCCCATTTAAATTGGTATCCCAATGGCGTACATTATATTTTATTTCGGCCTCAAAAATAAAATACTGAGCGAGATGATGGAGTAAATAATTCAATTTGTTTACCTTTTTAGTTTTGAGAAAGGGCCAGGCCTACCACACACTATTTGAAAAAGTATATAAAAGTAAATTACTACCTTCCTCCGGTGAAGTGAGAAAAAAATGATACATTACAATTTTAGAGCAATAGGGTGAAAAAGCAAAATACCATATCATTCTCAATGTTTCAAAATATAGTTTGATTGATTGATTTTCCTAGGAGAAGAAAAACGATTCAATTAGTTAGAAACTTATCGTAGGTATTCCTTTCCTATTCAGTGCTACTTTTCACCATAGTGTTCTTACAGAACCAAGGTAGGTTTTCAGCATAAACAGTTTATGGTATGTATGTTGCGTTTTATATCCTACTTTTTGTGTAATGTTCCTACAGACCCAAAAACAGTTTGCTTACTTTTTTGTATACAGATTCAGTCTGAAGTATGTATTTTGGCATTTTCTATTCAACCAACAAGCTTATAATAAGACCGACAACTCCGTGTATCAAATCTTTATTCCGTAAAAAATCCATGAACATTTTCTTATAATCCTCAATGAATACAAGACGTTGGAAATTCGATGAAAAAAGTCAATTTCAATTGATTATTCGACAAACCGCTAGATGGATGAAAGAAAGTTAGGAATGACAATCAGAGGAGTATGATAGCACAGGACGTTCAAATCGAAATCAATTTCAGTCACTAGACGTTCAATAACTCATGTGCACTAGTTTGGATATTTAATTCAAGATGGCGGCCCCAAGATGGAGGAAGAGTTTTCTGATGATGGTCATATTTCATTCAAAATTGGAATTTAAGGTTTTCAGGTTCGGAGATTATGAATTTTTTGTCAGAATCTATAAATTTAAGATGGCGACTTCAGGATGGCGAACGAGTTTTGTGATTATGGTCAGATTATATTCACAATTGGTATGTATGAGTTTTTGGGGGCAGATATCATTATTCAAGTTATTCAAGTGACGGTCAAATCGAGTTTGAATTGAGTAGCACCTTTAAATTTGAAAATATCGAAAAAAATTGGAATTTGAGAAATTATTTCCACAAAATATAACTGAGGCAAAAAAAAAAAATCATGCGTGACAGTGGACGAGAGCCAAATGTTATGTCGAGTTTACAATGTTCACATAGCAGCTTTTCGCGTTGCAGCTTACAGCGTCCTGTTTTCTGACTGACTGCTCAATATAATGAACTTGATGCTACATATCTGACATAGTGTGTTACAAATCAAACAAAAGTTACGAATAGTAAAAAAATTCCTGGTTTTTCCCACGATTGTAAAAATCCCGACACAATTCCCGGCACATGTTGAAATTCCCGATTTTCGGGAAAAATCCCGGTAATTGGCAACGCTGCGCATCAGCTACGTTACACTAGCGCGAAATTCAAACACTCGAAGATGTGATGATGAATTTTGTTTTTTTTCATTATAATATATTTGTCTACTAGCCCAACCACAGTTATATAAATTGGAACTATGGGAATTTAGATCTAGCCAGCAGATTATTTTGGATCTCCTAAATAACCATCGTCCATCCAACATCACTCACCACACACAATACCTGTACACCACAAAAAACTGTGAACCGTGGCCAGAGGTTATGCCATGCCTGGCAGACATAACCTTTTGAATCTTTTGATTTTCCGTAGTAATAAATACAGATTAATAAAGATCGGTTGTGGACATACTTATGGATCAGATCAGATTTACAAATTTTCAGAAGAATATATGGTACAGTAGGTACCTACAGGAGAACAGTTTGTGGTGCAGACATAACAATTATGAATTCTTTACACTTTTTTTGGGATTATAACCTTCCACAATCTGTTTTCAGATTGTGGAATAAACAAAATCGGCAGTATTCCAAAACGAGTGGCAGAATAGGTATCTGGGCTTAGCGGATCCCAAACAATACTCAATTCTTGTGCTGGTGGCGATATGCTAGCATTAAAGGGACACGGTGGTTGGCGGTCATCAGCAGTGGCCGAGAGCTATGTAGATAATTTTATGAAAAACATGACTGCCAACTCATCAAAAATTACATGTGCCATTAATAATACTGCTACAATAAGAGAAAACAATAGTATTATTTTTGAAAATACAAAAAATCAGACAACCAACCAGCCCTTTCTTTTTTTTAATACTGTACAGTTACAATTAATAATTATTACAATCAAAAGTAATATAGTAACTTATTATAGTTGAATTATCTTTGTAGTTATTTAATTGATTGATTGAAAATATTTTCACTCAATAGAATCCTAATTTTTTATGGGAATGAATGCGGTCGTAGAAAAAGTATAGTACACAACTCGAGTTGAATGGAACGAAAACACAAAACCTATGGAATATATAACCTTAGATAATATATGCTACGTGTTGTTTGTTTGGTCTTACAGGGGTACAGATGTGAGGGAGTGAAGAGGGGACGTATCTGGGGTGCCATTCTCGAATCATATTCGTATATGAATTGCTTTGTGTCTTCCACTTGCATATTGTTCATCGGAACATCCTTTTCTATTCGTATGAAAATTTCCACTTATGGTTCGAGAATAGTAGCCCTGTCGATAGCTTGAGTTCGCCGATCCCCACCGAACCTACCAAAACAATAACCTAGGTGCCGTATCTAGCGTAGCATATATGATCTAAGTATATAACAGCCCTGAAAAAACGCTTCTGTTACACTGCACATGCTCCTGATAGTTTCGGACCGTTTAACCTCTAATCTTCTTCTTCTTCTAGTTCATTTTTTTGTGCTCGGTTATATAACCATCTACACAGATCCGAGGGCCTCGTGCAATAATACCTCACATGCCCCCCTTCGTATGGCACCCTGGAAGTCTCACTCGAAGTGATACCACGAGTGCCCGAGCGCCCCTTCTTCCGACAAGTCCGTTGTCATCCAGCCTGGTTACTGGCGTAGAGAAGAAAGGGACTATTCCATACACAAAACTTTTTTCGACTTTCATAATTTTTAGATTATTTTTGTATTGCACGTTATAGAACGGCAGACATTCACAATATACATTTACTTGACCTCCAACCAGTTAACGCCACATGTTAACCTTACCATGGTCAGAGGTCGAATCATCAATCAACCTCTAATCTTTGCCGTTTATTTTGTGAACGCGAACAAATCTATGATTATCGAGTTCTGTGCACTGTGCAGTCAAATTTGAAAGACATTCGTCATCGACCTCGACATCGATCGTTCCAGGGGCGTACACGCTCGCGATCATCTGTTTCATTTTGTGACATGTGAATAATGTATTTCCTTCGCACTTTTTGTTCCCAAAAGTATACGCTCCGGGGATATATCGATCTCGAGAATTCACGAAAGACTATTCGCCCGAAAGACAATCAACGTTGCCATATTGTAGATGGATAAGATTTTTGGCGCGAAATTTGAAATACAACAATGAACTATAAAAGATTTAACGAGTCCGGGCCTTGGAAAGTATTAAGGTTTGCCGGGGGAAGAAAGGGGAAGGGAAGGGTCATTGAAATCTATCTTTATTGTTATTTCAACATGTTTGGAGCAATGGCAAAAGTTCATTTTAACAAACCTATATGGAATATGAGTGATAATGTTCCCAATGAATTCATGAATTCATGACTTATTTTGGAAATGGAATAAAAATTCTGCAGCAGCAGCATACTCACCAAAGAAAGTGAATTTGAATGTCAAAAAGAAACTAACAACAGGTTCATCAATCCCCAGCTTAGATTTGTTTCTACAAAAAAACAACGCGTTTCAGATAATAAAAGTATTAAAAGGGGTTCAAGAGAATTTCAGGCATGCTCCAGAAGAATATTTTATTGTACACAGTACATCAGCACTGAATGATCACCAATATTAATTCTTTTTGAAGTTTTATAACATTTCGTTATTGTCATACATTAAATTCTAGGTATTAACGTTATGAACTATAGGCAATTCGATTTTTATAAAGAGGAATATAAATTGTTTCAAAACATAAAAAACCGACGTTTTTGTGTCACAGTCTAGGTATACACTTTTGAGACCAAATAAAGTGGTTCGGCAGAGTACACTTAGAAAAACGAAAACGTAAAGGGGAAATACTAACCAAGGCTCCGACGTTTATTTCAAATTTCACGCCAAAAATCTTATCCACTTACAATATGGCAATTTTGGTATGGTCTGGGCGAGTTAGCCTTTCGTGAGAATTCCCCATATCATATCTGGTCTGCAGCTGTCAGAAGAATCTCCTAAAAATCAACCATAACCCAAAAAAAAATACTTTCATCTGATATATAACAAGGGTTGGTTGTGGTACTGAAAATATCAAAAAGGGGTCTGGGCGAATTTGCCTTTCGTGAGAATTCCCCATACCTATCTTGTCGGCAGCCAAAAAAAAAACTTTCATCTGATATATAACAAGGGTTGGTTGTGGTATTGAAAATATCAAAAAAAGGGGCCCGTATGGCTAACAGCGTGAAAATTCAATATCAAATTCTAATCTTTTGAACTGTTCTCTTGTTAAATAAATTAATGTGTTTTTTCATGAATTCAGATAGAATCAAGACTGCTTATCGTGGCTGCCTAGTTTTGAAATAACACCGTGCATTGTGCACTTTATGGACCTCCTGGGCTGCTTGGAATGCAGAAATGCAAATTAAAATTTTCATGCCAATCACAATTGCTGAAGATTCGAAATGATAGGATTAGCATTAACTTTTGAAGAAATGACGAAGACACTTCGGTATCTGATTTTCACTAAAATGGGTTAACTAAACCACTACATCAGGTGGAGTTAGTGAAACACGTGTAGTAGTTTAGTGAACACATTTTATTGAAAATCAGAGACCGGAAGGTCTTTGTAATTTTGTTGAGCACGGATTTTCATCAAGTATCGGCCGCATCCATTAAAAAAAATTAATTTAGACAATTTCTTCTTCAGTGGTAATGGAGCCATGAAGATTATCCGCGCACTTCTGTCACGTCCCTGACATTCGGTCTGTACTGGTTCAGTCAGACGAAAAGGCAATTTGAGAACTTGAATACTACTAAAGATCATTAACGACAAATGATGAATACCACAGACGTCTGTGATGAATACGCATAGACATTCAAAATAATGCCACCTGAGTCACAGTTTATAGTTAGCTATAAACTGTGCCTGAGTATTCAGTACATCGTGCCCATGGATAATGGACTGGACTCAGTCGTAGGTCGTAGCAGGCCACGTCATAGAATTATATTTGCGCGCCGGAAATACAAATGGTTAAAATGAATTGACAAGTTCATATGACCTCTATGTCTTCTACGTTCTTATAAAAAAATGTATTTATTGGAATTGAATTTCAAATAAAGAAAAATTCGTCAGAGTCGTAATGACGAATTTATATATTTATTGTTTTATTTATATCAATTTCTGCACAAGTACGAAATCAGTTGATAATCTTTGTATTATTTCCATGTTTCTTCTTGAGACTCATTTCTATCTTCTGTTCTCTTTGGACTAGAACGGGGGTAAATTTATTTTTTATTTTATTCCAATGTATGTGCGTTGTAATAAATACTGTTAACAACTGCAGAAACTTGTTCCTCCAGCAGCGGTTATATAAGAAATTGCCGACAACTCATGTTTATTCACAGAAACAAATACATACATGCAATTTGTCCACAAATAAACTGTGCATTTCCACAGAAGTTGATTCAAAGGGTCAGCTTGAACGTGTTACTTACAGTAGAGTTTGAACATTGAAGAATATTAAATTAAAAACTCATGTTGGCATGATTTTCCTGTGAAAATTAATGCTTTTACAAGGGTTTTGGGAGTAATGGTCTAAATATATTGGAAATTGTTGGCGGGGGATTTTAAACGTGCGTATTAGAAATTTTCCATGGATGATTAAAAAAATTAATAAATATAAATAAAAAACTTCTTCAAAAACAAGCTTTGATCTAAATGCACTAATACGAAAAACGTTTTATCTGTAGATGTGTGACGCAGGTTATTTCATGACTGAGGATATTCAAAAGCTTGCCTTGCAATGCTTTCACTTTGAATACAAAATATGTATTCATACGCATCAAATTTTTGAATCTGTTACTCACAGAATAACCTAACAAATTTTCATTTATACTTATTTTGAATACGAACATGGAGATTTTCAATTTCATTCTACAGTTTTTTCTGTGGTGTATAATAATTTTCAAAATAACGTTTGTCGGTTTTGAACCCTTCTTGGTGTTTAAAAAAATGTATGTGATGGAGGTCCTGAAGAGATAAAAAGTCATATTCCGAGTTTATCGCAATTGGGCTCTGGATCCCATGGAATTCAACAGAATATCCCAATTCAGTTTTCCACCATTTTGAAAATATGGTTGGTGGAGTAAAAA
Source organism: Gonioctena quinquepunctata (assembly GCA_018342105.1). Classification (NCBI taxonomy): domain Eukaryota; kingdom Metazoa; phylum Arthropoda; class Insecta; order Coleoptera; family Chrysomelidae; genus Gonioctena; species Gonioctena quinquepunctata. The sequence goes on along the minus strand of JAFIRS010001230.1, from coordinate 324,892 downwards.
AATAGAAATATATCCAAATATCTCGGAAACCCAATAAGATATTTTAGATTTCTTCATACCATTCAACTGATTGGAACACACAACTTTTTAACGATAAAATCAAATCAATAATTTTTCAAAAAATCTGCAGTTGATTCACGCTGGAGTGAATTTTTGCACACCCTGTCAATATTTTGTAATAGGGATTTGAAATAACAATAACCCACGTCAAACAGAATAATTATTAAATAAAAAATATTTTCAATATACCATGTTTTTAAAGCGGACTAAAAAGTATTAAATAATTTCTGCTAGCCCCATAGACACTGATAACCACATAGATTCCCTAAACGAAAAACATGGGGTGCATGCGCGTGGTATATTATCTATTGCATGGGCTCCACGTTTTTCGTTTTAAGAATCTGTATGTGGCTAGGAGAAATTATTTTATACTTTTTGGTCCGCTTCAAAAACGTGGTGTATAAATATTTTTTTTTATTTCATACTTATTTTCTGCTTTTTAGTTTTGTACGTGTGAAATCTTGCAATAATCTCCGACCCCGAAAACCAAATATATTAATTTTTAATCGAATCGGATCATAATCACAAAACTCGTCCACCATCTTGAATTGATGAAATGTGAAAAAATTCATAATCTTCAAAGCCGAATACCCCCATATACCAATATTCAGTAGAATCGGACCATAATCACAAAAGTCGTCCGTCATCTAGGAGCCGCCATCTTGAATTTGTGAATTTTGACAGAAAGTTCATGAACTGCGACCCCGATAAGACCCACATACAAATTTAAAATCGGACCATAATCACAAACTTCGTCCGCCATCTTGACAAAAAATTCATAATCCCCGATTCCAAACACCCCAAAATACCAATTTTGAAAAAAATCCGACCATAATCACAAAACTCGTCTGCCATATTGGAGCCGCCATTTTGTTTTTTCTCTAACAAAAATTTCATAATGCGTTGTTACTGGCATTATGAACACCTGCCAAATTTCAAGATAATGGGCTACTGTATTTTCCGTTTTCGCACCATTTACACACTGAAACAGATTCCATACTTCACCGATGGAATGTAGTTAATTACATCATTTTTATAGATTTTTAATGGTGTATGGCACGCCTGGTCTTTTCTCAAATCCAAAAAGGAATTGTAAACAAATTGAATTAATTACTCCATCATCTCGCTCATAATTTTATTTTTGAGGCCGAAATAAAATGTAATGTACGCCATTGGGATACCAATTTAAATGGGACATGTATTTTTATGGGACTTGGACTTGTCGTGTGCATTTCGATTGATTATAGCAATTTAAATTCATTTTTGAACCCGAAATGAATGTAACGCACGCCTTTGGGATACCAATTTAAATGAGACATGCATTTTTATGCGACTTGGACATATGGTATATTTCTATTGGTAATAGAAATTTGAATATATTTATTATTCAATATTATTATATGGTCCACATTGATGTCATAGGTATCCAAGTCGAATTTAAATGATACTCTATTTTTTTGTCACTTGCGTTTCCATTACACTTCGATGTCGCGGACATCAATGTGACAATTAAATGCGAGTTGCATTTGAATGACACTTGGAGGCCTGCGACTGTGATATACAGTGAATGTTGAATTGTCAATAAATGAACTAAATGTCGTTTCTTTTCTGTTGGACTTTTTAACATGATGTCGCAGGTATGGAAGTCTAATATAAATGTTGTTTCATTATTTTGTCGATTGAATATCTATTGCACTCTACTGTCATGCACATCAAAGTCACAATTTAATTCAAGAAGAATTTAAATGTCACTTGAGTTTCTTTTCCATATGAGGAGATGTGACATTACACGAGTTCTCTTGTCATATGTATTTTTATTGCTCATGAAGAGTTAGTTGCGATGGTATGCAATGGAAATAAAAGTACCAAAATAATGCATGTGGAATGGAAATAGAAATATTGAGTGCCATTGGATATGTCGATGATGCGTGATGTAAGTGATAAAATGTAAGACAATCGGACACAGACATCAAAACAAAAAATAACAATATCGCAAACGAAGAAAATTATACAATTGAAATTTAAATGAAATCGATAGGCGCATGTGACATGAAAATGAATTAGCAATGAAATTACACTTTACGACAATAATATCTATTCCGTTTACATTATCGCAAGTCGCATAAAAATTAAGTGACATTTAAATGGAAGTTTGCGGTCAAGTCGAATAAAAAGTAGAACGGCGTGCCATAGAGTTGCCATTCCTTTACTTCATATGAAATAAAGGAATGGCAAATCGATCACTAATAAAATATATTCATTAATCGATTCGTAGAATCTGTTAGTTTGTTCGTGGTCAGAATAATGTTTCAAAATTTTTTTCATGATATTAAGAACAAAATTAAAGTTCTTATAAAACAAGAAAAATAAGTTCAACACTATAAAAAACCATTTTAGGTACAACTACAGAAAAACAATAATAAAATTCTGGAAATAAGTATCAGTTTGTGAAAAAATGTCTGCAACTCATGGATGGAAATAAGTATCAGTTTGTGAAAAGCAGCTTATATTTTACCTTGTAAAAGAATATTTCCTGGAATTTCAGCATTTTGACTCGAATAACAAACCATTCTATTTTCGAAGTTGGGTTCCTAATTCAAGTCCATAGTATAATTTCTATCATTAATTTTTCGATGACAATAACAGTAGAAGAATTATTGCGTGGTTTGTCATAATAAAAATACATGTGTAAACAATAAACGAATAAACTTCTATTTTCTAACAAATGTCAAAATTGGAAAATTATCATGTCGTCTGTCGATTGCGGGCTGCGCGACTGGCCGTACCAAAAACTTGGTGGTCAAGATCGCCAATGTTTCAAACGATCTCCTTATTTTTAATTTGTCTATGACTCTCACCGAACCTTATCTTCCCGATCAAAGACGTTCGGGTGGCTGTATCATCATTCTCGATAATATAAATATCTATATATGCCTAAGGAAGTCAGAATTATTCTCTTGATGTCGTTATCACTATAAGATCTCTGCAATAAAGTCATTAATTGAAACAAGTGCTTTTAATCAGGTTTAATTATTGTACGTGTGACTTTGTAATTCAACGGGTCAGTAGAGGTTCTGACTATCAAAACAAATTCGAATCCCCGGACCAGAAACACTGCGAGATTCGAATTGTAACTCGTAGTTGGACGACTGAAACAAACAGTATGTCACATTGAACTGGTTATATTGCACAACCTAGTTTGAAAATTAAATTGTTTTGTTTATTTCTGCATTTTTCGTGCGTATACTAGTATATACCTATATGAGAAATATCCTAGCTAGTTGTTGTTATCGCGTACTTTTGGAAAGCTATAGAAATACTATAATAATTGCGTTAGTCTGATCGGTCAACATGTGCCTTTTTTTCGAATTCGAGTTCGCCTTCACCGAAAATTATGATCAAGGTGTCTTCGATTCATAATTGCATCTAGGAACTTTCTGAGAAAATTGAAGCCCTGCTCGAAAAAATTGCAAAAGTTATAAACAATTTAGTAAAAAAAAGTGGTTTGGTTTCTCACTAATACCTCAAAAACTATTGCAGATATCTGAAACCGAAAAAAAGATCCTTAAATAGCAGGAAATGTACTAAAGGTGAAAATAGGGCTAAAAACGGGTGATGTGGCTTCCTGCGCACCGCACGATTCGTTCACTTAAACAAAACAAAATTGTAACCCATTAAATATGAATATTAAGGAACAAAAAAAATCATGTACCATTTGGACACATTAATAAACAATAATCCGTCGAAAAAAAAACGCAATTTTTCTATTAGTTGTACTTTTGTTAATTGAGTTATTTTTACAAGTTGGAAATTAACATAAAAACCCTGATAATTAAAAAAACCTGAGATTGTTTAAAGGCACTAACAAAGACCACCGATAGAAAATTTTAAAAAAATTACTAATAATTTATACCATTTATTTTGAAAAGGGAAACATTCTCAATAGAATATTGATAGAAATATTTTTCTGTGAATTGAAAAATCCACGATTAAAATGAAGTTATTTTTTGTGAATGTCTAACAGAAAACAACTACTTCCCCGGCTAAAGCCACGCTGGACATTGAACTACATCTGATAGTTATTCTGAAAAGGCCCTAACTCAAAAGAAAAAATCTGAAATTGAAAATTTGCATTTTCATTCAGATAGTTATTTGATTTTATATTCCAGTCTTAATTAAGAACCCATAAAGATGAATGAGGCAAAGAAGAATGTTTTCCAAAAGAGAGTACTCACCAGAAATCATTCGTAACATTGACGCAGGAGAGACATCGCATTCACAAGGTCTTCAATACATTTTTGTCGACGAAAATCTATTTCACGATTCCACATCTGATTTTATGAACATCCTGTTTATATTTTCAACAAATCAATCTTTCATACCCCATGACAGGTTTTAATGTCAGAAAACACTAATTTCAAAGTGTCTCTCCAAAAGAAATGATTCTAACTTTTTCCATCTTTGCAAAGTGAGATTGCTTCTTGAAAATGTGTTTCCCATTTCTTCCGGTCTTCCTGATGATCGTGGAAGCGTGAAATAGATTTTCGTCGACAAAAATGTATTGAAGACCTAGTGAATGCGATGTCTCTCCTGCGTCAATGTTACGAATGATTTCTGTGAGTATTCTTTGAAAACATTCTTCTTCCTCATTCATCTTTATGAGTTCTTAATTAAGACTGGAATAGAAAATCAAATAACTATCTGAATGAAAATGCAAATTTTCAATTTCAGATTTTCTTTGAGTTAGGCCTTCAGAATAACTATCAGATGCAGTTCAATGTCAGCGTGACTTTAGCGGGAAGTAGTTGTTTTCTGTTAGAAATTCACAAAAAATAACTTCATTTTAATCGTAGATTTTTCAATTAACAGAAAAATATTTCTATCAATATTCTATTGAGAATGTTTTCCTTTTCAACATGAATACCCCACAAGAGGTTATCTTGACGATGGAAGATAGTGACTAAAGTTTATCTTTCAGTCGCAGATGATTCCACATCTGATTTTATGAACATCCTGTTTATATTTTCAACAAATCAACTATTTATTTTTTTATTAAAAATTGAAAGCATTAAAAAATGAAAAGTTCAAATAAAGTTATAAATCTTTTTAAATATCCTGATTATTTCATTTTCTTATTGTTAAAAACTACGTTTTTTTAATTTTTCACCGCCATTTTTTAAATAATTGTTATAAACAAATGCATTGTTTATGAGATTTTTTTTTGGGAAAATAATCATTCATGAAAATTATGACTTAAAAAAATACTTAAAAAATAATTTTATTGTTTAAAATCGCATTTGTTAATTAACATTTTTTTTTATAACCTTAAATAAACTTTTCATTTTTCAAGTGTAAAAATAACTTAATTAACAAAAGCACAACTAATAGAAAACACGCGGATTTTTTTTCCAACGGATTATTGTCGATTCATATATCAAAATTTTTTTTGATCCTCAATATTTTCCCCAGCTAAACTTAATTTTTATCGTGGATTTTTCAATTCACAGAAAAATATATCTATCCATTATTCTTGAGTATGTTTCCCTTTTCAACATGAATACCCTACAAGAGGTTATCTTGAACGATGGGAGATAGTGACTAAAGTTTATCTTAGAGTCGCAGATGATTCCACATCAGATTTTATTAACACCCTGTTCTTATTTTCAAACATATCAATTATTTTCTTCCATTTAATCTTACTGATAGTTATCATGGACATACATACAGAGTGAAATATCAAATTTGCATATAAACACTAGCAATTTTTTTAACCATTTTCAACAAACGTACTCTTTATAACGTACTCTTTAAGAGGCTAGAACCATAACCTATAGAAAACATTTTTTTGTTGCCAAATATGAATATTGTTTCTAATTCTAAACAACTTTTCAAAATAAACTTTTTTGATATTGTTAAAAATAAGGGTAGTTTACTCGTGATCAAAATTCCTATTTTTTGTTCTCTTGTGTACACCGTTTGGAAATTTAGAATTTTGACAACGCAATGCACCAATTTTCATCAAGAATATAATTTTTTGACAAATGAGTTTTTCATATGGTGCAAACTTTTTGAAACTCACTGTATGACAAAAGAAGTGTAGGGGCTATTCGAATTGAGAAAGAATCATAATGCCAAGTGTTTTCAGTATCATCATGAAAAAAATGCGCCAAGAATGCGCTAGGTAGCATAATATATATCAGATTGGGAAAAAATTGGTAATCAGAATGTATGGTTGCTTAAAAAGCAGGGCTACATTCTTGTGTGGAAAAAAATCAGATGAGTACTTCAGCATGAAAAGTAGGTATGAAGTGCTCACCCCTCCTCTTAACGTATATAAAGTTGATTGAATGCAGGTTTCAACCTTGAATTGAAAAAATACAACACATTAAAGAAAATAATCAACGCATGACAAGGTGAAAATTCTGGGAAACACTCTCTCTCAATACAAAAAAGTATGTGAATATATTTGATCACGTGACACAAAGTCCCTTGTTTAAAAACTTTATTTTTTACTATAAGTTGAAAATTAAAAATACATAAATTCGTTCTAACTAGAATGAGAGTAATAATGCAACCTTCTCAGAAAATCGATAATCTCGTGAACACTATGCCTAAAAGATGATCTACTGTCGTAGCATAATTAGCGTTTTTCTTAAAAACGGCGGCCCATGACATATTTCCTTCCCCCGAAGATTCAAATCCAGCGTTAACAAGGGATTTGAACCTCTGAGAGGTACGTTACGGGCTGATCATTTTCATTCTTCTTCCTGGTGCACAATATTGATTGGAGCTCCTTGTAGCCGATAAAACTGATCAATATAATTCCACATCCATATAGAATGATAGTCCAAATACTAGGGATGTGGAACGTGAAATCGCAGAGGTCTAGCTAGTTTTCGGCAATCATTGTTTTGATATTGTGCAGGTTATCCAATTCGATGTCTTCTAGGGCGATCTTGAAATCTCCTTTAGGTCATTCATCCCCAAATGTACTGATTTTTGGGAATAGTATCGGTTGTCCGGGATTGCTGGAATATTTGTTGTTGCTGATGTTACGCAATGGAGTGGTGATTCATCTGCCAATTGGTATTTCGAATATATGTGTGCCTTTTATTTTCATTATTTCTTCTTGCATGTTACAGTTGATTTTGACATGTTCTTCTTTTGGTAGCACAGTTCCAACTGGTTGGATTCTCCGAGTCTCCTGACTATGGGGTGAGTGATAGAGACATTTGTTATATATTTGTAGACATGTGGAGATGTTTTTCAGGCTCCTGGGTTCCTGGATTTTCATTTTGTCGCAGAAGTAGAACTGGGGTGCGAGTCTCGTAATCTTCACTTGAATATGCGTAGTACAATTTGTTCTTGGCCAATTTGTTTTTGGGAATGATTAACTTGAACTGACTCTTTTCAGGAATGGGAATGAAGTATTGGTGGAATAAATCGAATTCAAATGGAGATTAAGTTGAAATATTCAAAATATAAGTGATTCTATTACTGAAAGTATAACTATTTTTATCAATTTCTCCAGAAGCAAGCGTTTTATCTGGTGACGTCTGGGGGAATCAGTTTCCCTTCGGAATCTTTTGTATGAATTTTAGTTCATTCATATATGTATATATATATATATATATATATATATATATATATATACAGAGAGAGAGAGAGAGAGAGAGAAACTCACTATCTATAATTCAACGACACCGTTCGAAAAATTATTCATAATGAAAAACTTGTCGGATACCAAATGAATCAAATTGCTATAATTGTAGAAGGAATTATACCGGAAAAATAGAGTTTCTGGTTCTGATATTTGATGCCAATTCTTTTTGGTTACTTTGTAGCTGTTCGATTATTTTTTCGTATCGTTCTCCATCATTCGCATCCAAATTTTGAAAATTGTTCCCAAACCATTTATAAACCGCGTTTGATTCTATTTGGATGGTAATATTTTTGTTGAATTGCTTTGAAAAGTCGTTCAGGTATGAAAAGGGAAACATTCTCAATTGAATATTGATAGAAAGATTTTTCTGTGAATTGAAAAATCCACGATTAAAATGAAGTTATTTTTTGTGAATGTCCCTTTTCAACATGAATACCCCACAAGAGGTTATCTTGACGATGGAAGATAGTGACTAAAGTTTATCTTTCAGTCGCAGATGATTCCACATCTGATTTTATGAACATCCTGTTTATATTTTCAACAAATCAATCGTTCAGGTATATTATGTTTTTGTTATTCGAAAATCTTATGACTGAGTTTTCAACAAATTTATTTCTAAAATATAGGTTGAAGGTCGTAACAGTGGATTAATGGGTGATGTTCTTGAATATTTGCTGTTCCTAATTTGAGTAGGACTAAGCCCGGGCTGTTATCTTAACTAATAATTTTTACTTCCGGAGATCCTAGGGTGCCGGGTAAGCTGAAAGAAATATGAGTGTGAATTTGAATGAATTGTCCATGTTAATTTTCTGTTGAGTGTTAGTGATTACCGTTTTCTTTCGGCTGTTGTAATTTGGTCGTTTTTTTAAATTTAATCTCGGATTTCTTTCTTTCATTGATTTTTTTGAAAACTGATTTAGTTTGAATATTTCAGGCTTGTCGCGATTCTCATTGACTTTTGTATATGTTTTTTTTTGTGATTGATTCCTGAATATATACATTTTGTGCGTTCTTTGTAATCGTTAATGTAGACGTTGATTAGAAGTTTTTCAATTTCTGAATTGAAGGGTTCATTATTGGTTATGGGTCCATTGATGATGTCAATTGGTTTCATGTTTGTGACAGAATGTAGAGAATGGTTATAGGCAAGGATTGCGTAGATCATCTTCATTTTTACGGGGTTCGATAGTTCCATTAGATTGAGGGTGGTTAGGTGAACAGAAATGTATTTTGATTTTGTGTAATCCGAGTAGTTCTGAAATCACATAATTCTTGAATTTAGTGCCGTTGTCGATAAAGATTTGTTCCGGAACATGATGCGAGAAGAATTTTGGATGAGGTGGTCAACTATTTCCGTGCTCGAGATTCAATTGAGATGCTTGAGCATATTTTGAGAAGCTGTCTATAATTGTCAAAAATGTATACTGCTCTAAGATAAATGTATACATCTGTTTGGAATTTTTCATGAAGGGCCATTAATATTTTTCTTTGAACCTTTGAAGTGTTTCGTCTATTCCTCTGTGGTTAGTAGTTCCTTCGTGATAACTTTGAATGGTCTCTTTTATGTCGTCTTTGTTCGTGAATTTTTTCGTATATTTTTTAATTTTAGTGAAGATAATTTGAAGTAGCGTTGAAGAACTGTCGAGCACGGTCCATAGAGATCGGGATTTTCGAAAAATAGGTAGTTTTAAATTTCGGGATTTACATATTTTTTTGAGATGTATAGGTTTCTTTTTTTCGAAAAGTATTTCGATTTTCGGTTTACATAGGGAGTGCAAGGCGGAATTGATGATTATTTGCTTGGATACGTAGTTGACTGCTTTTTCTATGATTGGTATTACAAAAATAGGGTTTTGTTCATTATTTGAATGGACAGTTTGATTTTTGTCATGATCATTTTGATTTCTTGATTCAAAGTCATCGGTCACGGGTGGTTGATTTTCTAGGTTATTCTAGAAATCGTCATATTTTGAAAGTTTGGGGTCTGGTTATACATGGGTCGAAACATTGTCAACATCCCCTGTGATTGTTTCTGATGGGATATTTATGGTTTCAGTTAAGGTATTTCTGTAAATTTGGTCAAATCTTAGGAATCGCCTGAAATTTTAGTATGATATGAACATAACCTCCTTGAACCGACTAACAAATTTTTTAATCCATCCACCGTCCAGTTTGTCAGATATTTGCAATTAAAAATATGTATTTTTGTACGCGATCCCTATACCTAAACGCTGAATGGATCTTAAGTTTTTTTTAACCACTTACGTATGCAGTACTATTGTTGGATTAATTAAAAAAATTGTAATTTTTGACCGTTTAGTTTCGAAGATGAAAAATATTAATTTTATTCTACCGGAACCAAGACACTACCGGCTTTGACGAAATGGCAACAGTGTACACTGCGGTGAGATGATGATGAGGGCGTGATGAAGTACGGGATTACAATCCAAACGTGAAAATGTTTTTCGATGTGCCCAATTATGTTATGAAGCAGGGTTAGCTTTAAAGGAAGATCCGTCCAATGAAACCAAAAAAAAAAACTTCAAAGTACGTTATAATACATTTCCAAAATGAATTCATGAACATGAAGAAATCATTGGCGACAAATTAAATCCTGACAACACTCCCGATTATGGAATAAAAGACCCATTGGAGAATTTATATCCCCACATTAAATATTTTGGATCAGCTTTGCTCCAACCAATCACATATCCTCAAAGAGCCAATGATTCCCGTTGATTGTATATGCCCAGAATAGAACTTTATGCGGCCAAATCGGACAAGAAGTGGGTCAAATTTAACTTGTAAGATTTGATTTCACACATCGGGACAGGTGAAACTAAATAAAAGCTTGTAAAAAGTCGTTAGTTCTGTTGGGGAGAATTCTTATAAAAGTTGTTGATAAATGGAATAGCGAACAGCAGATACGGTTGTTAGTTGATAGTGGCTAAATGTCAAATTTAATAACCGATTGTTGTCGAAGACTGGGCCTCACTCATCAAATTAGTAAAGGGTAAAACGAGTTTAACCAACTTCCAATCACATGAAAAATAATAATATCCTAATCAAAGCACTAATAGTGGAAAAGGTTACTGATTATTTACCGAACCTACCCATTGATGTGGAACCTCTCGAACATTGGAAAAATCTTCCCCTACCCGACCCTACTTTCAGTTCACCTGGAAGGGTTTGATGGGATTCTGGGAACTTCGATATTTTCGGAAACTTCAGTTAAAGCCTGGCAGGCACCCCAACAGCCATGGAAACAGAATTTGGCTACATGATAATCGGATAGGCCACAAACTGTTCGAATAAACCAGTATTTTGTGCGGTTTGGAAATCTGTATTTGAGAAAATGTGTGAGTTAAAAGATTATTAATATAGTTCAAAAGGTGATAATGACGATAATAAAGGTTTGTTTGTCGAAAATGTATCTACATTCTGATCGATATACCGTAGTACTCCCATTCAAAGACGACCCCTCTCTTTTAGGCGATTCTTTTGAATGATCAAAATCCAGATTGTTAGCATCAGAAAAAAAAATTAGAGAAAGTCCCAGAATTGAAAGAAACCTATAGTAATATCCTTAAATATTTTCTTGCCAAGGGTTAGAATGTCCCCCACTAATCAGAAACTTCTTGATTTACCCTCGTATTATATCCATCATTGCATTTTTAAGGAAAGTGTCTCTACTCCATATCGAATTATATTTGAGGCTAGTATGAAAACCAACCGTGGGAATTCTATAGATGATATATTGTATACAGGTCTCAAATAACAGAAACACCCATTAGATATTTTGTTGAATTTTAAGACTTTTTCCTATCGCTGTAGTTTTGGACTTGGAAAAAATTTAGTTAGGCTCATTGATTCTCACAGACAATACTGTTTACTGAAACTCACGATTAACTTCAATGTCCGTTTCATTTCTTTGTGAAATAGTCCATGACAACAACAAGCATGTATTTGGTGCCATCGTCCGTCACAGGAAAGGGTCAAGCTACATCAATGGCAATCCTTTCGAATGATGCGCCTACATTGTATTTCTTCATCTCGCCCGTTTAAGTAATCCATTTTCCACAACCAGGGAATCCCATTGTGCTCACATTGCCTTGAAGATGGGATCTCGGTCCAAAATATCTCCCCAGGAGGATCTGCCGGTTCCGTATTCTTTCCAATGTAGAAAGTCCGCGATGTTTGGATAGGTTTCCTGGTCCTATCTCATGTGTGCGGTAGTCCAGCTGTCCTCAGGTCTCGTGCGTCTAAAATCGGTGACTCCTTCGTGGCATTCAATACGCTGGCAATGCTCACAGACTTCTGGACACGGTCTTCTAAATAAGGCATCCGTATTACTATGTAGTCGCCCTGGGTGATGTTTGATTTTGAAATGGCACTGTTCAAGCTTTTCTATCCATCTGGCTATTTGTCTTTCCGGATTTTTCATCTCCGATAGCCATTTTAGGGCCGCGTGATCGGTCCTAATGGGAAACTCCCTTCCATATAGGTATTTGTGGAAGTGATCTACTTCCCTGACTATCATCGTTAGAAGTTTCTTCCTGGTGACACAGTAATTCCTTTCAGACTTGGGCATCACCCTGCTGTAGGACTTTATGACTCATTCCTGACCATCTTGCACCTGTGAAAACACAGCTCCAAGTCCGGTATTACTCGCATCGGTGTCCACTATGAACAGGCTTTTTTGCTGATGGTATGCCAAAATTGGACATGAACAAAGACTGCGAACCCTTCCACAAAACGCCGGTAATAGGTACACAGGCCTAGGAAGCTCCTTTCTTCATGTTTATCCTTTGGTCTCAGCCAGTCTCGAATAGCCTGTATTTTGGATTCGTTCATTTGAATTCCTTCTGCCAAGACTGTGTGGCCCAAGAAATCCACTTTCTTCTGGAATAGGGAATACTTCTGAAGATTTAGCTTGGGGTTTCTTAAAGTTCCCGTAACCATGATATCATCCACATACACCAGGCAAGTTTTCCAAGTGAGTCCACGCAATATCAGCTTCATCAATCTCTCGAAGGTCGCCGAATCATTACAGAGACCAAAAGGCATAACGGTAAACTGATACAGTCACAGCAGTGTTTTCCTTGTCGCCTTATTATATGCCCACTTGCCAGTATCCGCTCTTCAGGTCCAGCGTTGAGAACTTTTGCGAGCCTGCCAACGTAGTTAGTGTGTCGTCAATTCGGAGTAATGGGTAACTGTCTTTCTTCATGACGTCATTCAGTTTTCTAAAATCCACACAGAATCTTGTAGATATATTCTTTGGTAATTTTCTCGACTAGCTTTTCCACCTCCTGTTGTTTGGCAAATGGTAATCTCCTTGGTGGTTGTCGAATTGGATGATCTTAACCAGTTATTCTGTACTGTACTACGTTAGTTCGTCCTTCCGACTCGAATACGTCACTTTCCTTGGCAATCTGCTACCCACTCAACTGGCTCGCAAACTCCTATGATGTCTCCATTCCGGACTTTCAATCCATCAGGGAATACATTGGCTATTCTTACAGGTATGCCTTGTTTTTTCCTAATGAGAGCTCCTGTAAGTAATAATTTGCTGAAGGATTCTTCACATGGCTGTACTATTTCAACGCAACACCCAGGGTCTTCTTCCAATCGGGCTTCAACGATTTTTCTCAGATGAACCATGTATCCGACAGTTCTGGCTATCTGCAATTTCACAGAATGTCACCTTTCAGATGGTATTGTTAAAGTAAATTATCCCCCTTCAAATGTCATACTTTTATGCTCATAATCGAAAGAAAACCCATAGTCACTGATCAGATCCATCCTAAGAATGAACTCGTCTTCTATATCTGCTATATTATTGGATGTGAACACTCTCTGGTTCTAGAATACCGTTGCAGACCAGGGAAACTGAGGCACCAGTGCATATGACGTCTCTTTGGTTCACCTTTCCTCTGATGGTCAAACTATCGGTGGTTCTTCTTATCCATGCGCCCCAAGATGCTGGCTAATGTTAGTTTTTCTGGCGCCTATCTGAGGACTCCGTCCTCGCAGGTGAGTAGGAACGTGGGGGTGTCCTGGCAGGTGATGACGATCGTGGTGGTTCCCTCACCCTGCATTTCTTAAAACTTGTAAATCTTAGGGTCCTTTGTATTTCAATGTCCTTCAATCCATCAAAGAATACTTGCACTACCAATTGTCCCTTGAAATCCTCCGGGGCTTCTGGGTAGGCAAGCTGGATGAGTCCTTGCACGTCTGCTTTGAACTCCTGCAGACTTTCACCCAATTTCTGCACACGTGTTTACAACTGTGTCCGATATAGCTGCTCTCGATGTTGGTTTCGGTATCTCAATTCTAAAGCACAATAAGATCCCCATACTGTCCTCGCAGGTGAGTAAGAACGTGGGGGTGTCCTGGCAGGTGATGACGATCGAGAGTGGTTTCCTAACCCTGCATTTCTTGAAGCTTCTAAGTCTTAGGGTCCTTTGTATTTCAATGTCCCTCATTCCATCAAAAAATACCTGCACTGCCAATTGCCCCTTGAAATCCTTCGGGGCTTCTGGGTAAGCACGCTGGATGAGTCCTTGCGCGTCTGCTTTGGACTCCTGCAGACTTTCACCCTATTTCTACACACGTGTTTTCAACTGTGTCCGATATAGCTGCTCTTGATGATGGTTTCCGTATCTCAATTCTGAAGCAGCAATAAGATCTCCATACTTGCGATTTGGGTCTTCTGGAATGGTCTGTAACATTGCCAAAGCAGGTCCCCTCAAAGCCACTATAAGTGCCGTAGCCTTTTCCTCATCGCCCCATCCGTTGGCCAATGCTGCAGTTTCAAACTGTTTCCGATATAAAGACCATGGCGACTGCCCATCAAAAGTCCGTGGTTTCATGGAATTGTGCGATGTGGCAACCTTGTCACGGTGGTTTTGGATTTTCAGTAAAGTAATTTGCTTTTCTAGTTTTTTCCGCACTGTACACTCCTTTGCTTCTCCTCGTTCCACCAAAACTCCTTTTCTTACCGTCCATTCTTTCCATCGTTTTCCAGACTGTGTTGATTTCGGACCCAATTTTAGTCACTATTCCATCGTTCAAGATATTGACTTATGAAAAATGCGTTACTGTCAAATTGAATCACTCATGAATTCAAGACCGCTGTGTAACTTATCAAACGATTCAAATGATCCAGTCGCGCTCACCCACTTCTTACGCAATTGAGAGCAATTCACTTCCAGCTGAAGACGTTGCACTGGATTCTTTGAATCGTTTGAATAGATTTAAGTTATTGGATGCAATGGTTCAACAATATTGGAAGCATTGGTACACTGAATATTTGTCCACACTTCAATCTCGGCAGAAGTGGAACTCCCCAGAGAACCCTGCAAAATTTGGCATGATTGTACTGATTGTATATGAAAATAGTTCTCCTCTCCAATGGCCATTGGCGGCGATCGAAAGAAAGATAACACACATACAAACGTACGCACTCACACACATGCACCCATATATATTCAAACATATAGACATACAAAATTATTGTAACAATAAAATTTAAAATAAGATAAAATAAAATAGAATAAGATAAAAAATAAAATAACCATCCCCAGAAAACAACAATTTACAGATGGGTATGGATACTGACTAGTTGGTAGTTGTTATTATATATTATATTTACTAATTTAATGGATGCATTAGCTTTCTCAGATAGTTTTTGAAAATTTGTAAGGACACACTATTTTTTACTTCAGTGGGTAGTTCGTTGAAGTCATCCAATCCTTTGATAAACAAAGATTTAGTACTATTTCCCAATCGTGTTTTAGGAATATAAAAGTTATTTGTGCTTCTGGTGTTATAATTATGTATCTCGTTGTTATAAGTTACGAAAGGGTCCAGAAAATCAGGCAGTAGATTTTTAGTGAGTTTGAAAATAAAGACCATGGCCATGAAGTAGAGTCTTTTTTCAACACAGTTCCAATCTAGTATTTCCAACATAGATCCAATGATCTCAATATGATTCTCATACCTCTGTTTTGGAGTTTTTTCAATTTCTGCAACTTGTTCTTATTCATTACATAAAGTAATGTTGGACAGTAGTCAAAATGTGGTTGGATTAGTGTTTTAAAAACCATTATTCTCTACTCTGAAGAGATAGAAAGGCGGCAACTCTGGCAAAAAAAAATAGTTTCTTGGGAATTATCTTACAAATATATTCGCAGTGGCCTTTCAATGATAAAGTGTCATCTACTATGAATCCCAGGTATTTAAACTCACTCATCCATTCAATATTATCATTTTCAATTTCCAACTGTAGATTGTCATAATTAATCTTTTTTAATTTGTGTTTATTACAAAGAATCATGGCTTTAGTTTTTGTAACATTTAATTTCAATTTATTAGTTCCTAGATTTTTTAACATTGAATTCAATCTAACAACTATACTTGCAGGGTCAGTTCCGTAACATGCGACAAGAGTGTCATCTGCAAAAAGATTGAGAAAGTCACAGTCATTAATATAATTGATATCATTTAAATAGATGATGAACAGTAACGGACCCAAAACGCTCCCCTGAGGTACACCTATATCGTTAGTTAATTCATCAGAGACTGATTTGCCTAATTTAGAGAGTTGCTTTCTATTTGAGAGATAGTCTTCAAACCATTTCAACACAGTACCTTCAATTCCATAGTATTTTAGTTTTCGTATTAGAATTTTCCTGTCAATAGTTTCAAAAGCTCTCTTGAAATCTAAAAATACTGAGATAATAAATTTTCCCTCATCAATCAGTTGTTTCCATTTGGAAATAGTGAGTTGTAATGCAGTTTCACAGGAGTAATTTGTTCGAAAGCCTGATTGATTGCCAGTGAATAACTTATTTGTATTGAAGTATTTAGAGAGCTGATTATATACTACTATTTCAATAACTTTTTCAATTGGGGGTAGTGTATTAATTGGTCTGAATTCTAATGCCTCGGTTGGATTGGGAATTTTTGGAACGGGAACCACAGAACTCAACTTTAATTTGTCGAGAAATGTACCCTGTTCCAGGGAGGGGTTTATGAGATTAAGTACCACATAACCAGTTGTATAAAAAGTTTCCTTAAGGAATTTAACACTGAGTACTTCATTGGAACTGTCTTTGTTTTTAAGTGAGAATACGATTGATTTCAAATCGCTTATGGTTATTTTCTCAAACTCACAAATTCCATTTCCAATTGCAACATAGGCCTCAGAAGGCCATTCAACAGCGTTATCTATAGAATTTGATATTTCTTTCACACTATCGATAAAAACCGAGTTGAATTTATTGGTGGCTTCCAGTTCAGTTTTAACAAGATTCACTGAATTTTCATTGCTAAAGTTAATATTAGTTTTTTTCTTTATATAATTTACTTCTTTCATCTCTTTACTTTAATTTTTGTAGCTTTTCTCTTTCTTTTGTTTTGAGTTGTACTTTTCCATCAAACCACGGAACTTGGTTATTCTTATAATTTATGGTAATAATAGGTGCATTTTCATCCAAAATTTGTTTACAACTATTTTCAAGATCTGAATATATTTCATTAATATTATAAGAATTTGTCAACCAGTCAGTCGTTATAAGCTTTAAGTTGATATCATGAAATACCTCATTATTTAGTTTTCTCATCTCAAATTATGCATTAATAGAGAAATTGAATGTTAATAGGGGTTATTAACGATCGATTTCGTGTAGATGAAACAGACTTGTTATTACGAGGTAGCCGGAAAATAATTTAAAAACATCGAAAAAAGTCACAAAGGGGAAGAAAACTAGAGATGATAAATTAAAAATCCCAAAACCCAGAGGAAAAAAAATAAAATTTAGAAAGGTTAAAGACTAAGAAATGAAAACACCGACAAAAAACAAATTCAGTATTCTGAGTCGAGCAGAATCTGATACAGAAGCAGAAATAGACACGCAGACTGAAGTGGAAACAGAGACATAAAATACTGACAATCATAAAAATAAAAATAATAATAAGAACAAAATTAAAAATATCAAAAATAAAAAAGTTAAAATTTCCCCCATAGTTATAAAAGGGAGAGTTGAACATCCAAGAAATAGCCTGATGAAAATCCTGAAGGAGCAATATGAAATAAAAAGAAACCCAACCCGAACTTTGATATTTACTAAATCAAAAGAAGACCATAAAACACTGCTGCAACTTTATGAACAAGTTGAAATAGACCATCACACATTCACACATGAGGACGAAAAAACACATAGATTCGTAGTCAAAGGGCTTAACAAATCGGCAATACATGAAGTAGAAGACATAAGGGAATAATTGAAAAAGAAAGACATAACCCTCTTAGGATTCCACGCAATGAGGCAAAGACAGTAATTCATTTCTGTTTTTAGTTATAACAACCCATTGGACTTTTGCATCTGGGGTCACCTGAAGTCCTTGGTTTATACGACCCCCATTGAATGTGTGAATGATTTGAGGAATCGCATCATTGTAGCCTGCGAGACAATCCAAAACACACCAGTAATATTTCAACGTTTGTGCCAGTCTATGAGACGAAGACTTGATTCCTGTCTAATGGTTGAAGGTGCTCATTTCGAGCAGTTTTTATAACTCCGATCCGTTTGATCTTGTTGCCTTTTTCTTTGTTGTAATAAACATAATTTTGTTTTGTTTGTATTTTTAATTTGATATTCTATTAAAACAAAGCATGGTACTGGTACATGCCTACCTTAAAAGTTAAAATAAGCGGAGTGATTTTAAAATACTACGATTGAAGTCACAAGTTGTTCAAACAAAACGTGACATCCCCCTACTAGATTTTTTCGATTCCATTTACAGAAGATCGTTTATGCACAATGTTGTATTTTATTTTTTTATCGGGAAACTATTGCTTTTACGGACACAACACAGGAGTTAAAAAAGTTCTGCAATGAATCGTTCTTTTCAACACATATTTTTGAGAAATTTTGTTTCGTTAAAAAGTTCTGGTAAAAAATGGAATAGGCGTTGGATGTTTCACCCCTTTAAAAGATCACAACAAAATTAAAAACATATTCATAGGTAGCCTTTCTATTAGTAGAACATGCCCACAAAATGCCATTTCTTCAACTCTCTAGCAATTTTAGGAAAAAAAAAATGTTTTTTTTTTCTCATTTTTGGAAGCGTGTAACTTTTCAAGGAAAGGACTAAGAGCTTTTGTTTACATGAAAGACCCCCTTAGAGAACCACCTAAAACGTTGACATTAGTAAGACCATCATTAAAAGTTTTAGTTCACAGGCACTGGATCCCTTATTCCACTGTTCATAATATATATATATATATATATATATATATATATATATATATATATATATATATATATATATATATATATATATATATATATATGAACAGTGGGGAATAACGGGGATCTTCAGTCAGCACAAGTGTTGAACTATGAAAAACTCTTTAATACGATGGTCCTAAAATATGTAAATGACATTATTGTGAAAAAAATACTTAAAATGAAGGAAGTACTTCCTTCATTTTAAGTATTCCCCACTGTTCCCCACTGTTCATACCAATTTTCAGTCGTTATTTCTATATTTATATATATATATATATATATATATATATAATAATAATAATAATTTATTGAATCCTTTAAGATCAAATACATGATATAGGATACGTCAAGAACACAAAAAGGTAGACAAATAATCAAAATACCAAAATACAAAATATAAATGTCACATATACACAGATAGAACTAACATTTTATCTGGAATTTAAAACAAATCAAATGTAAAATATAAATGTCATATATACACAGACAGAACTAACATTTTATTTCGAGTTAAAAATTCAGAAATGCTGTAGAAACAGTTTTCTTGCAGATATTTCTTCAATTTCGATTTGAACATATTTTTGTTTTGAATTTTCCTTAGATCAGTTGGAAGATTGTTGAAAAATGTAATTCCTGTATATGACGGACTGTTTTAAAGAATGATGTGTTATGAGTCGGGATCCTGATGAGATCTCCGTTTCTAGTGGAATAGTTATGATGTTGGGAAACAGTGTCGTACATATGTTTCTGTTTCAGAAATAACATTATACATTTAAAAATATATATACATGGATATGTTAAGATATTGAATCTTTTAAAATATTCTCTACACGAATCTCTAATCTTTAGATTGAAAATGAGTCTGATGACTCTTTTCTGTAGAATAAATATTCTGTTGGAGTTGCTGGAGCTGCCCCAGATGTTGATATTACAGGAGATGTGGGAGTAGATTATGGCATAATAAATATTGATCAATTGAGTTATATCAAAAATATTTTTCAGTTGTAGAATGGCATAATAACCACTATTTAACTTTTTACAAACAGCATTTATATTTGCTTCCCATCTCATATCACTATCTACGAAAGTTCCGAGAAATTTAGTATTTTCAGAGAGATTAATCACATCATCCATCACTCTTACTTGAAAATTTGTTACAATTTTTGATCTGCGATAGAACTGCATACACACTGTTTTGTCTGAGTTCACAATTAAAGAATTTTTTTCACACCTTGTTGTTCCTTTGACAATATATTCAATTTACCTTGGAGTTTCTCGGGACTGTCAGCATCAGCAGCCAAAGTTGAATCATCAGCATAGAGAACTATACATTGTGTGCTTATATATATCTATTATATATATATATATATATATATATATATTATATATATATATATATATATATATATATATATATCTATATATATATATATATCTATATATTATATATATATATATATATCGTTAGTTGTATATCGTTCCGTAAGTAAATTAATTCATCGTGCATTATTGCGCATGTCACTAACCTGTGCAGGAAACGAAGGAAACAGCCATTTCAAGTTGCAAACAGCACCGGTAAAAAACCTTTTAGTACTAAAAGGTGTGTGCGAATTTCTTACCGTCCCAATAGTTATGTCGGACTTGCAACAACAACAAATTCGTTAATTTGAATGCCAGTTAATTTTAGTAGTCACCATATCCTCCATTCCTTCTTACCCTCCCCATTGGTGAAACCCCTAAGACGTGGAGAGAAAAATTGTGATCAAAGATTCGGCAATCGAAAGGTATATATTCAATTCGTTAGGATTTCCATCGAATTTGGGGACCTAGTTAAGATATTCGGGTTTAAATTGTTGGGTCATATTGTATTCTGGGTTTGGCAAAGGTGAATGGGTATTAATTTGGAAGTCCGCACGACTGCGCCAAATAACTTTTCGAAGTGCTCGAGTCCCTTAAAACTTTATTTTTTATTACAAGTTGAAGATGACGAAATATACATCAATTCGTTCTAACTAGGATGAGAGTAAATGCAACTTTGCAATTGATGCAAATGCGCAGTGTGCATCATAAAGAAAACTTTCATAGCATTAAAAAAAAGTTATATTCAAAGCGATTTCAATGGCATAAA
This sequence comes from Gonioctena quinquepunctata, assembly GCA_018342105.1. Taxonomy (NCBI): domain Eukaryota; kingdom Metazoa; phylum Arthropoda; class Insecta; order Coleoptera; family Chrysomelidae; genus Gonioctena; species Gonioctena quinquepunctata. The sequence continues at coordinate 303,741 of JAFIRS010001230.1, read as the reverse complement.
GAACCAGGGTGAATTGGCAGAATTAGTATGAAATGGAAATAATATAATATAGAGCGTTGAAGAGAGCTGCAGTATAGTAAAAATATATCGTATCAACAAAAAGAAAGTGACTGTTGGGTATAAACAATCAGAGTTGTCATTACTTGAGTGGTATTATGATTCCAAACTTTGCAAAAAGACCAGAGAATCGGGTACGCATATTCAGTAACAAAAAACAACAGTACGATAACTCATGGAAATCTTCTGGGAGATACTAAAAAAAATTTTCAAACTTTCATAGCAAAAACAGAACTTCTAATTTTATAGAATTGTATGATGAATATATTGTGTTAACAATAATGCACTAGCCTGATTGTGTTATGTTTCTTATTTTTACATCACATTGTATTGTAATATTCATTCATCAAGTAGTTAAGGATTGATTTTGTTCAAGACAGATTTGAAGGTTGTCAAATATAAAATATCTGACATATCCTTTTCTCGTATTTGAAATAATATTCAATTAATAAATTTGCCTAAAACCAAGTACAAAGAGATACAACATGGTGGCAGCGATAAACTAATTCATCTTGAAGAAGCGCAGTAGAAAAATATCGAAAAAAAATGGATAAAAATTCAGCCAAAACACCTTTGGTGACGGAAATATATGCGAAAATTGGAAGTTGTGGAAGCAAAAGTTCGAGTTATACATGATTGCAAGTGGTTCTACCAAGAGGAACGATACAGCGAGTATAGCCATATTATTAAATATCATAGGCGATGAAGGATTAAGAATATATATTACATTCGAGTCACCGGAATTATGAACACCTGCCAAGTCGGTCAAAATTCACTTAAAAGATTTGAACGAAACTAACAAACGAACGAACTAACTAACAAGTGAAACTAAATAAAAGCTCGTAACAATAATTAAATATCCCAAAATGAATTTTTTTTATTCGGCGACTGAATTAGACAGAAGTCAAGTAAACAAAATTGATTGAAAGTCTTTGGCGAGTTAATTTTCCTCTCGTGTTTGTATTGTGAAAATAAAACATACCATGCGCAATTTGATCAGAATATCATGCGAAAAGAGCGGCAACACTGTCGGGTCTGTATACGTAGATTAAATGTCGGAAATTGTATGTGATGGCTCGAGAACGCGGTAAAATATACCTAATGAGCTTGTGAACGTGATATGCACTATACAATTATAAATTTTTTCCCTTTTTTTACCCCTTTCATCGATCTACTCGATAGCGATTTTGAGTCGAATCGTAGATTAAACAAATGTTTTTCTTTTTATTCAATTCAATTCTTTATTAAAAAAAAATCATTGTATATATCATACTAGTATATGCGGCTGATTTATGTTGGTATGGACGTGTTGGGATACTGTGTATTGTGGTGGCTATATATGAAGGTTTATGGAAAATTGAGAAATTATATTTATTACTGATTTTTGTTAGTCAGGTCTAAAAAGTTTGTAGAATTATCTATTTTCAAGGTTGAATGCATTGATGGAGTCGAACATTTCATCGATGCATTTCACAAAAGAAATGGAAACATATAATTCTATGAAAAAACTGGAGTTTCCAGTTTTTCCAGTAACTGGAAAAAACAACTCAATAAAATCAAAAAGCAATAACATACCTTCCAAAAATAAAAATGGAGAGCCAATTTCAGATTCAGATAAAAATAATCCTAATCATTTTAACAATTACTTAACTAATATTGGAACTGAATTGGCAAAAAACATTAAAAAAAATTAAAACTTACCTGAACATTTTCTTAAAGATGTCATGATCTGCTTATAGAGCTTGGAAAAGAAATATGATTCGAAAGAATATATTCATTTAGAACGTTCACCTGTAACCTATTGAAATTCAGTATTCAAATATAACTTCGTATTACGTAAAAATTATTCTATCCTAACGAATATTGAACTCGATGAAATCAGACATTTTTAAAAATAATTTCATGTAACTATGCGTGAGACCAAATTATTTATAAACCACACGTGGAACGCCTTGAAGTTGAAACAAAGGTTCCCAAACATGGATGTACCATTAAAATAGTATCTAATTATGAGTTCATCAGAAAAATAGATTCTCTATTTATAAACGACCCTAAGAAGTCATACCGTTGGCAAAGACAATGTAATAATTATATTTAAAAATAACACAAAGCCAATTGGTCATCATACAGTCGGTTATAGTTTCTCTATATGTGGTAAAACGAGGATATATAAAGAGTTGGAATCATTCCATTCGGTATTTCATTCGAGTATTCATTTCAAGTCAGTATGTATTTTAAAATGCACATTAGCATTTTAAATTGAGATATTTTGATCAGAAAATGTTTTAGTCAAAAAGATAAAGATTTTTCTACTTCAAGTTAATCAGATGCAACCAAGTTTCAAGGCTCCAGTCATTAGAACTCACACCGATGAGTTTCTAAAATTTTTGCATACATTGATATGTAATTAGAAGAATTCATCCGACTCCATCATTGCTCCAGTAGTAAATCAAATAATAAATTACTTATCGGGATTTCTCCAGATTGAATAACGGAATTGATTTTAGTGAAGTGAACATCGTGTCTATTACAGGGTGAGACTACATATTTTTTCTCTTTGATTTATTGGGTACCAGGCTTTATAAAATGAACATTTTTCCTCATTCATACTTTAAATTCATTGAAGTGTAATTCAATTACTTTGGTAAACATTTATTATTTCATCAGATTTTGATGGTGGCTTGTTTCAGAAATATGTATAATATGATTAATGCTTTCCATTGATTTTTATTGGAAATTTTGCTATTATGTTTCAAAGTCCTACAACATACTAAGGTGGTTGTTTAATGAAGAAAAACAATTACCATGTTAATTGTGTCAATCCTGAGAATTGATTTAAGTATTTGAGATTTGTGAACTTTGATAAATACAATTTTAGAATATACTGATAACGCAGGAAATAAGTATTAGAAATATTACTATGATTGATTTTTCTACCTTTGAATAAAAATATATTGTTCATTGCCTCAAAATTATAAAACTGTGTAATTGATATGATATTGATTATTGCTATGATTTTATTGCTATTTTTACATTCATATTTTCTGGTGAATTTATATACAATGGGTTTATACGATTTGTTGATTAATGGTTTTGTGTATTGTTTCGAATATTGATTTTAATTATATCTTTTAAATGTACAACCACATTATTATTTCATCTGTTTTGATAGTTTGAGATATGACCGAGTACATAGATTAAACGAACCTCGATCATATATTGAAGGAATTACTTGGATTTGACCGCTCTCTAAGTACATTCTTTGTGTCAATGTTTAGTTGCACAATCTTCAGTATAGAACCTCTAACGACTTTTTGTAAGACACGCTTTTGTACTGTCAATTGTGTGAAAAAGATTCAGTATTGAGTAGAGTGCATACAAATAATACCAGTATAGTTAGACATCAATTGATGGTATTCGTAAAATCCTTCTATTGGATTTTCTAGAGGGTTTCTTTAATAAAAGTTAATGTGAGGTTCGACAAACACTTGGGTTTTTGGAGTGGTGTGTGAATTCATAACACTCTGTATATACCCAGGTTTTAACAATAACTGGTCAATGGTGGGGTCTTTAGAGTCTCCCCCTGTCCCCGGTTATAACAAAGAGACCACGCAACACGAATCGATGTTTCTAAAACCAGTAACACAAAATGAGCTGATAGAAATTATATCCAAACAGAAAACCAATTGTGCATCTGGTCCTGATGGCATCTCCTCAAAACTCATGAAAAATATTAATTTATTCATTATCTCCATTAGCTCACATCATAAATATGATCTATAAAAATGGTAAAATACCACGCCAAAGGAAACAGATCATCACCCCCATATATAAAACAGGTAAGCGTGACGACATTGGGAACTATAGACATCAATATATGTCATCAGCAATTTTACCAAAATCTTTGAACAATCCTTAAAAAGTAGACTTAACATTACCTCAATGCTAAAAAGTTCTGACAGACAGACAATTCGGCTTCATTAGCAATTCCAATACCGAAAAGACCGTGCTAGATTTTGTTTAAAAAATAGTTGGAGCCTTGGACAGATCAGAAAAATGTTTAGCCATATTTCTAGGTCTGGCAAAGGCATTCGACACCGTTGAGCTATTAAAAAAATTGCAGGAATACGGTATACGTGGCCCAACATATAATATTTTGGAAGACTATCTATCACATAGGACTCAGAAGATCAAAGTTGACAATAACCTGAGTGAGGCAATGGAAATTATAACAGGAGTACCGCAGGGAACAGTCTTTCTTATTTATATCAACAGTATCTTCTTCATCAATAATTTTGAGGGCCAGCTCATCTCATATTCACAGGTAGTAGCGGAAGGAGGTATTTCAAAAATCAAAAAAGGGACTGAGAGATATCCAGATATGGCTTGATCACAACCTTCCGAGTCTCAATGTCAAAAAAACTAAATTTATTACATTCACCCTATTTCAGAACAATCAACCAGGACAAAACATAATCCATATCCATGACAAAGACTGTACTAATACAATAAACTGCGATTATGCTGTTATAGAAAATACAAACATAATCAAGTACCTGGGAGTTATTATTGCGGATCAGTATATGAGATGGAATGGCCATGTAAATTATGTTGTGAAGCGGCTCAGACATTTCACAATTTTTTTTATGGATTGCGAAATATCTTGGAGTACAAAAATTGTATCATCAGAATCTGTAATGAGATATTGTATGGCTACCTGGGGCGGTACATTCAACAATGCCCTGAATATCTTTCAAACAATTTAAAACACAATCTTGAAAATATTGTTTAAAAACCCTAAATTGTTCTCTACCGAATGCATGTATGAGGAAACGCAATTATTGAAAACAAGAACCTTTACATCCATCAGTATCTAGCATGGGTGTTTACAAACAAATCCACACTTCAATCGACACACAAAGAAAAACAAACAAGATTCGTCACAAATTTATCTATAAACATACCGACATTTAATAAGAGTCACACACAGAGATGTATTTTTTATCATGGTCCAAAATTATTCAATTTCCTGCCAACCAGCATAAGAAACATTTCCAGTCTCATCAATTCAATAAATCAACCAAAACATTCATTATGCTTAATACCAAACTTCTCGACTTATTCGGATAAATATAAATTTTTTTCGACAAACTCTTCACCTCTCCTTCTCTTTTATCATTCTCGATACTCATTACTTCATTATTCTATAACTTTCATGAATATGTATACCTATAATTTATATAATAATATAATGATATAATATATAATAATATAATAATATAATATAATAATATAATAATATAATAATATAATAATATAATAATATAATAATATAATAATATAATAATATAATAATATAATAATATAATAATATAATAATATAATGATATAATGATATAATAATATAATATAATAATATAAAAATATAATAATATAATAATATAATAATATAACAATATAATAATATAATAATAATAATTTCTTTATTTTAAAATTAATTTCACATCAACAGTGTGAAAATACAAATAAAAAACGTCAATAAAATCAAGCAATAGTCGAAAAGAGACAATCTAAAATCTCCGGATGTATATAGGAACATCACATACACGTCACAAACAATAATAATAAATAATATAAAATATAAATATAAAAATATGACAATAAATAACTCTAGGTGTAGGTATATAAAGAAAACGTTCACATTACAAAACAAGTTATGACAGAAATTCCTCAACATTGTAGCAGTTTTTTGACAATAAGAGCTGCTTAACTGTTGTCTTGAAAATATGTACATTTCCTGAAGCTTTAATGTCATCGGGAAGTTTGTTGTGCAGTTTGCATTTCTGATATTCAAAGCTTTTTTGGTAGAGTGTAATGCGATGTTGACTGGGTAGGACCAAGTGGGCATTTCCTGTCAAATGGGTTTGTGGTTGTCTGTTAGCAGCCAATATGTTTTTGTTGCGGTATACATATGTGCACGCCTCAAGTATATATAGTCCTGCAACTGTTAATATTTGTAAGTACTGAAATGCTTCCCTACAGGAATCCCTAAATCCCAACTTAGCAATGATCCTTATTGCATATTTCTGTATTATGAACACTCGACCCACAGAGGAACTTGTGCCCCAGTTCAGTATGCCATACCTAAGGTGAGAATTGAAATTCGCATAGTAAAGCGTAAGTAGAATCTCTTGACTGCAGTGATTGGAGATAAACCTGAGAGAGTAGCAGGGATTTCTGAGTTTTTCGCACAGATTATCTACTTGTGGCTTCCATTGTAAATTGTTGTCGAATACAACTCCTAACATTTTGGTTGTTGTTGTGGAATCCAATGATAGATAATTCAGTATTCTGAAACAGACTCACCTCATGGTGTTGTTGTCTTATCATGAATTGTAGCATCTTGGTTTTTGTTTTATTCATTTGTAAATTATTTTTCTCAGACCAAGTGATAACTTTACTGAAAGTGCTTTCAGCTGTATTTCTAAGGGAGTTTAGGTCATCCCCAATAACTAGTATATTCGTGTTATCAGCATAACATATACAGTGAGTGGAAGAATTTCCATTTAGATACACTAATAAATCATTAGCAAAAACTAAATATAATAGAGGCTCCAAAATGGATCCCTGAGGCACACCGTCGGCAATATGTTTTTCGGAGCTTGTATTCTCCCCAATTTTTACTATTTATCTCCTATTTTTTAGGTAGGATGTCAATAAATTGAGCGGTAATCCTCTAACCCTATATCTCGAGAGTTTTTCCAGCAAAAGACTGTGATTCACTCAATCAAACGCACGTGAAAAATAAATAAACAATCCAAGCACACATTTTTTTTTGTCCAAGGCTGTTATTATTCTACTGTGAAAATCGCAAAGAGCTGTATCAGTGCCTTTATTAGTTGTGAAACCATGTTGTGGAGATAATAATTCCATCGCAGTAAAATAAGCATTTAACTGCTCTTTTAATTCATTTCATATAGTTTCGAAATGCTAGAGAGAATACTAATAGCTCTGTAGTTATTTAAATCATTTTTATCTCCTTTTTTATATATAGGAGATACACTGGCTAATTTCAAATTATTTGGAAAAATGCCCTTTTGTTGACAGATTGATTAGGAAGGTAAGTACAGTGCATAATTCAGGGGAGCAACATTTAATCAACTTGTTTGATATTTGGTCCTTTCCGCATGAGTCAGTGTTTTTTAGTTTATTTATTAACTGTACCAACTCCCTTTCAGTGATGGGAGACATAAAAAAAGTGGAGGCATTGAGTGGGATGTTACTTTCAAGAAATCGAGTATCTAATGAGAAATTTTCAAACAGAGGCTTTGTAAAATGAGCATTTAATTTTTCAGCTAATATTTCCCCCGTATATTGTATACTGTTTTCTAATAAAATTAGTTCATGTTTATTGGTTTGTTTTTTTGTAAATCGTTAATAATTTTCCATGTTGTTTTAGATTTGTCAGAATTAATAATCAATTCATCATGATATTTTCTATTTTAGCTTGTAGTTCTTCCCTATATTCTTTGTTAGCTTGCCTACAAATTTCACTATAGTTGGTGTCATTCTTTGCTAGCATATTGAACAGTGAAACTCTATTCTTCAGGTGTTCTAGCTCAGGGGACAACGCTATTTTAGGATTAGATTTCTTCCTCCGTGGTCCGGTAGATACCTTTATTGATAGGAAAGATATTTCAAAATAATATATTAAAAGCTCTGTGAAAGCCTCATATGCCAAGTTAGGACACTGTTGCGCAAATATCTCTATTCAGTCTTCGTGCTGCAGGTAATAACGGAATCTCCTTATATTGTCATCACAAAAATCCCGACGATAGAAAAATTATATATATATATATATATATATATATATATATATATATATATATGTGTGTGTGTGTGTGTGTGTATAGATAGTTACATGCATATCGAAGGTATCTCTTATATTAATAACAATATATGTAATCCTATAACTGCCATCGTTGATTATCATTAACATCCCATCTCCTGAGTGGTGAATGGAAAGCACAACACAAGTAGTACTATTACTTAGTAGTGAGTATCTACTAACGTAGTATCTCTATGCTGTCGTCAGCGCAAGCAAGCGTGCGACCTTGCCGCTTTTGTGTAAACGGCTGTATAATAGATATCCCCTATTTTCATTTCTTTATAATAGACGTCCGTCCCGTCTCTTTTTTCCAAACACCAGATGTTTCATTTTCGAATAGCATCAGTATTTTCGTAATGTCGTTAGTATGTGTTTTTGTGAAAATTTATAAACTAAAATGGATGGAAGTTCGCATCCTTTGTTTAATTTGTTTGAAAAACAAAGTGATTTTTTATTTGAAAAACTATTCAATTTGAGTTACAATGATGTAAATTGACCGTCGGGCAACAATGATCAAGGCTATCATCAAAATTGCTACCATCGATTTACGGCTTCAAGTAAAAAGTACAGGGAAGAGTTGAAGAAGCTAAAAACCACTCCAGAATCAAGGTGAGATCTGTTATTTAATTTTTTGTTCTTACTTAATGTTATTTTTATATTTTTATTTTACAAGAATAAATAATATCGTCGCAAGCGTGCGCGCTTGTGTGTGTGTTAGAATTCATATTATTGTACGTTGAGAATATAGATTGACATTATTTTATTATTAAATTATTATGTTATTAACAGTGATTCCAATCACAACACATCAAATGAGCCACGGAATCAACAACACGAACCATCATGCTCCAAAATGAGGTAACACATTTATTTGAGTGGAATAATAAATAATATAAGTATTTCACAATACTTAAACAATTTGTATTCTAACTAAACTTTCTTTACAGCGATGAGCAACCATTGAATCTCCCACTACCTCACTAACTTGATACAGAACATGATGATATTTTTTTTGAAATATACTTTATTAATATCAGTATATGAATTCATCAATTTTATTATTTAACTTTAACATTATATATTTTAATATTTATAGAAGGGCAAGGCGCAACCTTTCATCGGCGACTGACGGCATCTGTTACAGAAATATACTGACTGATTATATTTTTTGTGATTATAATAATAGAATTGTGATTATAAAAATAGAATCGAATAAAGAATCGGTACATCGTGCAAGTACTGTCTAAAATCTAAAATTTAGTATACAGGTGAAGAATCACCTGTATACTAAATTTTAGATTTTAGAAAGTACTTACACGATGTACCGATTTTTTACAACTTTAACGCCTGACTGACGCGCCCGGTTACAGGATTTGCATGACTGACGAGCGTAAAACTTATATTTAATTACTTTACTGCTCACAAATAATTTTTTCAGGTTTCAGAAAGTAGTTGCGAGGTATATCGTTTTTTTACAAAATTAAAGTCGCCCACTCGCCAAACGCTAACAATACCGGATGACTGACTGCAGGCTATTTCTCAACTCCACCAATGTGACGTAATATAAAAAAATTAGCCTTAAGAAAATGCTTGCAAATTTTGGTCCCTCGCCTCTTCGACTATAAGAAGACGAATAAACATGCTTACTTATCTCAACACATACATACCAACATAAATTAGCCGCAAATAATAGTATGATATATAGATCAACATCTTTCAGAAGAAAATTTGAATAATGAATTGAATATAATTAAACAAGTTGCAATCAATAACGGTTATAGTTCAAACCTGATGGATAATATTCTTCCAAGAAAAAGCTTTCGAGAAGTGTTTCCAACTCAAAACGGAAAATAATGTAATTTTAAAATTATTAAATATTTAGGTCATCCTACCGAAAAAGTTTCTACTTTCTCACCTAAAAACAACATCAATATTGCATGCAAAACAGATAATAATTCAAGTGAATTTATTAGGACCAATTAAGATAAAACTGAGAAATCTGACAAAATCTGGGAATATAAATTAACTTGTGGCTCTTGTGCTAGTTTTTACATGGGACAAACAGGCAGAACATTTGAAAAATATTATCAGAGCATATAAACTGTTTCGTCAATGGAAAAACAACTTCAACTTTTGCTACTTACATCTTGACTGAGAAACATTGTTTTGCAAATGATTCCAAAATATTACATATGGAAAACAGAGGTTTTGAACTCCACCTTCTAGGAAGAAATGCAAAATGTCGCAATATTTGCTTAGATCAACTTAAAATAATTCTTTGTTGAATTTGTTTCAGTGAAGATTAAACAGGTAATCGATATAATCCCCATTCTACTTGGACTTCGCACTAATATTTACCCTATTCGCTTATCCTCAACACCCTTAATATCAGATTCCTATACCTACCACCACCTCCCTTGATTATTTAACATGATACATTGTGATTGTTGAGTTAGTATTATCTTCACATGAAGAAGCTATTGTAAGCCCAGAAAAGTAAAATCATTTAGTGAAGAGTGTTGAAATGAAAGTCCCCATACTGAATTTTTCCCAAACAAAAAAAACAAAAAAAACAAAAAAAAATATGACCACGGAAACCGCGAAAAAAAATCATAAAAATTATACAGATTATTCCAATACAAGATTTATTCGTTCGGGGTTATCATTAGATTGAGAGGAATACAAGAATAATGATGAAATGATATCAAATAAATATAAGATGCTAACAAATCATAATCGTAAGTTTTCTAACCCAATTTGCCAATTTTACGTTATCGACTAGAGCTCACCTTGGTCCACATACACGTGTAGAACGAATTTTAAAAAGTAAATCATTATTCCTTCCTTCGAATGGGATGAACAATGTTGCCAAATGCTTCGGAAGCCAACTTGTACGTCGCATGGATAGGCAAAAAAGATACATAATATACGCGCCGCCACATTCATGTGAAACCTCCGATATCCACGCCAGTCGAAAGGGGTACAAATTGGCATCAGGCTAATTTTTAGTGCACATTTAACACCATTCAATGAGATTTTCTCGAGTTGGTAAGTTGGCATCCGTATATCGGATCGGTCAACAAATATATATATATATATATATATATATATATATATATATGAACTGCATCAGATTATTGATAGTGACATCTATAATCTGTGCGGTGAAGCTTAAACCTAATATCGTGTAATTTTAATATCACGAGATTTCGTGCACATTAACAGGTCACCAACAAATGTGTCAGATAGGCCTACCCACGATATCAATAGTCGTACTCCTCATGCGTTTAACGCAAACAAATATCAAGAATGAGAGAAATCTGTTACGAATCCAAAAAAACACACCATCCGTCTACAGCCTGTTTCATGGTTTCCCAATCATCAGGACGGCTTGTAGTCTCCTTCAAATTCGCATCAGATTTCTCGTTGGTTCATAGCCTTAGGCCAATACAAACATGTGAACTGCATCAGATTATTGATAGTGACATCTATAATCTGTGCGGTGAAGCTTAAACCTAATATCGTGGAATTTTAATATCACGAGATTTCGTGCACATTAACAGGTCACCAACAAATGTGTCAGATAGGCCTACCCACGATATCAATAGTCGTACTCCTCATGCGTTTAACGCACAGATTATAGATGTCACCGCACAGATTATAGATGTCACTATCAATAATCTTATGCAGTTCACATGTTTGTATTGGCCTAAGGCTATGAACCAACGAGAAATCTGATGCGAATTTGAAGGAGACCACAAGCCGTCCTGATGATTGGGAAACCATGAAACAGGCTGTAGACGGATGGTGTGTTTTTTTGAATTCGTAACAGATTTCTGTCATTCTCGATATAGATAGATATATAAATATATATATATACATATATATATATATATATATATATATATATTATATATTTCTATGTAAACTATTTTCGGCAAATTTGAAGAGAAATAGTTCAAATATAAATCGTTTTTCTACCATCTGTTTTGTTACACCACTTCGAATTCTTCTTCAGTACCTACGAACCTAACCCTGAAATGTAATCTTTGTAGCAAATTGCATTGTCCCGTTCAGTCGATACTCTTCGAGATATAATAAATCTGTTTTATAACAGAGGTATATATCACCGGATGGGGTGCAAGAGCCAGACAAGACAAAATGGTATTTTTCAGCAAAATAAAAATATATATTTTGCCGTTTTTCTTCAAATCAACAGTTTTATATTGGAAAACTATTCAAATATCCAGGTGGTAGATTGATTTGTTGGAAAATATGAACAGGATGTTCATAAAATCAGATGTGGAATCATCTGCGACTGAAAGATAAACTTTAGTCACTATCTTCCATCGTTCAAGATAACCTCTTGTGTGGTATTCATATTGAAAAGGGAAACATTCTCAATTGAATATCGAAAAATTTTTAATTATATTACATGAGTTCTTAATTAAAACTGGAATATAAAATCAAATAACTATCTGAATAAAAATGCAAATTTTCAATTTCAGATTTTTTCTTTGAAGTTAGGTTCCTTTCAGAATATCTATCAGATGTAGTTCAATGTCCAGCGTGGCTTTAGCCGGGGAAGTAGTTGTTTTCTGTTAGACATTCGCAAAAAAATTACTTAATTTGTATCGTGGATTTTTCAATTCACAGAAAAATATTTCTATTCAATATTCAATTGAGAATGTTTCCCATTTCAATCCAGGTGGTAGTTTTAACCACTTGAGATTAGAATTTTGATAAAATCTCCTGTTGGTACGTACCTAATCCAGAAATGTAATACTTGTACAAAATATCATTCCCTTATCAGCGATACTCGATATAGTTCCATAATAGGGGTAGTTATTACTGTCTGGATGGTAAAATTCAGATATGAAAAAAATGTATTTCCCAACAAAACTATAGAAGGAAAATTAACAGTTCTATGGATCAAATATATTCAAATATTCTGTGTTAACCACTTGAGATTTTAATTTAAGAAAAAACCTCATTACGTATCTACCACTGGAACGTGATATTCCATTCTTTTATTTCCGATACTATTTAAAATATTTCTCTTTCATATTCACCAATGGAATTCATACATGAAAAAAATCATTCTCAAGCAAAAAATTACGTACCGTGTTTTTGTTAAAGAAACAGTGTTGTAGAAACCAATTTATAAAATATTCACGAGGTATTTTCAATCCCCAAGGACTTGAATTTTGGAAAACTACTGTGTCTCATTCAAATTGGGGGCACCCGAATATTATCGTAATTCTGTGAAATCCGATTTGAGCTTCGGCACAATCTAGTCCTATATGAGACGTACATTTCGTAACAACCAACTGGAGTTTAAACAAATGATTAGTCTGATTCGGAGGATGTTCCTTAAGAAGGTTGAGGGTAGAATTGTGTTTCTCTCTCTCTCTCTCTCCTCTCTCTCTCCTCTCTCTCTCTCTCTCTCTCTCCTCTCTCTCTCTCTCTCCTCTCTCTCTCTCTCTCTCTCTCTCTCTCTCTCTCTCTCTCTCTCCTCTCTCTCTCTCCTCTCTCTCTCCCTCTCTCTCTCTCTCTCTCTCTCAAATGCTAAAAATGTTATCGTGTTTGTCAACTTTTATTTCATTTTCATAATTTCATACCGAATTTAAATTTCATTTAATTAGGTTCAGTTTTCCTATATATAAATAATAATATTTGTAAAAAATCCTGATTGCCAACTTCCGAAATTTTTATGTAGCATTAATGCTAAGTAAATTATTATTATTATTCTACAGATCATTGAATAAACAGTTATGATTATTTTTTTTATTTTTTTTTATTCTACACTCTCCTGATACTTTTTATATCTTAGATCGCTTAGTGATAACATCTGGCAGTTCCAAGCCCAGGGAGGTACCAAAAAACGGTCACAATATTTTTGCAGAGATACAAAAAAAGATAATTAACTCCGTTTCTTATTATCACCCAATTGACCTACCAAAAAATATTATTAGACAAAATACCTTCTAAATCCTTTAATAATCTTCTTTTCTAGATAGTTTACTGAAATTTGCTTTCATAATCCTGTAACGTAAATAAACTTAACTTGGTTCTACTAATTTATTTCACACTTAATCTACAACTTAATTTATATTACTACTCCACTGTATAGCTCGATCGTATGGGCTCGTTCAGACTGTTTTGACTCCACTTGAGGGTCGCCTATTTATCTCCGATACAGCATTCTCGATGTTTCGAATTCTGGCATGTTCCAATTGTTTCCAATATTGACCGTTGTTTTCCGTGGCAGAGCGACTGGATGGTTCTCGAATATCTCCGGGGATGATCTCATCGCTGTCGACGGCAACGCGCGAGGCGACAGGTCCGGCCTAGGTTCGTTACAATCCCATCACAGCCGATCACATTTTTTTTTTTTTTGGACAGGTAATTAGAGAAATGATAATTATATCAAGAAATGTTCAAATTCTTAATCATTAGGAAAGTCATTTGAATTTATTTCTATTGTATATTAGCGTAAGAGGATTATGAGTGAAAATTCAGTTCCATTATGATTTTTTCGGTACAACCAACTGACTTTCTGAATTCAATCTTTCGTCTTCGATGACATAAAATTTAATAACCAGTTTTACCTCATCAGTTTCTCTTGAAGCTTCTGCATATTTTGTGACATTTATACCTATTCCTGAAAACCCAGACAGTGTCGCGTCTTCCTCAAGAAATTTTATATTCAGTCCTATGTCTGTGCAAAAAAATGTGTCATTAGCGAGCAATCGCTTCCAAAATCTATGAATGCAGTGCAGTTTTTTAGTGAAATTTTGATGAAACATTTTCATTTTCAATTAACTCAACATTCTCGATTTTTCTTGGTTGCTTGCTCGTTTCCTGTTTCGGGGTACTATTGGGGTTATTTCTATTGGGTTCTTGTTTTGTTCCGCATGATTTACAAGTGAAATGAGTTTCACCTAAGGGTATTGTGATATGTGCTTGGTTCGTTTGTATTTCTAATGTGCCCAGGTTGAGGTTCTTCTCGGGAATAAATTTTATTTTTCAAATAAGTTACTAGGATATTATTTGAAGCTTCAACAGCAGATGAAATATTTTTATCGTTGATGGCACCTATAACAAGTGATACTTTATCAGAACCCGAAAAATTTTACTGTAGTTTATTGAGTTTTGCCAAGTGTTGAAAATGAAAATCGTACAACGGGTAACCTTTCTGTGGTCTGTGATTCGCAATATCCATGAATAGCTCGTAAGTATTTCGAGTACTCTGGAAAGTAGTATTAAATATTTTTTCCATTTACCCCAACTAACTAACCTTTTTCGCTCTGAATAAAGCTATCATACCACGTTTTTGCAGTTCCTTTCAATTTATTCGGAACTTTAATGGTGAATTATTTCCAACCAATCTATAATATCCGATATTCTTGGGACGAATTCGGGAATAATAGATGAAATGAAAGAATCTGAGGACTGACATGAATTTGGGGATGAAAATTTCTTCTTACGGTTTCTTCCTTTCGTTTGGACGTATTTCTGCTTACGATTTCTTCCTTTCGCCTGGATGAATTTCTGCTTACGATTTCGTCTTTTTGTTTGGATTTTTTCTTTGATTTTTTTCGGTAATCACTGCTTGATGACGATGATGCTGATATAGAATTCTCTCTCCGGCTTTTTTTGGATTTCGGCATTTTCACAGAGCACACACAACACAGTAACCACTTCTGATATAAGAAGGTGAGGTCTTCGAATGAGGATACGACACCAATGATAACACCCTGTATTTAACTAGACACGAACAACTAAATTTACAATACAACAACACAAGTTATAACCCGGACGGTACGGGAAGGAATTAATATTATTTGTCATATCATAGTAACTCAATGCCTTGACACAGGCTGATGTCACTCGGCATCATTCTGCACAAAGTAAAAGAATAAATCTCCGCCTATGGTCGGCATGTTCGATAAAGCGGCAAATCCTATTATGTTTATCATCCCGTTATCATTCCATTCAACTGAGAATGGATATTCTATAGCTGATATATCTGTAACGAATCTGTAAAGTTTTAAATCAGTACATTTAAAAGTGAGTGAAAATTGAACTGGAAGTTTTGAGCTAATATAAAAATTATACTAACAAGTGAACTCAATCATTGAATCTGATCATAACTCTTCCTGGGGCTGCTGTATCTGTTGAATCCGTAGATGACTTTCTCTTGGTATTATCCAATCTGAAAAAGTGTAAATTTATGTTTGGAAAGAATAAAAGGTACTAAAAATTATTTGAGAAAATAATAATTATGTTAAATGATTAGTTTACTTCGAGGTTGAGGTAGTTTTGGTTGTTGTAATATACTTTTCATTAAAAAAAGGGGACGAGCACCCTTTTTCAGAAATATTTTTCCACTGGGTTTAATTTCAAAAGCTTCTTCTTCGAAATGTATAGAACAAATTCCAGCAAACAGTTTCAGTGAACTCTTTCATCCAAACAGCTTTTTCATGGGCATCAGCTGGAAACCTAAATGGAAATCCAAAGTTAAACATTATATCCAACAATGTAACATAAAATTTAAAAAGTTTGTCTCGCAAAGTTTTCAGTTTGAATACAAAAGCGACAAGCTTTTAAATCTGTTACTCACAGAATAACCTACGTCACACATCTGGGGAAATTATGTTTTACCTTTTAGTGCATTTGAATAAAAGCTTGTCTTTTAATTTTTTTAGTTTTGATTTTATTTTAAATTCCAAGTTGGGAGGACTAAAAGAGAGTCAAAATTCACTTACAAGATTTGACTATCTAACAAACTAACAGGTGAAGTTAAATGAAAGCTTATAAAAAAAAATAGTTATTAGGTAAATATCAGGTTTATTTAGATATACATCGATTTTTTGCATTAATATTTTCACATGTAGAACACAAATCATGTAAAAGTTCAAAGAGGTGTCACATTCATTCTTCATTTTCAAAATGAAAACTGTTTAAAACACTTGTTATTCCATCTTTTCAGTCAATCAGTCGTTAACATTTCAGTCAAAACTAAAGGCGTTTTCATCTAAAACGTTGCATTTGTTTGTACGTATTTTATTTTTTTTATTGTCGGTCGGTACCTTCATAAAACAAGATTGCAATAAATCTATTTTATTTTGTAGTGTGTATAGAAATTTGATAACCTAATATTAGTAAACAAGCTATGTACTCACCTATGAAAGTTGATATTTTGGTTGGAACAATTGGATTGCTTGCAAACCCAATAGTAAAGCACTATTATTAGTCACAACAAGAAAAACAATATTTCAACAAATACCGCACACGACAGACAATGTCAACATGAACTAGTGAAATTTGTAAACAGAATAGATTGTTGATGATATACAGTAATGCCAAAGATTATAGTTCTACGAACAAGATCCCGCACGGAACATTTGCGAGAAATTGAGATAAAATCCTTGAAATTTACTACAATGTTTACATCTGACTGCTCAATTTGTCTTAAAATCTACCTGGCGATTTTTCCAAAGTGATTTCTTCACAAACGGCCCTTTCGGGATCATGGAAACTTCCACTGAGGAAGGAGAAAAGGTAGGAGAGTGGATTGATGTCTCTAGACGATGAATTGACTTGAAAAGTGAGGGGATTGGAAAATGTCCCCGATGACATTGTTCCATTAAACTTTCCGATACAAACTATTACCAAGCCATTCACTGCCCATCTCTGCCGGACTATTACCTCTCTAACAACTTTCTGACCTGAACAAAATCAGAGAGTTCATTGTAGATATCATAAAATCTGTTGATGAAGTTGAGAAACGATGAATCCTGGTCTGCGACAGTCTAAGCTGCTTCCAGCTACCTTAGAATGACTTATCTAGAAAAGGTGAGACCTACTAATAAAGGTGAGGAAATAAAACAATAATCTAAATCAGCTTCTCTTTTGTTTTTCATTAACACCTTATATGAGATAATAGGAGAAGGAGGGCGATCCAAACCAAGCAGTTGGTCGGAAGAACAAGGCCCACTCCCAAGATCAATACGGCAATGACTATTATTAGTATAATATTCACTTTTCAATGAACACATGAAATTTCACAAGTAAGCGTGGACTTTTCATTCTATGGAGATATCTTGATTTTGGCTAGTGAATTCCTAACAGTCATAGAGGGTCCCATGGAACTTTGGAAAAAAATATCCACTATATTTAGAATTTTCCATCTCCAAATCAAATATACTCATAGTCAGATTGGCATCTCATTGGCAAATTTTTGTACAAAATATATACATATAAAACTCCGCGGGCAAAATCTGGGAAATGAAAGATGGTATCCATATTTCGTGAAAGCAGATGATCTTGATGTCATTACGTAGAGATCCATCTCTAGGCGTCATCCGTTAGGGCGTCGCGACACCGACGCCAATTTTTTTAAATTGCGTCCCAGATTTTTCAATGCTTTTTGCGATTCTGCATCAAATTCTGAATTCAGCCATATAGCACACTCATAGTTTCCCTTGCTGACTTTATTGCACATTATAAAGAGGGCCATGAATAAGTCAAAATAAAAAGCAATAACACGAGTTTAATAAAATTGATCTATCAATTATAATTGCATTGCCTGTTCAGTTTCATCTAGTTGTGTGTTTCTGTAAAATCGCAGACAATACAAACTAAAGTAAATGTTACAAATTACCAAAAAATATTTTACTTTGACCAACACTCTACCAACATGATGGTAATAACGAAAAAATTAAAGTGATAACATGAATTATTTCAGTAAATGTTCGAACTGCCTCCCTTCACGTAGAATACACATATTGTACCTTTTAATAGGTTTTCTATTTATACAATCTTTATAATCCCACAAAAAGAAATCCAGTGGAGTCATATCTGGACTTCGAGCTGACCATGGTGTTGGACCCTTATTTCCAATCCATTTCTCATTAAAAGTGTCATCCAAATATTGGGTAATTATTCTATTATTATGCGGAGGTGTCCCATTATTAAAACTGGGGTCAGGGGGAGAAGTAATTACCCCACATCTGACCAGCCATTGTTAAAACCTGAGTATATACAGAGTGTTATGAATTCACACACCACTCCAAACCCTAGTGTTTGTCGAACCTCACAGTAACTTTTACTAAAGGAACACTCTAGAAAATCCAATAGAAGGATTTTACAAATACCGTCAAATGATGTCTAACTATACTGGTATTATTTGTATTCACTTTACTCGATACTAACTCCTTTTCACACAATTGAGAGTACGAAAGCGTGTCTTATAAAAAGTCGTTAGAGGTTCTATACTGAGGGTTGTGCAAGTGAAAGTTACTTTCAACAAGAATTCACCTCAAGAGCGGCCTATTGAAGCAATTCGCTCAGTACATGATCGAGGTTCGTTTAATCTATGTACTCGGTCATATCTCAAGCTATAAAAAAAATGAAATAATAATATAGTTGTAATTTTAAAAGATATAATTAAGATAAATCTTCAAAACAATACACAAAACCATCAATCAATAAATATTATAAACCCATTGTATATAAATTCACCAGAAAATATGAATGTAAAAACAGCAATAAAATCATAGCAATAATCAATATCATATCAATTACACAGTTTTATAATTTTAAGGCATGAACAATATATTTCAATACCAAGGTAGAACAATCAAACATAGCAATATATTTTAATACTTCTTTTATGCTTTATCAGTATATTCTAAATTTTGTATTTGTCAAGGTTCACAAATCTAAAATACTTAAGTCAATTCTCTGGGTTGAAACAATTAACATTGTAATTTTTTTTCTTCATTAAACAACAACTTTGGTATGTTGCAGGACTTTAAAACATAATAGAAAAATTTTCAGTCTAATCAATGGATAGTATTATCGTTTTATACCTATTTCTAAAACAAGCAACTATCAAAATCTGATAAAAGAATAAATATTTATCAAAGTGAATTAAACTGTAATGAATTTAGAGTATGAATGAGGAAAAATTTTCATTTTATTAAGCCTGGTACCCAATGCAATCAAAGAGAAAAAATATGTATATAGACACTTATACGATGATCACTTCACTAAAATCAATTCCGATATTCAATCTTGAAAAATCCCGATAAGTAATTGATTTATTTATTTACTAGTGGAGCAATGATGAATCTCGGATGAATTCTTCTAACTACATATCAGTGTATGCAATTCGACTTGTTTTCGTTTCAGCTACGATGATGAAGTTGATTTTTTGTTTATAAAATAGTTAAGTAACTCATCGGTGAGAGTTCTAATGACTGGTACATTTTAAACTTGGTTGCATCTGAATATAACTTGAAGTAAAAAAAAAACTTTTTCTATTTGATTAAAATATCTCAATTAAAAATGCTGATGCGCATTTTAAGGTATATACTGTCTTGAAATGAATACCCGAATGGAATGGCTCTCATTGTTACAAAACACACACACACAGAGAAAAATCTAGTGGCTTTGTTTTATTTTTAAATATAATTACATTGTTCCGCCTACTCTGAGGCAGCTGTGTAGCTTCTTTGTTAGGGTGTTCATTAATAAGTAATCTATTTTCTGATAATTTGGTACTATTTTCGGTGTACATCTAGGTTTAGGAACCTTTGTTTTAATTTTCATGGCCTTCCACGTGCCGTTTATAATTATTTTTTGGTCTCCCACATAGTTATATGATGTTATTTTTATAATGTCTCGGTTCATTGAGTTCAATACTCGTTAGAATAAGATAATTTTCACGTATTAAGAATTTATATAAATACTGGATTTTTCCATAGTCTCATAGGTGAACTTTCTAAATGAATATTCTTTCGAATCATTTTTATTTTCCAAGCTCTATAGGTGTTCCCCTTAAAAAATGATTAATTTTACATACTTAATCATTTAATATAACATAATTATTATATGTCTTCAATACATAGATTTAATATTTCCCCTTTCTACCTTACTCTGATAGGCATACCTAAACTAAAGTAATACATCAAATCCATCCGTGATAATGGTATAATTAATATAAAGAAGTTAATTACAGTTTTCTATCAATTCTAAAAATATCTGGATTTCCTTAAACTGTCATGCACACTTACAATAATCGATGAGAGAAATTTCATCAATAATAAAAATAATTTAGGTCTCTGGTTAAAATAGAAAAATAGCAAAACCAATTTCTAGTTGTTCTTAACTAACATTCACATACAATCATCATATAGGAAATATAATCCATATTAATAATAAAAATAACAATCAATTTCAATGGTTCAAGTAGTATACTAAAATTTCTAGATTTCTCAACCTAACATGCAGTTACAATCATTTTTGTGTATAAAAACATCAATGATAATCATCAACTACAATCAATACAGTCAATATTTGATTCGATGTAAACCCTCTCTGATGATTGTCGCCGCCTATGGATTGACCTAATACTCGAAATCTTCACGTTTCTCAATATCTGGAAACCTTCAACTGGGAACCATGAAAAAATTCGATTTTTTGTGTCGATCATGGAGATCTGGAATGGTTTGATGGAGAAATAGCGGGTAGTTCGTAGTGGCTGCCCATCTGTAAGCTAGTCGGTCCTTTAACCCCGCCATCAGACAACACGGTTTTGGCTACACATATCACAGTCGCAAATTGAGTGCTAGTTTTTGTGAATATTGTGTACCGTTTAGTGTCAGAAACAGTGCTTTGTTTCCTTCCACCATATAATGGATACAATCTGGTGGCTAATAACTTGACATATTCAGCATGGTATTTATTAAAATACATAATGCTGTAGGCTAAATGAGTTGTCGTCAGTTTGGTGGATACCAAACTTCCCCAATAATTCACATCAGTCATCAAATTGTTGACGGACTTCAACAATAACTGCTTCCTGGTACCAAAAATCCTCAATGCACTGGAATACTTTAAGCAACAAGTCTATGACTATTTACTTGAAACAGGTAATTTAATTTATACACATAATATTTATCAAATAATTTTAACTGAGTCAATTTCGCGCATATTTTTTCCGATTCACAATTTTTTTACGGTAATGCTACAGTCTCTGAGTTTTTTTAATTTGTTATTACGGCTTTCACTTTTTATTTCACAAAGTTCTCACACTTTTCATATGTTTTTTATTCCTTTACATTTAATATTTATTTTAATGTAGAGTTTCAAAAGTCTTTTTTCCAACATACAAATGTCTAAGTTTTCCTTGTTAACTTTTTTCTGAGTCATAGTTTATATGAGAGCTATGATCAATTATTTCGTCAGAATTTTTCTCTTCCATAACATCTGTGAAGGCATCAGCTACTAAATCATTCTTTTTATATGTTAATGATTTTTTTTATAAACGAATACCTTTTTGCATGTTACATCTTAATAATGTATACATTTATCTATACAGGTTCCTGCAATTATGCTCCAATTCCGAAATGTTCAGCTATCTGACTCCATATTAGGAAGCCACTGGTTAATATTATAACCCTAAATTTATTTTCTTAAAATAGCTTTCTGGAGCCTGATACTCGAACTACACAAAGTCTCAAAAAGGGCATTCGACCCTTGAATCTTAAAATAAACCACATCTGGTCTACCTGCTACCGTTCACAAGTGTTTGTTTGACAAAATATTCAAACCCGATAATTTCAAAAGAATTCTTTATCTTTTCCCGTACAATTTACGAATTTGGAAAGAACAGTTCTCAGTAACTTCGGTTGGGTAAATACAGGGCGATTTCTGAAATCTATCGTTGCAGTTTATTTCAACTCTTGTCAATACTGCGTAACAGGCCTAAATAAATTTTCATTCATTCTTTACTCATTTATAATTATTTTTCTACCTTATTTCTTAATGAAAATATTCATTTTTTTTCATTTTTATGCTACTATTTACCTTAAGTTCGATTACCTTTTTGGATTTACTTACGTTACATCTAATTTTCTGTGTTCAGATACACTATTGCTAAAATTTTGATTCTTTAATTACCTCTTTCCACAACCACATATCTTTAGTTTCTGATCTGTTTTCAATTTCCTTGATTTTTATTATACTTACATATCTAAACAAAAATGGTCTATTGGCCCTCTCGACCTAGTAGGATATCTATGAGTTACAAATGACTTACCATCATCATTATCCTCACTGTCAGAGGACTCTATATTAGTTTTATTTTTTAACTCGTCTTTAGTGATAATTTCACTACCATTATCGGTACCATTCGTCTTTTGAACTTCACTATTAATTTATAAACCTTCCACGTGGGGTAGTTCCACTTGCAATTCTGGTTCTGAGGTATTTTCTTCTACTGAAGAATGTATAGACCTTTCTTCAATATTACCTTGAGCCTTATGGAATTTTGACTGCTTTTCAATCTCTTCAGGAATTAATACATAAGCAAGTTCCGACGTTTCGTCATCGTTTTGTCCCTCTTCGGCTTTTTCAGTCTTTTTGGTATCATCTTCTAATTTTTCTTTCTTATTATATAAATCTATACCTTTGTATGGTTTCAGCCTATTTGCATGAACCACCTGTTTTTTACGTTTGTTTGAAGGTATGTAGACGATGTGGTAACTTGATTACTATCGTTTCGGACGTCCATCGCCTTGATGTATTTAGAAGGTTTTCACGACGTTTCGAATGCTTGTATCTGCAATCGTCTTCAGGTGAATACTGACAAGTTTAGGTGCTACTTACCAATTTATATGACTGTCGGCGCAATGATGCGTGCAATTCCGCCTTGTGCAGCGGTGCGTGTAATTTCGCGCGGTGTGGTGGCGCGTGAAGTTTCGCGCCTCTGCAGCCCGCCAGAAAGAGCATTCAGTGTTTCCATACGTTCTTGATCTCAACGCTTGGTTGACTAAAGGCGTTATTGGCTTCGATGTAGGCGGCCTCTTTGAACTTTCGTTTGAACCAATGCTCCTCTCTATGTAGAACACTTGCGGCTGGAAGAGTCTTTATGGATGAATCCTTTTGTAGAATTTTTAGGGCCCTCTGTTCCCCTGCAGTGATGTTACTCCGGGGATTCCTCTCCTTCTCGAGTGTCTCTCTCACTTTCCATCTGAACTCTTCTGCCTGGATGGGATTCATTCTGCTGCTGTTTGACTCTACAGAGCTTACAATGTCCAGGATAGGTTTCTTCTGATGCCTCCGCCAGGAACAAGAGAGGAGGCATCAGAAGAAATGGAATCGAATAGCAGGGAGAACACAGTCTCCACAAACCAGCAGCAAAGGTGAGAAAACCATTATTAATATCTCAACTAAACCACTTACAGGAGTAGAGGAGTCCCTGCTGGAAAAGGGATTGAACTTTGCAGTTGCACCTAAAACAAACCTGGACATTGTAAGCTTTGTAGAGTCAACCAGCAGCAGAATTAATCCCATCCAGGCAGAAGAGTTCAGATGGAAAGTGAGAGAGACACTCGAGAAGGAGAGGAATCCCCGGAGTAACATCACTGCAGGGGAACAGAGGGCCCTAAAAATTCTACAAAAGGATTCATCCATAAAGATTCTTTCAGCCGATAAAGGAAACGCCACAGTTATCATGGACACCACAACAGATGATGACAAGATAGAGTCGTTACTCCACCCTGGGAACTATAAACTCTTGAAAAAGGATCCGCCACCCACTATAGAAAGGAAGATCTACAACACTCTGAGGAAATTCAAACACTTCATTCCAGACAAAGAACGATCACATATAACGCCACACTACAGCAAACAACCGCATCTCTACGGGCTTCCGAAAATCCACAAACCAGACATGCCACTGAGACCGATCACCAGCTCACGGAACTCACCAACCTACAAGTTATCGAAATACCTCCTACCGATACTACAACCCTCACAAGGAAATAGCAGTTCATACGTCAAGAATTCCAAGCACTTCGTTGACACCATCACAGATGTTGAACTTGGACCAGAAGATCGTTTCATCAGCTTCGACGTGGAGAGCCTTTACACCAATGTCCCTATAGAGGAATCTCTCAGTATCATCAAAAGGAAACTCGAAGAGGATGACCAGCTGCACGAGAGGACTGACGTTCCTACCCACGCAATATTGGAATTACTGCAGTGCTGCCTATAGAACTCATATTTCCAGGAAAAGGACCGATTCTTCTCTCAAGTCGCCAACATATACATCGAGTGGTTCGAGGAATTGGCTATACGGGAGGCAGAATACAAACCAAAGCTGTGGTTGAGGTACGTGGATGACACCTTCATTGTATGGAATCACGGAGACGAACATCTCCAGGTTTCTTCTCAGGAATTAACAGAATCAGGGATTCGATCAAGTTCACGATGGAGATGGAAACCAACAGTGCCTTACCCTTCCTCGATGTGAACGTTGAGAGAATAGGCAATGAAATTCGCACCTCCGTCTACAGAAAGAAGACACATACGGGGCAGTACCTCAGTTACAGCTCCAACCATCCGAGTTCGACAAAGAGAGGGATCGTGAGAACATTGGTGGAGAGAGCGACGCACATATGCAACGACGTGGAGTCACTAGATGCCGAATTAAACCACATTAGAGAGGACCTGCACCGGAATGGATATCCCAAGAAACTCCTAGAAGAAGTATTGAAACAACTCCAGAGAACGAAGACATCTGAAGAGCAACAACAAAGCACAGTGATCTGCCGTCCGTACATCAGAGGTGTCTCCGAGAAGATCGGAAGGATCGGAAACAAGTTCAACATCAAGAGCTGCTTCCAATCCGGCAGTACTTTACGGAGTTTCCTGACCAAGACCAAACCTGACAACAAAAATGAAATCAGTAAGAATTGCATTTATGAAGTTCCATGTGAATGCGGAGATTCCTACATTGAAGAGACAAAGAGACCGTTATCGGTAAGATTGGATGAGCACAAGAAATAGACTCAACGTGGAGAAACATCAAAATCGGGAATCGCTGACCACGCCTGGACTGAGCACCATCGAGTTCTATGGACGACGCAAGTGTTCTACATAGAGAGGAGCATTGGTTCAAACGAAAGTTCAAAGAGGCCGCCTACATCGAAGCCAATAACGCCATTAGTCAACCAAGCGTTGAGATCAAGAACGTATGGAAATCCCTGATTGCTCTTTCTGGCGGGCTGCAGAGGCGCGAAACTTCACGCACCACCACACCGCGCGAAATCACACGCACCGCTGCACATGGCGGAATTGCACGCATCACTGCGCCGACAGTAATATAAATTGGTAAGTAGCACCTAAACTTGTCAGTATTCACCTGAAGACGATTGCAGATACAAGCATTCGAAACGTCGTGAAAACCTTCTAAATACATTAAGACGATGGACGTCCGAAACGATAGTAATCACCTGTTTCTTGATTTTTCACCTTGAATGTCATTCAAAATCATAGAACTATCTTGCAAATTAATCCTAATATACAGGACGCTCCGGTTTCCGCGTTACCTAACCCGTTCTTTTCTGAATTAATTTTCTGCCTATTCTCAAGCTTTGAAAATTTTTCTTCTCTCTGGTACACCTTTTGACCAGTAACCACTGTTTCCTTTTTCCCATTATTTCTCTTCTCTTTGACAATTTCTTACGATTATTTTTCCTTCGTTTTCGCAATTTTCTTTCTTTCTCAACTGTATTTTCTTCATCTAAACGTAGCATTCCTTTCTGATCCCTACTTTCTGAATTTTCCACTGGATTTCTTCGCGAGTGAAATTCCTTCTTAGAGCCAGCTGGACTCAATTCCTGGCATGAAAATCCATTTCCAATCACTCTGCTATTTGTTCTGGGCGTGCACTCCCATGGTAAACCTAGCTTTTCTTCAGAATTTCTTTCTATCCATTCTTTCATCGTAGTGGTTAATTCTAACAATCTCTTATCCATACTTTCAATTTTCCTTTCCATATCTTCGAATTTTCCTTTCCACGTAAGATTTTCTTTATCATTTTCTGTCTGATATACATTTTTCGGTTCCATGTGAAGGTCAATAATTTCATTTCTCAAAAACATTTTATTTGCTTTCCAATCTAAGTTAACCTGATGTTCTTGCAGAAAATCTAACCCCAAAACTACTTCGGTACTTAAATGATTGGCATCAATGATAATAAATTAATGTTCAATTTGCGTTCTTTCATTCAATTGAATAGGTAAAATAACTGATCCTATATACGGTATGACATTTCCTTGGACGTCTTTCAATGAAAATTTAACTTCATAATTAATTTTCATACCGCGTGTAATGCTTAAATGGGCCAACGATACTTCAGCTCCAGTGTCAATCAAAATAGTTCGAAAAATTCCTGCAATCTCTAAAATAATAACATTTCTTTGAGCTCCTCCTGAAGTATAAGTCAGTATCGTTTGATGAGGCCTCCTATGTCTTTCGTTTTGATTTATTGACAATTGTTTGCGGTTCTCAACAAAGACGGATCGAGAACCGGATGATCGTTTAAATCCCTCCTATTTTCATAACTTGGTCTCGTACCATTTCAACAATCAAATGTACATGTGCCCTTGTTTATTGCACCGAAAACATGTTTTATTCTTCATTCGACAATATCTGATATCATGTCCTGATTTTTGGCAATGCTGACATGTAATTATGCTCCCATTTTGCAAATTCCCATTTTTCATTCTACAATCTCTTATATTATGTCCGGGTTTCTGACAATACTGACATATTATTGCATTTCTTGATTGCAAATTACCATTTTTCATTCTGCAATCTCTTATAGTATGTCCCGGTTTTTGACAATAATCACACACTACTACATTAGTATTTTGCGAATTCCAATTAAAATTCCTGAAACTTCTATCTATCGGTTTTGTCAAACTTTCAATTATTTCCTCTTTCTCAGCGAATTCAATAGCCTCTTTTAATGTATCCGGACTGGCAGATAAAACTCTTTTTCTAACAGGATCAAGTAATCCTAATGCAAATTTTGTAATAATATCCTGCTCATGTCTGTGTAAAATAACTCTATCGACAGTGTCATTTTCCGTGAGTATTAAAATGTTTGCAGCACAAACTTTCAATCGTGCCAAATACTGGCGGCATGTTTCATCTTTTCTCTGACGGCATTCTTGAACTTTCTTTTATCTTGTCCTGAATTTTTGTTATACCGAATTGTTCCATCTTCAACTCATTCCAGATTCCGGTTGTTCTTAATTTACTATCCGCGTCTATCAATTGTTTCGCTATTGACACTATTTGCAGATCATTCCATTTTCCCAGAATAGCACAATCATCTATGATCCGAATAAAATCTTCAATTTTTGTTTGCCCATTATATGTAGGTACATTGTCCAAAGTAATAGCTATATTTGGTTCAATTTGTAACACAGGAGGAACCTGACTAGTCGTTGAGGGAGTTTCTAGTGAAGGTGTCATATTAACTTTTATATGCACCAAATTTCAATAATGATAGTAAAAATTAGTAAATACTTCTTCTCACGATTAACCCTGTATAAAATACTTTTTTTTTTCTAAATTGCCAATGCTTTCTTGATAAAAATTATTACTTCCAAAAAAACAATTAATTTCAAATTCAAAATAATAAAAAAAAATCAGAATATTTTCACCATTTCTGAACCCTCGAGATTATGACTTTGTATAAATTCTTATTCTTGCATTGTGTTCCATAGATCAAACCACACACAAGCTGACACCATTGTTAAAACTGGGGACAGGGGGAGAAGTAATTACCCCACATCTGACCAGCCATTGTTAAAACCTGAGCATATACAGAGTATTATGAATTCACACACCACTCCAAACCCAAGTGTTTGTCGAACCTCACAGTAACTTTTACTAAAGAAACACCCTAGAAAATCCAATAGAAGGATTTTACAAATACCGTCAAATGATGTCTAACTATACTGGTATTATTTGTATTCACTCTACTCAATACTAACTCCTTTTCACACAATTGAGAGTACAAAAGCGTGTCTCATAAGAAGTCGTTAGAGGTTCTATACTGAGGGTTGTGCAACCAAAAGTTACTTTCAACAAGAATTTACCTCAAGAGCGGCCTGTTGAGGCAATTCGCTCAGTACATGATCGAGGTTCGTTTAATCTATGTACTCGGTCATATCTCAAGCTATCAAAACATAATAATAATATAGTTGTAATTTTAAAAGATATAATTAAGATAAATCCTCAAAACAATACACAAAACCATCAATCAATAAATATTATAAACCCATTGTATATAAATTCACCGGAAAATATGAATGTAAAAACAGCAATAAAATCATAGCAATAATCAATATCATACCAATTACACAGTTTTATAATTTTGAGGCATGAAGAATATATTTCAATACCAAGGTAGAACAATCAAACAGCAATATATTTTGATACTTCTTTTATGCTTTATCAGTATATTCTAAATTTTGTATTTGTCAAGGTTCAGAAATCTAAAATACTTAAGTCAATTGTCTGGGTTAAAACAATTAACATTGTAATTTTTTTTCTTCATTAAACAACTATAGTATGTTGCAGGACTTTAAAACATAATAGCAAAATTTTCAGTCATAATCAATGGATAGTATTGATCGTTTTATACCTATTTCTAAAACAAGCAACTATCAAATTTTGATGAAATAATAAATATTTATCAAAGTAATCGAATTAAACTTTAATGAATTTAGAGTATGAATGAGGAAAAATTTTCATTTTATTAAGCCTGGTACCCAATACTATCAAAGAGAAAACATATGTAGTCCCACCCTGTATATAGACACTTATACGATGATCCTTCACTAAAATCAATTCCGATATTTAATCTTGAAAAATCCCGATAAGTAATTAATTTATTTATTTACTAGTGGAGCAATGATGAATCTCGGATGAATTCTTCTAACTACATATCAGTGTATGCAATTCGACTTGTTTTCGTTTCAGCTACGATGATGAAGTTGATTTGTTGTTTATAAAATAGTTAAGTAAGTCATCGGTGAGAGTTCTAATGACTGGTACATTTTAAACTTGGTTGCATCTGAATATAACTTGAAGTAAAAAAAAAACTTTTTCTATTTGATTAAAACATGATCTGCTCAAAATATCTCAATTAAAAATGCTGATGCGCATTTTAAGGTATATACTGTCTTGAAATGAAATCTAGTGGCTTTGTTTTATTTTTAAATATAATTACATTGTTCCGCCTACTCTGAGGCAGCTGTGTAGCTTCTTTGTTAGGGTGTTTATTAATAAGTAATCTATTTTCTGATAATTTGGTACTATTTTCGGTGTACATCTAGGTTTAGGGACCTTTGTTTTAATTTTCATGGCCTTCCACGTGCCGTTTATAATCATTTTTTGGTCTCCGACATAGTTATATGATGTTATTTTCATAATGTCTCGGTTCATTGAGTTCAATACTCGTTAGAATAGAATAATTTTCACGTATTAAGAATTTATATATAAATACTGAATTTTTCCATAGTCTACAGGTGAACTTTCTAAATGAATATTCTTTCGAATCATTTTTATTTTCCAAGCTCTATAGGTGAATCATGATACCATCTTGTTGAAAGCACTTATTCAGTCGAGTTTGTATTGGTAAATTCTCCAAGAGATTCGGTAACACATGTTGGAGGAAAAGCAAGTACCTCTCTCCATTGAGAATTTCTTGGTAAAAATGAGGTCCTATCAAATAACCATCAATGATTCCGCACCAAACATTAACCCCCGACACAGACTGATATCTCGTTTCTTGAATCCAATGAGGGTTCACGTCAGACCAATAGTGATAATTATGTTTTTTTATTATACCGTTGTTATGGAAACGGCTTTCATCACTCCATAATATTTTGTTCAGAAACTGATCATCATCATGAATACGGGTGGACAACCATGCAATTAAGTTCAATCTCCTATCAGCATCTCCTAAATATGGGAATACATCATAATTATGAACAATAAACAATAAAGATTATTACCTTGCTGTAGTCATTGAACCAGATGTATTTTGTAGGGTTGGAATTTGTTTTTTGACAAAATACGTTGGATTGACGATTTCGAAATAACACAATCCATTGCTACATGTCTGTTAGAACTGTGTGGTTCCAATCCCATTCGACCTAGCACTGCAACAGTGTAATCTCATCTGTATCCGTTTTTTTTTTCGCTTCTTTTCATTAAAACATCTATTTTGTGCCAAAGATTTGGCTAAGATAGTGAATGTTTTGTCTGACGGTAATCTTCTGTCGGGATACCGATTAGCATATATTCTCACTGTTTCTTTTGCATTCCTTCTTGCTTCGCTATAGATACATATCATATCCAACTTTTCTGCATTCGAAAATTGACCCATTTTTCAAT
This sequence comes from Gonioctena quinquepunctata, assembly GCA_018342105.1. Classification (NCBI taxonomy): domain Eukaryota; kingdom Metazoa; phylum Arthropoda; class Insecta; order Coleoptera; family Chrysomelidae; genus Gonioctena; species Gonioctena quinquepunctata. The sequence continues at coordinate 272,519 of JAFIRS010001230.1, read as the reverse complement.
TTTTTTCGAAAAACCAACACAAAACTGGATACACTTCCGTAAAATCTGACAGATCGATGAATAAAGCTGTTGTTTTTCATCAGTATTCAAGGGAAACTATGAGTGTGCTATATGGCTGAATTCAGATTTGATGCCAAATCGCAAAAAGCATTGAAAAATCTGGGATGCCATTTAAAAAAATTGGCGTCGGTGTCGCGAAGCCCTAACGGATGACGCCTAGTGATGGATCTCTACACGTAAATCAAAATCATCCGCTTTCACGAAATATGGATATCATCTTCCAATTCCCAGATATTTTCCCGCGGAGTTTTATATGGGACACCCTGTATATATATATATATATATATATATATATATATATATATATATATATAAAACATTTTGTTTGTATGGGTGTATGTTTTTAAAATAATGTGTGATACAAGCAGTCCTCTGTACTCGGATTGCCACATATAGGTTATGGTACGTACTTGCAAAGTTAATTGTAAACAGAACAAAAACTAACCAAAATTCCTATTTTCAGTACTAAATGTTGATACAATTGATAAAGCTCCAGGCCAGGAGCGAAACGTTTTGCAAATTAAATGTATATGTAGAGAAGAAAATGTTTTAATTGAAACCGGTCCCAGATGGAATCTAAATCCCAAGAAAAACCAAACAAATAAATTATAATCAAGATTCGAGAACAATTTCCAATATATATATATATATATATATATATATATATTATATATATATATATCATGAAGTTATTTTCTTGGGGATTGGTTCTGTATAAATATAAATAAAACCAGTATAGAATCTGTGTTTTTAATTTTTTTGCGACGACGTTTCTCCTGGAAGCCTCAGGCTTTTCAAGTCTATAATAGAATTTTAACAATATAAGTACATTTTAAAGATATAAAGTGGTGGGGTTATGTTACCTTTTTATAACACAGATTCAACAGGTAGAAAATAAATTGACCAAATAGGCCATCATGATTGGAACGTTTCATTTTGCACATTTTGTGATCATCTTTGTGTATTCACTTGTAGTTTGGGTAATTTTCTTTTTAAGAATTACCATGCGCCGCTTGGATTTAGGAAAATGGACTGTGGTTAGTTTGTTTCGTTGTCGAATTTCTGCGAGGTTTGTTCGTTTCGTCTTTTTGGTTGTACACTTTTGTGTTCGAGGTGTTTTTGTTGGACTGTTATTTTCTCAAGCTGTTTGAAATTGAGAGAGGAGGCTGAGATGCTCGTTTTTTTTTGAATGAAAGGGTGACGTTTTATATAATGTTGTGGTATACTTTACTTGGTTGTCTAATATCGGTTTTATCATTTAGGAGTTTGGGTTCTTTTTATATGAATCATTTCTAGGAATTCTCTTTTTTTGTGATGGTTTCTGTTGCCAAAATTTTACTTTGCTCATAATTGAATTCATGGTTTGTTTCTCTTTTATGTTTATTTAGTGCAGTTGAACAATTTTTGGTGTATTTGTGCCTTTTATTCTATTTTCTAAGTGTTGCGAAGTTTGTCCTATATAGACTTTATTGCAGTTTGGGTCGATGCATGGAATTTCGTAAATAACATGGGTTTTTTTTCCTTTAGGGATTTTTGTTTTAGGTTAGAAAAAATTGATCTGTTTAGTGTGTTGTAACTTTTGTGGCCTATATTTAGGTTGTATGGTTTTATGGTTTTGCTACTTGTTCTGATAGGATTGGAATATAAGGGAGGCCAATGTGTTTTGTTTTGATTTGTTTTTGTTTTTCCATTTTGGATGTTTTATTGTAAAAAGGTTTATTCTTTGTTGGAAAATACCATTTATCATGGGTTTAGAATAATTGTTTATTTAATAATGCTGTTTGGCTTTTTAATGGCATTTGGGCGATACTCAGGGTCTGATAAGGTGATAGCTTTATCAGCAAGTCCAATTATGACAGATTTTTTTGGGATAGTGGGTGTGTCGAATTAAAAGTTTAGGTATCTTCCAGACCACGTATTTTTTGTATGCCATTCTGTTCTTATTTTATTATTTGTTCTATGTGTGTTAAATCTAGGAAGTTTATTTTTTGTTGTTCTCTTTCAATTGTAAATTTTAGTTTTTTGTGGTAATTATTAAACATGGTCTGGGTATACTCGGCTTGGTTTTGGGATGACAAGTATGCAATCGTCAACGTACCTTCGGTATAAGGGAAGGTTGAAATTTAGCTTTTGGATGACTGTAGATTCAAGGTCTTCAAGGACTAATTGGGCAATGACACTAGATATGGAGCCCCATGGCACAACCTTCGATTTGTTTGTAAAGTTTTCCTTATACTGAAAATATTTTGAAGTTAGAGTGTATTCAATGGCTATTAGAAATTCATTCAATGGTAAAGTTGTATTTTTCTTTTTTTGATTCCAATTTTTTTGATTATATCTTGTGCTAGTTGAGTAATCCAAAAATTTGAATCAAATAAAAGAACATACAACACCATGAATAATTTCTAACAACCATTGAATACCTTCAACATATTTCGGTATAAACTTTAAAATCAAGTCTAACATGAAACTATGTAATGCCGCAATCAGTCATCCAAAATTTCAACCTTCCACTATACCGACATGTTTTGAACCATCCCCAAACCAACCAACCTTTACAACAAAACCTTACGTGAAAAAACCAAACGGAACCAATTTAACAAAACAAAAAAACAAATAAAACGCATACAAATGTCGCCAATAACCGACATCCCAAAAATCATAACTGCTTAAAGCAGACACTCGCCAATGATAAACCAAACACTGACAAACCGCAATACAACAAAGAATCCCGAAAAACAAAAAAAAAAAAGCATCGAAAACGGCGCGCTTCAAGAGACAACGAAATACCCCAAAAACGAAAAGATAGGACTAAAAACAAAATCAAAAAACATGTTGCAATTCAAGCAACAAATATAGAACACTTCGGCGAAAAAAAGTAAAGGGCATACAGCGAAAGTATGCTGGCGAAACAAACCATGAGATGAAAGCACGGCGCTCGCAAAATTCAGAAGATAACACAAAGACGACAAACAATGACAACATTTAAACTTGAAAACCGGCATGCTCGCTTTCATCGAAAGGCAATTTAAGAACCAGCTGGCGTCGGCATAAAAATACCCAGCAAGCGGCAATGAATTTGCAAAGTACGCAATGGTATTTCAAAAACCACGCATGGCAAAATGATGTCATTATTGTCGTAAATGTTATAATGCGGCGAACAAAGCGCTCATTAAAAATATAGCGAAAGACCTTCCGGAAACGTCGTCGAAGAAACTTACTGATTTATTATTTATAAGACAATCTGAAAATACTATATACTTTTACATAGTTCGAAAATTTATATATATATATATATATATATATATATATATATATATATATATATATATATATATATATATATATATATATATATATATATATATATATATATTATATATATATATATATATATAGATATGTATGCACTAAAATAATTCTTTAAAAACATGTTTCGAAATAAACAATTGAACTCAATATAAAAATATCTAACATATATGAGAATTCACTTACAAATTATTTTATTGGAATTCTGCGTTCGCATCGTACGAACGTTATTGTAGGTGTGTGACTGCGAAGTCGAAGTTATCGGGAATGGTTTGTTTATCTTTCATGCATTTTTACCCTCTTCATAAGTACACCGGATTGTTTATATTGAGTTCTATATGAGCCGGACTGTTTTTTTTTTCTTTATTATTACTATAAACAAAGTTAAAAAAGTTGTTATAAATCTGGAAGTTTTTGATATAATTTCTATTGTTAATGCTCTTGGGGTCTTTTTTAATATGTATCATTTCAAGGAATGTTCTTACTTTTGGATTCCTTTCTTTGGTCAAAATCTCAACGTTGTTAGTGCCAAACTTATGTTTATTTTCTTTTAAATTTTTTTGTACTGTTTGTTTTTTGGTATTTCTGGTTTTAATTTTGAATAAATGGTTTTGTTCGTACTTTTCAGTCGGTGTGAAATAGTTATGTTGTGTTTTTCCATTGTTTTATTAATTTTATTCGATAGTTTGTCTATGTATGGTGAAGGTATGTATTAGTCTAAGATCCGAACCTAGATCGACCTTCACCGAGCTGATAATAGAATAAAACTTATTTTATAAAAACTTGAGAGGTGTCAAGGGACACCCGGATGGAACGAAGTTCCTTTCGATTAATTAGTGAAGAAATTGTAATGAAATTTTATTTTTTTTAAGTTATAATAATATTTTATATATATATATATATATATATATATATATGATTCTTTCCTACACGTCATAGATGCGCGGGACTTTGTAAACACAACAGAGTGTGTATATATATATATATATATATATATATATATATATATATATATATATATATATATATATATATATATACTCTCTCGACTTCGTAAACACAACAGCGTATAGGTTAGAACACGCACGGCTTGCTAAATACATACGCATTGATATTGTAATATTAAAATATAATTTGCTTTTAAATTTATTAAAGTTATGACGCGTACACTTGCTAAATACACAATAATGGAGAGATTATAACGCGTATGACTTGGTTAGCACAATAGTAAAGAGAAGTTATAATGCGTACTTGCTAAAAATACATAAGCATTTATTATTGTCTGTATAAAATCCCTACTTACCTAACTCCATCAGCAATATCCGGAACTTGTGCAGAAACACTGTCAGGATTCATTATTGTTATTATTTTTCATTATTTATTATGTACAAAAAACCTGTATACACTCAACAAAAATAATCGTCGCGACACCACACTGTTCAATGTGAAATAGAAAGACGAAACGAAAATAACTGGCTTGCTTTCTATGAGAGAGAGAGAGAGAGAGAGACAGACAGAGAAACACGCGCACGCCGCACGGCTTACAACCATAGCGAAAGTCTCGTTACAACTTTTGGTCTTAATTTATTCCGTCTAGCCCTCTTTCGCAACGCGCGATAAGGAACTACGTTCCGATAAATTTAGTATATTAGAAAATATATTAAAAATGGGTTGGCTAACAAAAATACCGGCAGAATATTTTTAATTATTTTAAAAAAATGATTTTTCATTAAATGTTGCAACATCAAGATAATAAGAAAATTTTATACTGGACTTAAAGTATAAAACATATAGAATGTGCAGACGTTGGGTTGTCTATTATTTACCTGGACGAACTACTGAGTTGCCAGGTATAAACAGGTATGTCGATGCCAGTTACTTTCACTTGATTGGTCGATCTAGGTTTGGATCTTCTACTATATGTTGTTGTTTTCTTTTCTTTATTATCATTTTTATTGTATCGCATGTATTCGTTTTTTTATTGATTTTTTTGCAAAGTGGCTGGGGTAATTATTTTCTTTCAATATATTCTTGATTATTTCTATATTACTTTTCCTGAATCTTGGGTGAGCAAGCTTTATAGCTCTGTCAGTCAAATTTTGAATGACTTTTTTTTTGTAACTAAGGGGTGCGTTTGACAAATAGTTTGTGTAACGATTTGATGCATTTGGTTTAATAAACCAGTTTGTGAAAAATTTTCCAGTATTATTATCACAAAACGTTTGTCCTGATATACTAAATAGTTTTTTCGAAAATCAACATCTATATAATGAACGATTTTTCCAAACACTGAAAGAAAAACAGAAGAAAAAAATTTAAAACTTACAAACAAAAAATAAATCTTCTCACAAAATAGAACTTAATAAAAATTGGCTAGAAAACCTAACTGACATAAATATTCCTGAAGACATTTTATATACCTTGAGTCTTGGTCAAAATTTCAACTACGAAAATAGGGAAATCCCTACAGAATCGATAATTACGAATTTAGAATGTGGAATTTCCTATCAAACGAGCGAAAATCAGAATGAAATCAGACACAAAATCAATAACATCATCACCAACTTCAAAACCAGTTTTGAAAAACGAACATAAATTCAAAAAATATCTTCGACAAACTTTTAAAAAAGACTAAAACTTTTTTAAAGGAAAATACCGAATTACTTATACTCAGGGCTGATAAAACTAACAAAACAGTAATTATGCAAATATCTGAATACAAAGAAAAACTAGAAAATTTGCTGATGGACAAAACCACATATAAAAAAGAGGGATTCAACCCCACAGAAAAACTTCAAGCAAAAGTTAATAAATTAGTAAATAATTGGTTCTCGTCAACACTTATAGATCAGGTTACAAAAAACAAACTCAATATACACAACGCCCAACCTCCAACAATATACGGGTTGCCCAAATTACACAAAACTGGAATTCCCCTTCACCCTATTGTCAGCAATATTCAATCTTCCACTTACAATGTATCAAAATTCCTCACAGAAATTCTTTCAAATGTTATTGGAAAAAATTATAACTATGTGAAAAACTCCTGGAAATTTGTGGAAATTGTCCGCACAGTTCCCCAAAATCATATAATAATCTATCTGGATATAGTTTCTTTATATACAAATATAGATACGAAATTGGCGATAGATATCATAAGAGAAAAATGGCATGAAATACAAAGTCACACAACACTAACCTTAGAAGAGTTTTCGAAAGGAATTGAACTATGTTTAACCTCAACATACTTTCAATATGAAAATAAATACTACTCACAAATATTCGGAATTGCAATGGGATCTCCAATTGCTGCCACACTAGCAAATCTGGTTATGGAGTATGTTGAAGAAAAGATCATCAAATCTCTAACTTTCAAACCAATATTCTTCGAACGATATGTAGACGATTGTTTAACCTGTATCCCTACTGACAAAGTTGATGAAATTCTAGATTTTTTTTATAAATATCACCCTAGATTGAAATTTACAATAGAAAAAGAAATAGAAAAACAAATAAACTTTCTCGACACAACAATAATACACGACAATACTGGGAAAAAAATCACAAACTGGTTTATTGAACCAAATGCATCAAATCGTTACACAAACTATTTGTCAAACGCACCCCTTAGTTACAAAAAAAATGTTATTCAAAATTCAACTGACAGAGCAGCTTGCTCACCCAAAATTCAGGAAAAGTAATATAGAAATAATCAAGAATAGATTGAAAGAAAATAATTACCCCAGCCACTTTGCAGAAAAAACAATAAAAAAACGAATAAATGCGATCTAAAATAAAAATGATAATAAAGAAAAGAACAACAACATACATACCTTTACCATACATAGACAAACTATCGAATAAAATTAATAAAACAATGGAAAAACACAACATAACTATTTCACACCGACTGAAAAATACGAACAAAACCATCTATTCAAAATTAAAACCAGAAATACCAAAAAACTAACAAACTCATACAGTATATAGAATACCGTGTAAAGATTGTCAAAGTACCTATATAGGTCAAACAAAACAATATTTGCAGAAACGAGTACAAGCCCACAAATACTCAAAAACCGACATTACAGCCTTATCCAAACACGAAAAAGGAAAATCAACATAAGTTTGACACTAACAACGTTGAAATTTTGACCAAAGAAAGGAATCCAAAAGTAAGAACATTCCTTGAAATGATAAATATTAAAAAAGACCCCAATAGCATTAACAATAGAAATTATATAAAAAACTTAAGCCAGATTTATAACAACCTTCTTTAACTTTGTTTATAGTAATAATAATGAAAACTGATCTTTGCATGCTGCCAAAAAAAAAATACAGTCCGACTCATATACTAGAACTCAATATAAACAACCCGGTGTACTTATGAACTATGCATGAAAGATAAACAAACCATTCCCGATAACTTCGACTTCGCAGTCACACACCACAATAACGTTCGTACGATGCGAACGCAGAATTCAAATAAAATAATTTTCAAGTGAATTCTCATATATGTTACAGATATTTTTATATTGAGTTAAACGAGTTATATTTCGAACCATATGTTTTTAAAGAATTATTTTAGTGCATACATTTCAATATTGTGTTAAGTTAAATATGTCCAAACTCCATATTTTTAATTTTAGTGTTTTAACCTGATGATGACAAATACCATGTCGAAACGTCGTTAAGAGAAATTATATGAATTGACTGAATCAGACCTTTATTCCGAGAAATTGAAGAAAATATATATGTGGTCAAGAAACTAGAGAAAATATATATAAAATATATATATATATATATATATATATATGATATAAAAAATAAATATAAAAGTAATGATACAAATATTTGACTAATACAATCACAAGTTGAAAAAAATTATTACAATGGGCAAATGTAGTTCAGAGAAGTACAAATTAATTTATAAATTTTATTCATTTTACTATGAAGATAATTTGAGTTCTTGCAATAAGATAATCGTGTTGTCTGCCAAAATAGTGACACCGTAATTTGCCCAAAAGCTGAGAGACTATCAGTTTTCACAATTTGGGTTCTTTCACTCAGATAGGACTCGAACCAATTGTGAAGCTTCGTCTTCTGAAGCTGTAGAGATGAAACTTCCGTCAGTCAAATGCTTCAGATATATCACAAAACACTGTAGCGCTCACTTCCTTCAGACTAGAATATAGATTTTTCAGAAAGCGAAAGATTGCATCTTCCGTACTTCCATTTGTTTGAAAGCTAAATTAAGTATTTGTATGTAATTTACAACACTTCATAAAAGCATTATCCGCTCCATCATAATATTTTTATCATGAGCAAACGTCGTTTGTAATTGTGGATCCATCATGTATGTCGAATTTCTCAAAATATTTTCCTTGTTGAAATTACTAGCACATACATATTTATCTATTCCAATATCATCACTTATTGAAAGGATTTTCACAGGTATTGTATATTTATAATTAACAATCAACTTATATTCCAAAATAAATATGGACAGTAATGATAAACAACTTGACTGATTGTCAATGAGGTAACACATCGAATGCAGTGATCACTAATCCAAGTAATCTCGGAATAATTTTTTAAGCTGATTATGACAATTTAATTTCATAATATATTTAATTCTACCCAAAAACATAATTATTTTATTAATCTTGCAAATACGGAAATACCCGAAGCGTTTCCTCGCTCTACAGTCTGTCACATGACGTGTTATTCTGGCTCGTGAACTAAACCAGATATCGAATTTTATGAATGAAACGTGAATGACAGACAAATGTTAACTTTCAAGGATTCCAACACAATTTTACTATTTCATTCATGAATAGGGCAAGTGATTTCTCTTTTACTCTACTCACACTTTATCAGCATTTCCAAGGGTAGCGTTGCAACAAACTATACAGAATTATTTGGAAGCACACAACGATTTTTCAAATTCATTTCACTAGTTTAGATTCTGGAATGTGTAATGCCGGTTTTCATTCCATAAACAAGAATTGTAATGTTCAGTTACTGAATGGAATTCGTTGGTGATAAAGTTTAAGCTAGTGTTGGTGGGTAATAAAGAATTATCACAGACGCGATATGGCAACGCCCAACTCAAGAGCACAATCTTAGATTGTGATCGTGCAGCGGCTTCACTTAAAAATGTAAATAACTGGGTTCATCTTTATTTTATAAGTCCATGATCTTACCTATGTATAAAAATCCGAAGATTAATCTCATAATCAACTACGAAAATTTATGAAAGAAAAAGTTTGAATGATAAACCTTTTGTTGACTCTATTTTAAAGTACGGATTGTAGTTTGGTGTGGTATGTATGATAATATAATATGCAACTCAAAATGTCATACAATACTACATATTAAGAATTGCATTATACAAAAGGATATATTATATCCTACTAATAACTTATATACTTCTGACATATTCAACGTGAGAATCTTATACTTCCGCGGTGCCTGTCTCTGTTCCATAACTAAAAAAAGGGCAAGTTAGCGATGAAAATATATCAGTACCTTTCCATCGCAAAAATGCAAATCAACGGTTTGTAAGTTTTTAGCTCAAAAAATGTTCAACAGATTACCTCTAGAAACCAGACTTATAAGATAGTATAAACTATTCTCGAAACAGTCTGAGCATCATATTTTTGAAAGCTACTCGACATATGAGAGACTACCGTGAATGTTGTTTCTGAGGTCCCTACGTTTATGTTTATATTGATGTACATACTCTCCAACTTAATTTAGAATACATCTGTTAATTGTAAAATACTGTAAAACCTCTAAATAGCGGACGGCTAAGGCTTTTTGTCCGTTATTGGGAGGTGTCCGTTATTAAGAGGTTTAACAATTTTAATATAAAGGAAGTTCGATTAATGCCTTGCAAATTAAAGTTACCCAAAATTCCTTAAATCGGTTTGGTAATATAAATCTTTAAAATCTTTGATTTTTGAAATACACGGTGTATAAATTGAAAAATAAAAATCATTTGTACAGTAAATTCAGAAAAGCGATCGAAAGTTTTATTTATCCTTTCTGTAAAAAAAATTAACAATAGGCATTTTCACACATAGATAAGAATAAAAAACTGCCACTTACTGTAAAAATTATTTAAAAAATAAAATAAATACAATTACATATGTGATGTGAATTATCTTTTAAAAAAAATCTAATATTGTCGTCTGCTTCATATTTCTCAGTTTGTTTTCAAAAAATTAATGTTCACAATTTATCAAAATCTCTGATATTTTTTTATGAGCGTTCACATTGTTATTTACAAAAAAGAATTTTTCTAAATTAAATTATCACATGCCTCGCTAAGGCTGGACATTATTTGTCTTCTATTGAGAAGCAATTAAATTTTTATATAAATAATATCCAGTAACAAGTATTTTCATAAACAGCTTACCTATCATAAAGAGGATTAGTGGGAGAACCAAACCCACCCTATCTTAAGCTCGAAACAAGAAACCAGTCAACCGGACAAATTTTTATACCTGACCTTTTGCAGGTATCCGTACACGTAGGTAGGTTACAAATTCTTAACTTTCGTTGAAAGTTGGAAAAGGTGTCCGTAAATGGAGGTAATTTTTAAAGAAATAATATTTTTTGGTAACTAATTTGTATGTCCGCGTCCGTTATATAGAGGGTCCACTATTGAGAGGGTCGTTTATACACAAATGGTCATTGCAGCATTCCGGACATGTGTTTTTTGTCCCTTACATAGAGGTGTCCAAAAATAGAGGTTTTACTGTACTATCTGCTTGATCACTGCACATCACAGACTAGACGCAAATATCTTTGTTAGCCAATAGAATCATAGGATGAAATATATTGTATAGTAATAACTCTTAAGAATTGAGTTGAAATTACGTTGGTTTATCTTTTACCTGAATGGGATTTCATTTCATCATGAAACTGGGAGATAATTTGAAAAACACACTTACGTTCAAACTGTTGTTTAGTTATATTTCCCACAGCAGTCAACTGAGACAATATTTCCAGATATCCTTTTTCATAATCGGAGATATTCAAGGGTCTGAATAAAAGCCATGGTTCACCTGGGTCTTCATTTGTTATTGGTGAAGTCAGGCAGTGACTTACTGATGGCCAGTCCAAATTTTTCAGTTGTTCAGAATCATACAAGTTGTTTCCTGTAGTATAATGCTGAAATTAAAGAAATAATGTAACTCATACACTCATCCGCATATTTTTAGTAGTATATCATAACATTTCTTCGGTAGTGGTTATTCATCTTTAAAGATGCATATACACGTTATTGTTAACCTTCAAGATGTCGCTTGAATGTATGATATATACAAATTAATTTGTCTGTTGCCTACTTGCCCTTGCGACGAGAACTGAGCGTCGTCGGCAGAAACAGGATATCCGCCATTAGACTGTTATTATAGTACATTTTATCAAAGTGTTAGAGAGTTCTTAGCGTATTTCTGCCTACTAAACACGAATCTTAACACTCTCGAATAATTTCGAAGTTAGTCCTTCAAAGATCAATAACGATCATTCTAATGACTTTTTTCATTATTTTCATCATTATTACCATTTAATGTCCCTTTTAATTATATTTTAAACCATCGCAAGCCATTATTTATATAACAAGGAAAAAATTACCCTTTCATAAACGAGTCTTCAACAGTTGCTGGTAGGTGCTAGAGCCTAGGCAAGCAAGCCGCCGACGTTATAAAAAGCAGTTTTTAATAATGTGCATATTAAATTTTTCGATGGACCCTCATGATTATGAAAAAAAACTGGAAATTGAAGAAAAAAGTAGGAAGGAAATTTAACTCGAACGTGGGTAAAGATATGATGATGTCTACAGATAGTCAGCCTAAGTAAAGTGGTCAATATTTATCCATTTCGCAACAAACATTTGCAAAGTAACCTTGTAGGATGTAATCCAAAGTCTGTCGAGGCATTAGCCAGGGAAGATGTTGTTTTTTTTTATGGATATTCGACCAACATGTACCTATTGCATAGTTATTTTTTATTTTCAAAATTATAGCTGGCTACTTGATATGTTACAGACTTCTGTCTCCTATTACAGATTTATATTCTGATTTTCAGGATAATATGTCAATGTTGCAGTAGTTGAATTGAGATGGCGTTCCCCATTCTGCGGATGCAATTCCAATGAATACTAAGAAATAGATGGGTTGACTTTTATGGGCCAGTAACATTAAAAAAAAAGAGAGAATTTCGAATCCAGCTAGCTCAGTGAAATACTCGTTTCGCCGATAGCCGTCCTTGCGACTAGAACGTTTATTGGGTTGCTTTATTAGCGTGCAGTGGCATGTATTCGCGAATAAATACTACCTCACTTCATGAGGTGGACCACGGAACGCGAATCACGCCTGGGCAGTGGTTCCCTCGGCGCTCAAAGGATTTAGGATAAACGTAACGACCTGAGATTGATGGTTACAGCTACCCACAGGGTACTCTCTACCACCAACGAGGTTGTCTTCGCTCGAGTTAGTATCTCGACAACGGTTTGTAGCACTAGAGTGGCACCTCAATTGTGTTCAGCTACCTGCATGCCGGAGTTAACATCTCAACGGACTTTCTGCTACCTGCAACCGGATCAGTAAGGATGGGCCGGATTTAATATATCAACAGACTTTCTGCTACCCGCACCTCGATGCGAAGATGTAACGTGAATTCTTATGTAATCAGACTTGTCTGATACCAACTGCAAGTAGTCTCGAAGAAATAATTGAACGTGCTGAAGATTCACTACGATGAAAGCAATCCCAAAAATAGCTACCAATTCCACTGAATTGGGGACTTCTAAATGGTTTATTATCCACGAAGTACTAAGACAGCTAAAAAGCACAAAGAACGATGATTTAGAAATATCTTGCCACTGAAAGAATAATTTGCCTCTGACCTCTGTGACAGAAAATGGCTAGTTGAATTACTAAGTTAATTCAAGTTGGAACTCTAGCTCTTTAAAAATCTGCGGATTGAAAATTCGACGGAGTTTTGTCAGCTTATCGACATTCTAACAAGCCACGCCCACTGGGCGGCGCGCATTGGATGGTCGGGCGTTTGCACGACTAGAGCTCATCCAGTATTGAAACGACCACTTTGGCCTTCCCCCACCTAACAACCAATTTTTATCGAAGATACCCGAACCATTGTCTAACTATGGCTATTAATAGAAATTCCATAGGCGTACCAAATTATTTGGTATAGCCGATTCACGAGATGTAGAGAACTTACACTCCTATAACTTTCCTAACACTCCTATTTCTTTTTCCGCTACTGAATAGTAGTTACCACTGGGCATTTTTGCAAGGTAACGAGTAAACATTGCAAAGTTGAATAAATAACTGCACTACCTATTTATTAATTAAACAAACCTAACCTTTCAAACGCTGCATGCCAAGACACTGGTGAAGATTCGCCGTAGCACAGCAAATCGTGTCCACTCGTGTTTTCCCCCTCTCTATCTACCAAACGGTCGTTTCAATACTGGATGAGCTTGGCTCAGTTTTTGGTCCGATCGCATTGCGAGCCTTGGAGCCGATTCAAAAACTTCGAATGTTGCACAAAATATTTCACCAAAATATTTTCGAATGAAAATTTAATGAAATTATTTATTTCTGAATTTTATTTTTATGATTTTTAGGGTTTGCGGCAATTCATGAGAGGCCCCCCCTCAAGTGAATCGCTCGTTGATATTTATTTCGCGTAGTTTGACTTGCTTGCAATAACAGACGCTCTGAAAAGAGCTTATTTTTTTAGATGGGCCTCGGCCTTCAATAATACCTTTAATACAACATATATGGGCTCCTGGATGCCACCAATACCCACTGGGTTAACATAAGATTGGTCCTTATCAGAAAAAAAGGGGTCACTCAGGACCAGAAAAAATTCTCTAAATTCCAGGTACTTTTTATACCTGAGGCCCAGGGAAATTTCCCTAGATTCTAGGTACTTTTTAGAAAAGTGAAAAAGTGCGTCAGGCAGGTAAGTGGCGGGACATGTCGGTTGGCGGCGGGTCGTAGACTTCAAAGAGACCACCGACGGCGGGCCGTAGACTTCAAAGAAACGGTTGGCGGCGGGTCGTAGACTTCAAAGACACGGCCGACGGCGGGTCGTAGACTTCAAATATACCTGTAGGCGCGTGGCGGTGGATCGTACACTTCAAAGACACGGCCGTACTTTGGACCCCGGGACAATTCTATTTTTAGACAGGTGTTATCGGCTAATTAGTGGCGCGTGGCATAGGTGAGTGGGTGTGTGTTGGCCCGTGGGAAAATTTGGGAGTTGGCCAACCGGCAAAGTGTCCCGTGTCGGAATCCGGGCCGAGAGAGAGAGAGACAGAGAGAGAGACAGAGAGAGAGAGCAGACAGAGAGAGAGACAGAGAGAGAAGAGAGAAGAGACAGAGAGAGAGACAGAGAGAGAGAGAGAGAGAGAGAGAGAGAGACAGAGAGAGAGAGAGAGACAGAGAGAGACAGAGAGAGAGAGACAGAAAAGAGAGAGAGAGACAGAGAGAGACAGAGAGAGAGAGACAGAGAGAAAGAGAAGGAGAGAGAGAGAGAAGAGAGAAGAGACAGAGAGAGAGAACAGAGAGAGAGAGACAGAGAGGAGAGACAGAGAGAGAAGAGAAGAGAGAGAGAGAACAGAGAGAGAGAGGAAGAGAGACAGACAGAAGAGAGAGAACAGAGAGAGAGAGAGAGAGAGAGAGAGAGAAGAGAGAGAGAAGAGAGAGAGAAGACAGAGAGAGAGAAGAGAGAACAGGAGAGAGACGAGAGAACGAGAGAGAGAGAGAGGGGGAGAGAGAGAGAGAGAGAAGAGAGAGAGAGAGAGAGAGACAGAGAGAGAGACAGAGAGAGAGACAGAGAGAGAGAGACAGAGAGAGAGAGACAGAGAGAGAGAGAGAGAGAGACAGAGAGAGAGACAGAGAGAGAGAGACAGAGAGACAGAGAGACAGAGACAGAGAGAGAGAGAGAAAACATGGTCGCCTGTCATTGTAGAGGAAAGAAAGCTGTCTCTTGGAGGGAAAAACATAACCGCCTCTCATTGGAGAGAAAAAAACATGGTTGACGGTCATTGGAAAGAAAAAACAAAAATCAAATATACAGAGTGGCTCAAATTACCATGAAATACATAAATGCATATACATTTTGTATACAGGGTGTACCAAAAAAGTCAATGTCTTCGATTCAGCTGATTTTCAACGAGCTAATGTGAATCGATGTACTTGAGCCATTTTGGCACTTGATATACAGGGTGTCCCATTGGTTAGAGGAAAAACATGGCCGACATCATTAGAGAAAAAAACATGGCCGCCTGTTATTGTGAAAAAAGTCATGGCCGCCTGTCATTGGAGAGAAAAGAAGGCTGTCTGTTGGAGGGAAAAAAACATAACCGCCTCTCTATGGAGAGAAAAAAATCATGGTTGGCGGTCATTGGAAAGAAAAAACAAAAATCAAATATGCAGAGTGGCTCAAATTACAATGAAATACATAAATTCATATACATTTTGTATACAGGGTGTACAAAAAAAGTCGATATCTTCGATTCAGCTGATTTTCAACGAACTAATGTGAATCGGTGTACTTGAGCCATTTTGGCACTTGAAAATCGATTTAAAAAAAAATAATTTTGTTTTCGCCCTATTATAGCAAATGAGGTGTCAAAAGGAAGGAGAACACCCATAGATTCTGAATTCATCAAGCTCCGCCCTCCAACTTTATCGTAGAACAGTAAATCGTGATTTGAATGTGTTAAATTACGTGAAATAACAAAACCCTATATCAATTCGTAATCACGGCATGGAACTATACCCAAATCCACCAAAATCTCATGAACCGGAAGTGACCACTGATTTTGAATTGATAAGGAAAATTTTGGTGTCAATGGATTCGTCTTGAGGCCAAGAAACATAATTACGTATTTTCTGATGACAAAAGGGCACTAGGAGCTAACTTCGTTATGGGACGAGATACAGAAGGGTGCGAGTACTCTAACAAGACAACTTTTACTGGAGAACGTGAATATGAAAAGTCTGCATGTATATCATGCAAAGTTCAACAAAAAATGGAAATGTCGAAACCTGTGTTCGAACCAGGGACCGCCAGATCTTCAGTCTATTGCTCTTCCAACAGAGCTATTTTGACCAATGAAACAATCTCTTGAAAACCTCGATGAGTACCCCAAAGGGATGTTGAAACGTCACAGGATCGAGAAAACAAGCATCCAGGGTGTCTCATAGGCTAATGTCGTCATCTTGAAGAAGAAACATTTATATATATTTTGCATAAAGGACGTATAAAAAAAGTCAACGGCACCGTATCAGCTAATTTTCAATGAGCTAACGTGAACCGATTTGTACCATAAAAGTAGAAATTTCGATACTCCATATGAATCACGATATATTTCAGGTTTTGGTTTCAAAATTTTCTCTCTCTCGTAGTGCAAGTTGCCATCATCACCATCAGACCAGTCACCCTCCTCCTCACTATCCAACTCCCAATTATGCATCCTGGAAAAAATAAAAAACATAAAATATGACGCAGATGAACCCATGAATAAGACGTCAATGTAAGATACGTTTTTATTGGAGAATAACATTCAGAGTTCATGAAGAGATATTTGTTCACATGTCATACAAAAGTGGTTTGTGATGAATACAAACACGAATTCACATGGCCTACGACATTTCTACCACATTTCTACGACCTACCGCATTCCCGCCTACGACATTTCTACCGCATTTCTACGGCCTACGGTCTACGTGGATTGACATGGATTTTCATGAAACATGAATTATACATCTTGAAAAACTGAACAGAGAAAATCCCTTTCAAACAAGGTGTCACACGACACAACAAAATTTTGAGGGTCTATAATTTGACACTAGAATATGAAAAATTAATATTTGAATTGAAATAAATTTTTTAGTCAGGTCTCTGCTCAAATTGCTCTCACCTCTACCAAATCAATTCTTCGTTTGTAATCTGCGAAAGACATTGAAAAAATAACTCCTATATCAGAAATCGATATATGAGTCGTTTCCTATAGATTCACAATTATCACTGATAGTAAATCCGATTTACTTTATATCATTCCACGCATGCGTAGAGTTCATATCAAAAGGTTGATAAATATCAGAGTTCATGGACGGAAAATGCATTAGTGTTCAAAATGTTGACGAATGAAGTTCTCTTGTTGCTATTCGTTACCTCAGTAACATGTGTAAATATCACAAATATGCATGAGATGAAAGCATACAACGTTATGAATACATTAGTAATGCTAGTCTCGCTGATTTTTCCACGGCTTTGATGGCTTTTCGAGAGAAACACAACCTACCTGTGGATGGTGAATTGAATGTTGAAACATTGAAGTTTGTTCAGAGACCAAGATGTTTCAAAACAGGCAATGAATATGCTTCAGCAGAAAAATGGAGAAAAACTCATCTTCGATATTACTCTCCATATGATGATAGAATCCTACGTGTGATGAAGGAGGCTTTTAGTATTTGGGAAAATGACTCCGCATTCACATTTGATTACGTACGTTTCCCGCGACCAAAACCATACATAACCCTGACTTTTCCGAAACAAAAACACACATTTCCTGCAGATTGTATGGGGAGAAGTAGTTGTCTTTTTCCTCTTGGGGGTTCCAGCGGTGATTTTGGCACATGCATATTATCCACTAGAAGATACATGTAGAGGAATTCATTTGGATTTGGAGGAGAATTGGTACTACGGGACGGACAACGGTATGTCAGAAGGTAAAAAAAAAATACTTATGGTTTTAACACATGAAATAGGACACACTCTAGGCCTGGGTCACAGTGAAATCGAAGAGGCAATTATGTATCCATTTTATCAGAATAATGTCAGACCTTTAGACACAGACGATATACATGATCCTGAAGCTCTCTACAACAAAAAACAACCGCTACACGCTAACCAAGAATATATATGAAGTGAAATATCCAGATTTTATATTTTTGGCAGGGGCTCCGGAATTTCCCAATCACCGCTTATACATTGGACATGGAAAATTTCTCTAGAAACTCGATTCGAATGATATGCGAATCCCCACTGAACCCGAATTACTCATCGATTATCTTCCATCGGAAATAAAGAAACTACCGATTTCACACATTTACCAAAAAGCGGAAGGAAATATAATAGCCATCGATGACTCTAAAAATACATTCTACGAGGCATCAATCCCGGATTTTTGCATCCGAAACAGATACACGCTACAGATGTCTGATAAAACGGAGAACAATGCTGTATTCCAAACGAACACAGGAGCAAATTATTTTCTATTTAATAGCCAATCTTACATTAAATTCAATAATACCCCATATTACATTCAAAGTAGAAGGCGTATAAGTGACATCTTTCGAGGCATACCGAATGACATCAGAACGGCCTTCAGATACATCGATAGACATTTATATTTCTTTCGTCGAGATACATATTACAAGTATAACGAATTCACCCGGAAAGTCACAGCAGGACAATTCAACTGGAATTTATTTGATATACCATGCCCCGCCGAAGGACTTCTACAGCAATTGAAGACTCTACTATCGAAAATCATATCTGCATATGATGATAAATAAATATGTTATTTGTAGATCTGTTTTTCACCCAACCCAACCCAACCCAACCCAGCCCAGCCCAGCCCAGCCCAGCCCACACCCAACCCAACCCAACCCAACCCAACTCAACCCAAATATGGGTATACATAATCTCAAACCTCTGTTGAAATCTTTATAACTAAGTGATGTAATCGGTGCGACGTTAGTTCTCATATTGACGTAAAGTGGAGAAACTCAACCCAATGCAACCCAAATATGGGTATACATAATCTCAAATCAATATCTTTATAATTGAGCAATGTCATGGGGAATACTTTGAAATCACATCAAATGGAACAAAATCTCAGATGCAAATGTACTTATAAACACACCATTTTCCATAGCCAACCCAAGAGGAGGTCTCACAAGAGACTGGAGGTGTGTGCACGGCCTCGTTATGGAGGTTCAAACCTTCGGAATCCCCATTTGTTATCGTTATTTGAGACGAATCTTAAATATCGATAACTAATAAGCCTACCATTTTTTGGAACAATTACTATAAAAATGATAATTTTGCCTCTTTTCTATTTCGACATCACGAATACAGGCTTCCAAGTTAATGGAGGTGATTCATCAATTTATTGAAATTTTCTACAGCACGAACTACGATCTTTTAATTTAATAAAGACGGTTCATTAATTCATCGAAATTGAGAGGCTTTTCAACAATTATGAATTTCATCCAACACATTCACTGAATTTGTTCACCTCTCTGAGCACCTCTCGTCGTCGTTGTGGTCAACATTCATCTCAAACTGTTTTGTGGTAACAAAGTTTGTGGAAATTGACCACACACATTACAAATTCTTAATAATTTTTTCATACCCAAAAGGTACTGAGCTGTGATCGGAGAAAAACTTTCTTTTAGGGATCTTGGTTCTTGGACCTTTGCCCTTAGGCATCTGAACCGACGTTATCATCAAACAGAAAGTTTCCTGTGGAATTTGATTGATATATGGCAGAAATTATCTGCCACACATCATCAATTGTCACCTCCGATGCAGGCTTGAAACGCATCCACCTTTGCCCTCAAAATCTTCGGATCAGAAAGTTAAACCAATCTGATCGGTTGGCTCCACTCCCTCCATTCCTTTAAGAGTAATTTGGGTGATTGCATCCCTCACCCACCCCACAGGCTCCGCACCCTTGGGTATATTCGCAATTTTGAACTCCGAAGTTCTACCCTGGTGTCCAAAACGTCGAATTTTTCTAACATTGTGTTTTACAATGTTGAATTTTTGCGCTGTAGACATTACAAGAATTTTTGTTCACCACAAGACAGGTCTGAACCGCACAATGATCTGAAACAAACAGACTGAAATCAGCAGTGCAATGTATAAAGTAAAACGGTGGACCAGAAGAGTGAACGGTTTCATTTTCGCAAAAAAGATCCCCGACTTTCTCAAAATGTGTGCTTCACTCCCATAAGAATACATGTAAAAGTGGTGCATATGAAGTACTTCTGTACAAAACCAACTATGAATGAGTGACCATGGTAACGTATGGATTATCGCTTGTAAATTCCCACTATAACATAAGGTTACAAAGTATGGCAGAACGCGTAATAAGAACGCTAAAAGAAAGACTCTACATGTACTTTAGTTTGCAAGGCACCTACAATTGGCTGAAAATATCACCTGAAATAACCGCCTCCTACAATGATACTGTGCATCGAACGACCAGCTTCAATCCATTTGATCTTTTGTATGCATCGGTCGACATCAGAAACGTTTTATAGTTTATAAGATCTTGATCGATGAAATTTGTTGGCTGGTTTTCAGTCAGAAGTCTCTTCAAGCCCTCAGTCAGTTCGTAGGTGTCTTGACCAAGTTTCAACGTATTGCCTTCAATGTCTATGAGTTCTTTTCCTATGAAACATTTCGTCCCATCCATATTGATGATACCATAACAGTCGGGTTCAGGAAATAGTACGCTTCGAAAGTCTCAGTACCACTGACATTCACTGTCACATCAATCATGTTTATAGGAACTGCACTCAACCCAACCCAACCCAACCCAACTCAACTCAACCCAAATATGGCTATGCATAACCCCAAACCTCTGTTGAAATCTTCATAACTAAGTGATGTAACCATTGTGGCGACAGTCCTCATATTGACGTATAGCGGAGAAGGTGTTATTAATACGCTCATCAATAAGTTACCTTTCAAATGACATCTGCAGGGATATCAGTATTGCGGTCCTGGAACTCGATTAAAACAACGTCTCGCAAGTGGTGACGAAGGAATGAATCCTGGGTGGGTGCATCCAGTATGCCAGACCAGCCCCCAACCTCCGCACCCACATCCAACATGGCCGGTTGCACCCACCCACTGTCTGCTCGCGGACTTGGGATAATTCTGACGATTGACAAACTCCTATTCAGCTGCATTTTGCTGGGTTTGATCGTGAAATAAGATATTTCTGGCATACTGGATGCACCCACCCAGGATTCACTCCTTCGTCACCACGTGCGAGACGTTGTTTTAATCGAGTTCCAGGACCGCATTACTGATATCCCTGCAGATGTAATTCGAAAGGTAACTTATTGATGAGCTTATTAATGACACCTTCTCCGCTATACGTCAACATGAGGACTGACGCCACAATGATTACATCACTTAGTTATGAAGATTTAAACAGAGGTTTGAGGTTATGTATACCCATATTTGGGTTGAGTTGAGTTGGGTTGAGTGCAGTTCCTATGAACATGATTGATGTGACAGTGAATGTCAGTAGTACTGAGACTTTCGAAGCGTACTATTTCCTGAACCCGACTGTTAATGACATCAATATGGATGGGACGAAATGTTTCATAGGAAAAGAACCCATAGACATTGAAGGCAATACGTTGAAACTAGGTGAAGACACCTACGAACTGACTTGAAGGCTTGAAGAAACTTCTGACTGAAAACCAGCCAACAAATTTCACCGATCAAGATCTTATAAACTATAAACGATTCTGATGTCGACCGATGCATACGAAAGATCAAATGGGTTGAAGCCGGTCGTTCAATGCACAGTATCATTGTAGGAGGCGGTTATTTCAGGTAAAATGTTCAGCCATTTGTAGGTGCCTTGCAAACTAAAGTACATGTAGAGTCTTTCTTTCAGCGTTCTTATTACGCGTTCTGCCATACTTTGTAATCTTATGTTATAGTGGGAATTTACAAGCGATAATCCATACGTTATCATGGTCACTCATGCATAGTTGGTTTTGTACAGAAGTACTTCATATGCACCACTTTTACATGTATTCTTATGGGAGTAAAGCACACATTTTGACAAAGTCGGGGGCCTTTTTTGGGAAAATGAAACCATTCAGTTTTCCGGTCTACCGTTTTACTTTATACATTGCCCTGCTGATTTCAGTCTGTTTGTTGCAGGTCATTGTGCGGTTCGGCCTGTCTTGTGGTGAACAAAAATTCTTGTAATGTCTACAGTGCAAAAATTCAACATTGTAAAAGACAATGTCAGAAAAATTCGACGTTTTGGACTCCAGGGTAGAACTTTGGAGTTCAAAATTGCGAATATACCCAAGGGTGCGGATCCTGTGGGGTGGGTGAGGGATGCAATCACCCAAATAATTCTTGGTGGAACCAACCGATCAGATTGGTTTCACTTTCTGTTCCAAGGATTTTGTCAGAGGGCAAAAGTGGATGCGCTTCAAGCCTGCATCGGAGGTGACAATTGATGATGTGTGGCAGAGAATTTCTGCCATATATCAAATTCCACAGGATTCAATACGGAAACTTTCTGTTTGGGAATAACGTCGGTTCAGATGCCTAAGGGCAAAGGTCCAAGAACCAAGATCCCTAAAAAGAAAGTTTCTCTCCGATCACAGCTCTGTACCTTTTGAGTGTAAAATATTAATAAGAATTTGTAATGTGTGTGGGCAATTTCCACAAAAGTTGTTACCACAAGCACAGTTTGAGATGGATGATGACGACAACGACGACGACAATCTGCTCAGAAAGGTGAACAAAATCAGTGAATATGTTGGATGAAATTCATAATTGTTGAAAAGCCTCTCAATTTCGATGAATGAATGAACCGTCTTTATTAAATTAAAAAAACGTTGTTCGTGCTGTCGAAAATTTCAATGAACCAATGAATCACCTCCATTAACTTGAAAGTTTGTATTCGTGATGTTGAAAATTTCAACGAATTAATGAATCGCCTCCATTAACTTGGAAGCCTGTATTCGTGCTGTTGAAATAGAAAAGAGGCAAAATTATCAATTAAGTGTTTCCATCATCTTTATAGTAATTGTTCCAAAAAAAATGGTAGGCCTATTAGTTATCGATATTTAAGATTCGTCTTAAATCACGATAACAAATCGGGATTCCAAAGGTTTAAACCTCCATAACGAGGCCATGCACACACACCCCCAGTCATATTTGTAAAACAAATAAGGCTTCCTCTTGGGTTGGCCATGGAAAATGGTGTGTTTATAAGTACATTTGCATCTGAGCTTTTGTTCCATTTGATGTGATTCCAAAGTATTCCCCATGACATCGCTCAATTATAAAGATTTTGGGTTGAGTTTCTCCGCTTTAGGTCAATATTTATTTATTTATTTATTCAACGGGTAGTCCCAATTACAAATTGTTGTATAAAAAGAAGATTTTTTTTAAATCCTAAACTAGACTAAAGATAATTAATACATAATACAATACTAATACTAATAATAATATAAAACACAATACAAGTCCACTAAAGTGGTAAAATACAATACAATATAGTGGTAAAATATCATATAAAAATACAAAGCTATATAATAATAATGGAATGAAATAATACCACAGAATCATGAAAGGAAGTGTTTCAGGAAATAATGTGACTCAATTCAATTTTAATGGTGTTTGTGGAGCTGCTAAAGACATCAATCTGTTGATACTTATTTCCATTTCTGAGCATTTAGATTTAGATATAATATACTCATTATGTGATCTAAAGTTCAATTCACTATCAAACATATCCCTAGTCCTTTGATACTGATCTCCTATTAATTGGTATATTATTGATGCTGTAGTCATGTAGAACAGGGTGATTAATTCTAGAGTATGTTTGGCTATAACATTTACATATATTCAAGTCCATGTGATTATTACCACTCCATTCATAAAATTGTGACAAATCCTCTTGTAAGAGCGAGACATCGTTTATGGAAGAGATTGATTTAAATATTTTTACGTCATCAGCAAAAATGAGTACCTCACTATGTTTTATAATTGTAACAAAGTCATTAATGAATAGGTTGAATAACAAAGGTCCACAGTGGGATCCTTAAGGAACACCTGAAGATACAGGGATTGTGCTAGATACACAGCCTCCTATTTTCACTATATGGCTTCTACCAGATAAGAAACTCTGTATCCACTGCAAAATTGGTCTATAAAAACCCAGTGAAGACAGTTTGGCAATGAGCAACTGTTGGTTGACCCTGTCAAAGGCTTTAGAATAATCTGTATAGATAGAGTCTACCTGTAATCTTTTCTCCATAGCACTTAAGATATAATTTTCATGAACGAGTAGGTTCGACACAGTTGATTTATTAGCCACAAATCCATGTTGCTGTGGAGATATTATACTTTTGCTTTGCCAAGTCATATGCCTGTTTACTAAAAAGTCAAAAAGTTTGGGTATTTCTGATTGGGTGCAAACGGCTCTATAATTGCCGATATCATCTCTTGCCCCTGATTTATGTATGGGTTTCAGAAAGCTTTGTTTCCAAAAATCTGGGAAAATACCAGAACTAAGAGATAGATTAAGAAGTTGAGTAAGAGGAGTTGCTAGGGTATAAATACAATATGAGAACTAACGACGCAACGATTACATCACTTAGTTATAAAGATTTCAACAGAGGATCGAGGTTATGTATACCCATATTTGTGTTGAGTTGGGTTGGGTTGGATTGGGTGAAAAACAGATGTACAAATAACATATTCATTTATCATCATATACAGATATAATTTTCGATAGTAGAGTCTTCAATTGCTGTAAAAGTCCTTCGGCAGGGCATGGTATATCAAATACATTTCAGTTGAATTGCCCTGCTGTGACTTTCCGAGTGAATTCGTTATACTTGTAATATGTATCTCGACGAAAGAAATACAAATGTCCATCGATGTATCTGAAGGCCGTTGTGATGTCATTCGGTACGCTTCGTAAGATGTCACTTATACGCCCTCTACTTTGAATGTCATTTGGGGTATTATTGAATTTAATGTAAGATTGGCTATTAAATAGCAAATAGTTTGCTCCTGTGTTCGTTTGGAATACAGCATTGATCTCCGTTTTATCAGACATCTGTAGTGTGTATCCGTTTCGGATGCGTAAATCCGGAAATTATGCCTCCTAGAATGTATTTTTAGAGTCATCGATGGCTATTATATTTCCTTCCGATTTTTGGTAAATATGTGAAATCGGTAGTTTCTTTATTTCCGATGGAAGATAATCGATGGGTAGTTCGGGTTCTGTGGGGATTCGCATATAATTCAAATCGAGTTTCCAGAAAAAATTTCCATGTCCAATGTACAAGCGGTGGTTGGGAAATTCCGGAGCCGCTGCCAAAAATATAAAATTTAGATATTTTACTTCACATATATTCTTTGTTAGCGTGTAGCGTTTGTTTTTCGTTGTGTGGGTACTTTTTGTTGTGAAGGTACTCTTCACTGATGTAATGTTTGTTGTGTTTTTGGTCCCGGGTCCATAGAGAGCTTCAAGACCATGCATATCGACTGTGTCTAAAGGTCTGGCATTTTTCTGATAAGCCTAGAGTGTGCCCTATTTATGTGTTGAAACCATAAATACATTTTTTTGACCTCCTGACATAACACTGTCCGTTCCGTAGTACCAATTCTCCAAATCCAAATGAATTTCTCTACATGTATCTCCTAGTGGATAATATGCATGTCCTAAAACACCGCTCCCCATACAATCTGCACGAAATGTGTGTTTTTGTTTCGAAAAAGTCAGGGTTACGTCAGGTTTCGGTCGTGGGAAACGTACGTATTCAAATGTGAATGCGGAGGCATTTTCCCCAATACTAAAAGCTTCCTTCATTAAACGTAAGATTCTATCTTCATGTGCATATGGGGTGTACCATCGAAGCTGAGTTTTTCTCCATTTTTCTGCTATAGCATATTCACTGTCTGTTTTGGAACATCTCGGTCTCTGAACAAACTTCAATGTTTCAACATTCAATTCACCATCCACAGGTAGGTTATGTTTCTCTTGAGAAGCTATCAAAACCGTAGAAAAATCGGCGAGACTAGCATTACTAATGTATTCATAACATTGTAAGTATGCTTTCATCTCCTGCATATTTGTGATATTTCAGTGTCAAATTATACACCCTCAAAATTTTAAATGGGTCGTGTGACACCTTGTTTGAAAGGGGTTTTCTCTGTTCAGTTTTTCAAGATGTATAATTCATGTTTCATGAAAATCCATGTAAATCCACGTAAATCCGTAGAACTCCGTAGGTCGTAGACCGTAGGCCGTAGAAATGTCGTAGACCGTAGGCCGTAGAAATGTCGTAGGCCGTAGGAATGCGGTAGAAATGCGGTAGGCCGTAGAAATGTGGTAGGAATGTCGTAGGCCATGTGTTTGCATTCACCACAAACCATTTCTGTATGACATGTGAACAAATATCTCTTCATGAACTCTGAATGTTATTCTCCAATAAAAACGTATCTTACATTGACGTCTTATTCATGGGTTCATCTACGTCATATTTTATGTTTTTTATTTTTTCTAGTATGCATAATTGGGAGTTGGATAGTGAGGAGGAGGGTGACTGGTCTGATGATGATGATGGCACCTTGCACTACGAGAGAGAGAAAATTTTGAAACTGTAAAACCTGAAATACATAGTGATTCATATGGAGTATCGAAATTTCTATTTTTATGGTACAAATCGATTCACGTTAGCTCATTGAAAATTAGCCGATTCGGTGCCGTTGACTTTTTTTTATACGTCCTTTATGCAAAATATATATTAATGTTCCTTCTTCAAGATGACGACATCAGCCTATGAGACACCCTGGATGCTTGTTTTCTCGATCCTGTGACGTTTCAACACCCCTTTGGGGTGCTCATCGAGGTTTTCAAAAGATTGTTTTATTGCGAAATAGCTCTGTTGGAAGAGCAATAGACTGAAGATCTGGCGGTCCCTGGTTCGAACCCAGGTTTCGACATTTAAATTTTTTGTTGAACTTCGCATGATATACATGCAGACTTTTCATATTCACGTTCTCCAGTAAAAGTTGTCTTGTTAGAGTACTCGCACCCTTCTGTATCTCGCCCCATAACGAAGTTAGCTCCTAGTGCCCTTTTGTCATCAGAAAATACGTAATTATGTTTCTTGGCATCGAGACGAATCCATTGACACCGAAATCAGTGGTCACTTCCGGTTCATTTTGGTGGATTTGGGAATAGTTCCATGCCGTGATTACGAATTAATATAGGGTTTTGTTATTTCATGTAATTTAACACATTCAAATCACGATTTATTGTTCTACGATAAATTTGGAGGGCGGAGCTTGATGAATTTAGAATCTATGGGTGTTTTCATTTGACACCTCACTTGCCATGATAGGTCGAAAAGATTTTTTTTTAATTTTTAAATCGATTTTTAAGTGCCAAAATGGCTCAAGTACATCGATTCACATTAGCTCGTTGAAAATCAGCTGAATCGAAGACATTGACTTTTTTGGTACACCCTGTATACAAAATGTATATGAATTTATGTATTTCATGGTAATTTGAGCTACTCTGTATATTTGTTTTTTTTTTCTTATGACCGTCAACCATGTTTTTTTCTCTCCAATGAGAGGCGGTTATGTTTTTTCCCTCCAACAGACAGCCTTCTTTCCTCTCCAATTACAAGCGACCATGTTTTTCCTCTAACCATGTTTTCTCTCTCTTTCTCTCTCCAATGACAGACGGCCATGTTTTTTCTCTTAGCTGCCAACGAGACACCCTGTATATCTTTATGCTCCGCATACTCTTATCTCTCTCTTGTCCGAAAGGAACCCTACGTGGTGAGCCAACCCCCCAAATCTCAAGCCCAACCCTCGCATCCGCACCCCACTGGCAGGAGCAACCCCCGAATGTCAGGACCTCGCATCCGCACTCCACTAGCAGGACCAACCCCCGACTTTTCCCACGGTCCAACACAACAAACGGCCAGGATTCTGTCACGGGACACTTTCACGGTGGGCCAACGCCCAAATTTTCCACGGTCCAACACAACAAACGGCCAGGATTCCGTCACGGGACACTTTCACGGTGGGCCAACCCCCAAATTTTCCCACGGGCCCACAGACACGGGCCAACACAACAATCGGCCAGGATTCCGTCACGGGACACTTTTCCGGTTGGCCAACCCTCAAATTTTCCCACGGACCAACGCACACCCACTCACCTGTGCCACGCGCCACTAATCAGCCGACACACACACCTGTCTAAAAATAGAATTGTCCCAGGGTCCAAAGTCCACCGTGTCTTTGAAGTCTACAATCCACCGCCACGCGCCCACAGGTATCTTTGAAGTCTACGACCTGCCGTCGGCCGTGTCTTTGAAGTACACGACCCGCCGCCAACCGTGTCTTTGAAGCCTACGGCCCGCCGTCGGCCGAGTATTTGAAGTCTACGACCCGCCGCCAACCGACCAGTCCCGCCACTCACCTGCCTGGCGCACTTTTTCACTTTTCTAAAAAGTACCTTGAATTTAGGGAAATTTCCCTGGGCCTCAGGTATAAAAAGTACCTAGAATCTAGGAAAATTTTCCTGGTCCTGAGTGACCCCCTCCCTCCTCGTATCCTAAGTTTTACAATTTTAATTAATACTAATAATAAAAGATGCTGAGTCTTTCTTTGAAGTAAAATTTAAAATAATTTTCTATACACTTATCTTTTTTGGTACAATTCCCCAATAGGAACATTCAAATTTTCGAGTGTATTACAATACTTTTGAGATTCTCTATATCTCTCTATCTGGGCAAAATAAATTATCTACAATATTTACAAGAAAAATAGTTAGTCTTCTTGTCTCACTAGACGCCGACCCCGTCGTCGTCTTCTGGGGGTGGTGGCCTAGGATCTTATTCCGCTAATCGAGCTTCAATCAAATTATTCAGCACTTCCGCGACATCTTTAAAATCCACGCTTGGGGGGTTTTTTTATAACAAGGAAGAACATTCGTTCTGAATCCGCGTTTATATCGACACCGGTCTCAATATAAGCAGGGTTTCGCGAGAGAAAGTCCGGTAATTGATTAAGCTTGCGAGGAATATGTTGGAATTCGAAAGCTTATTCTAGAAGTAAAAGGGTCCACCTTGTGAGCTTAGCTTTCTCATCCCTGACTTTATGTAAACACGTCAGAGCAGAGTTGTCTGTATATAGAACAATTGGTCCATTTGGGAGGAAATGGCTCAATTTCTTGACGGCTCAGACTTTTACTCCATTATCCTTTAAATGAAATAGCACGGCTCCGATTTCTATATGACTTGAATCCGTCTGTACATAGTATTGCCAAGATGAATCATCGGGCATAGCTGAAGTTAATGGCTGCGAAACATTTTTTTTTATTTCTTCAAAAGCACTATCCGCTTCATCTGTCCACCTGAATCGTCGTTTCGTATCAATGAGATCGGTAAGGGGGGGCCGCAATTTCGGCGAAGTGCGGAATATATTCGCGCAACCACCCTGCCGTTCACGTAACTGCTTCAAGCTCCTGGGGATTGGATAATCTACGGTACTGGCATGTGCGTATCCTGGGGATTATTACACTGCGTGAAAACTACCCTAGCGAGATATTTCAATTCGCTAGACGCGAAGTTACACTTAGTCGGTGAGAGCCATAGTCCATGTGTTCGTAACCTCTCTAATATTTTTTTGAGGTGATCTCGATGCTCTTCTGAACTATTCGATTGAATGATGATGTCGTCCAGGTACACCTTGCAGAAGACATCGGTGTACCCGGCCAACACAGTCGCCACCAGGCGCTGAAAAACCGCAGGCCCGTTCTTCAGCCCTTAAACGTAAAACTTTAAATTCATAGGTGATCCCATCAGGGGCCCCGAACGCCGTGAATTTTCTAGAGTTTTTTGTAAGCGTTGCTGCCAAAACCCATTCCTCAGGTCGAGAATTATAAACAACCTCACGTTGCCCATATCTCGAACCGTCTCCTGAATTGGAGGTAGGTTAGGAGTCTGGGAAACAATCAGCTTGTTTATTTCCCGGTAGCCCAGCAAAAACCGCAAACGTCCGTCCTTTTTTGGGACGAGGACTACCGGGCTGCAATATTTGCTATTGCTCGGGGTAATCACTCCCGCTTCCAACAGCTTATCGATTTCATCGTGTTCCAGCTGTTTCCTTTCCTTTTCTCCGACATTTAACTATATCGGAACTGACGGAAGGATTGCTCGCGCTCAACTTCAATTACGTGTAGTGCTGCTTCAGGTATGGGATGTCTGATGGACTCACTGAATACGTCAGGGAATTCCGAAATTACCTTTAAAATCTCCTCCTTAGTATATTCGGAGAACTGTTCTGCTCCGAGTTTGGGAATCTCAAATTGGCCAATGAGAAAAGGTATCCCGAGGATCACCTTCTCGTGTAGTTTCCCGAGTACTGTTGCAGTAACCACGTACTCCCTATCCTCTATATCCATTGTTAATTCCACATGACAAAAACATGACAAATTCGTGACATCTATATTCGATGACATATTGGGATGCACAAAATTACATGTGGCCCCTGTTCCCACTAAAGCATGAATAATTTGCCCATTTATTTTTATAGGTATCCTCGGAAGCTGTCTCCCAAAGGAAGTGCTTTCGCCGAGGGAACCCAAAGTTTCTCGGCCGTCACGAGAACGCCTCATTGAGAGTTTCCCGGATTCAATCTGTGCTCGCCTTCTGGCTGTGCACTAGGTCTCGGTGGAAAATTTCCACAATTCTGATCGTTTCTATTCTCGTTATTGAACCTAACATGGGGTTCTTCCCTTTGCCGGTTATGATTATCATTATTTCGTACTGGAGTCTGATCCCTTCTGTGATTAAAATTTCCACCGTTTCCAATCGACCTTTCTTGTGGTCGATCACTTCGCCTGTCGCGATTTGAATTGATTTCCCTAGGGTTTTGGAATATTCGCGCCGGAAGCTCAGGAATCAATCGATTCACCAAAGCTAGTATTTTTGCGATAAAAACATCTACGTTTTCACCTTTCTGTTGTGTTTTTCCGTATAATTTCGAAGTGAGGTTTGCCATAAGCTCGGCACTATCGAATCTACCTAGGAACCTATTAATAAAAAAGTCCCACCTTACGCATACTCCCCCGTAGTCGTTTGCAGACGCTGTTCATCAATATTTTTCGCAAGGTTGAGATTTTCAAGCAATAACTTTGCTTGAAATCAGATCTTCAGGTTCCGCATTTCCGAGATTTGGACGTCTAATTTTCGCATGAGGATTATTATTTCCATACCTATTATCATGTCCATTTCCCACTCTTGGGCTATTTTCAGGATACAAGTTCCTCACAAATGCATTAAAATTTGGAGGAATATTTTCCACTCGCGGAAGATCGTTTCCTTGATATGGATAGTTTTGTTGTAGGTAACCGAAATTTTTATTCTAGATTCCCACCCGAGGAATATTGTTTGCTTGGTATGCGAAATTCTGAGCATAATTTTGATAGGTATTTCTCACCTGCAGTTATTCTGTGGTGGAAAATCTACGCACGTATTCTCAGATATCCTAGGAATATTTCTCAACGGAGGAATATTCACCTGTTGTGCATTCTCAAATTGATTTCTATTGAGGCCTTCCTTGAAGGTAACTCTCCTATTGATATTTTCGTTTTCAGAGCGCCAGATAATTATGTTATTTACGCGGTCCGGAATTACAGAAGATCGATATGACGGGAGGAATTGTGGTTCATTGCGCTCAAGAGTGACAATGGTATCCACACCGTCTGATTCTAAATTTTCTTCTAGAATCTTATTTAATATTTAGCGTTGCGAACAATTTTGGATACTTCTCGCCGAGATTCCTGCCGGGTTTTCTTGGACGAATTTTCTAACAGATTTCCGTCGCTACTAATGATATGGGTTCGATCTTTATACAAAAGATAGCTACTATCTCCACCCTCCGATATATGCATTTTTTAAAGCTTGGGATAGTTCCTCGAGAGTGTCATCGGTATCAGTGCGAGTTGTGTAATAAGTCGACAGACAGCGAGCGGGTAACAAAGATTGTTGAGACACCGCCAAAGTTGATCTTCAATTTTAAAAGTTTTGATATGATCCCGTCTCGCACCAGTATACTGAGCTCTTGCAGTCCCTAGACATACATATAAAGATGAACAATCGTGGTTTAAGGGGTAAGTAAGAGTTTTCTGCAATCTCATCAGCTATGCAAATACTACCCCTCCATATAAAAATCATCCTTACACACTATGTTTAACGATGTAAATATTCACTAGGAGAATAAGTTCCCATCACACGACGGCAAGTAAGAAATTAGAGTTTTCTGCAATTTTATAAGCCATGCAAATACATATTTTCTATATAAAATACGTCGTGACAACATTCATTCTCGATGCGATTGTGAAAAAAGTATAGGTTGAATGAGCAATTACAACTGGAAATTCATAAAACTTCTTATTTTCAGTCATTTATCACACAACAAACAACAATCATATCCTTATTTCAATCTAGATGAAAATAAACACCATTCCCTTCTCCGAAATCAGTCGAGAGTTGTTTCCTACTAAAAATTATCGTGGGAAATTTGGCTGCCAAAAAGTAGCTGCCATATATCATGGGAATTTTGGCTACTGGAAATTAGCTGCTAACTTCACGCCGCCGTCGATTGCTCAGCTGGATGAACTGGAACCTAAGAATAACAGCGCAAACAACCAGACAATAATAATGATAATAGCTTTATTGCCCAACAGTTCAATCCATTTATAGGACAATACAAGTAGTCTAAATTTGAGAACATAAGAAGAAACAAAAAGAGAAAAAAATTAAAAAGAATTGAATTCAATAAAAAATAAATCATAAAAGAAAATATATATATATATATATATATATAGGCGGATGGTGGCTTTCTTGGATTCATAACAAATGTCTCCTTCTCTCGTTATTTGTTTTGCGTTACTCTGAACGCACGAGGAGTACGACTATTGGTGTCGTGGATTGGCCTAGACTGACATCTGTTGGTGACCTATTGATGTGCACGAAATTTCGTGTCATTAAAATTCCACGTCATCAGGTCTAAGCTTCACCATACAGATTATAGGTGTCACCTCTATAATTTTGTGCATTTCACACTTTCGTACTTGCCGGTAGGTATTAGCACTATGAGATTGTCAGTAATCACCGCAATTCTCTAATAATTATGAAATAATAATAAATTTACTAATAATAATTACCCTCAAATTTGCATAAGTACCTGAAATATAAATCACGATTCATAATCATTTGTATCGAGATCTTTCTCAGAAGAGAAATATCGATCGTTTGGCAGGCTGAATCGACCCGAGTCAGGTAGTCATATGAGCTTTGATCCAATAGAAGCCAAGCGCCCGGTGGGCGGGGCCTGTGAGCGAGTCCACCAAGCGGATTTAAACCGTGCGTTTTCCTCAAACGCCAGCATTCTGCAAGTTAGCTCATTGAGCACTTAGCAGTCAGTAGCATTCTGCCAGCAAGCATTCGAACATTTGTTCAGTATTCAGCGTTGCAGCAATCTGACTTCGTGGAAATCTCCAGTAAATCTTTCAGCGGAAGCATTTGTACGTCCACAGTGGTGGTCGGCTGGGATTATTATTCATAAACTCACATTGGAACTAGCCTAGCTGAAATATTGGAATATTATTATTACATTTGGATTTGGAATATTGGAATTGCGATAATCCGGAACTCAAATTGGGATCTTCAGCCAACTTCGTTTCTACTACTACAAATTTGGTTTCTTTTCTCGTCGCAGCGTTACTGGAGCAACAAACTGCTTCAGAAAGAATTCGAAACCTCATCAATACGAGATTGAGTAGCACTTATCAGCGCTCTGAGCTCAATTCTCGATCATCGCATCGTCCCAACTTTCATGCTTTTCAGGAATTTTCCTGCACTGTCGGTTCACTTACCAAGCCATTGGACATCATCCTTCTCTGAGGCTGGAGAGGAAGTGCGCTCGACTCGGGCTCGCCTTCAACGATCAGTGTCTAGGCACATGATCATTGGGCCGGTACGCCTACATGAATTATCTACGTCTTGATCCACGAGGTGATAGACATTGCACTGATATTCAGCGGCTTAAAATCGTCTCACTTTGCCGTGACGAAGTGTCGGTCTTTTGACGGGGTTAGGGACGATAGGATTTTTTCAATTAAATTCGTGAAATAATTATTGTGGCGATAGATAGGGATCGATAGGGCACCTTCCACTTCCAAGCCATGCTTTGAACGTCGAGTTGTGGATTGTAGTCTTCCGCGACCGGTTAACCTTAGCTATTTCTAGTGTACAAACCCAAAAATAGTTCATCGAGAATTTTTATGAAATAAAATATTTCTTTCCCTTTTCGAAAAGAAGCTTTGATACTTTAACTTTTGCAGTTGAATTAGGAATTGGTACCAATCTCTAACTATCCATCAATATCAGATCAAGACTTTGAAACGAGTTAAGAGTCTTTCTCAAGTGGATTCAAACCATAAAAATTTGTGCTAGATAAAGTACAAGTATTTTTCAATTACTCTGTAAGCGAACTCTCCTCTCGGAAACTTCGATTAAAAATTTTCAATTATTGGTTTTCATACTCGGCAAAGTGAATCTCTTTGGAACTTCTTAGGCCCGCTAATTTTTTGTTGTTGAAATAATGGAACCACGAGGCAGAGCTAGCCTGGGCAAGAATTTGAAACCCAAATTCTATAATTCAAGCCGGTCTAATGAATGTTAAAATATTTGAAACGAATTTGAGAAAGACTGTAACGGTACGATTTGTACTGAAACCTCACATGTGAATAATAAAAGACTAGACGTTCAAAGATTAACTGTATTTAGTAACTCGTATAGCCAATCATCACTGTTTACCTTAAGAAAATAAATTTATTAATTCACTGTCGAATATTCTCTTCGTCCTCCGTAAACCCTTCTGCGAAAGCTCAGATCTCATCACACAGCGAGATTAGTCCCAAACCTTGATACTTGAAATATTATCCGGAAGTCCAAGTAGTTATATTTCTGCTGAATTATAGGTTCTGAATGCATACCATGATAGCATGTGTTTCAGCTTGGAATATCGTGGAGCATTTGCCAAGTGGTATTATGTAATCCCTTCTTGGCCTTACCCATGTATTCCTGCTCCCGTTCCTTCAACTGTCTTTGAACCGTCTGTATACCAGACTATGTCCGCAGTTGATTGTGATTCTATACTCGGGGCCCATCCAGATCCATCAATTCGTGTTTCGAATGGTTTTTCGAATGAGTATAGGGGTTGAATGTAATCTGAAATCATTTCGAGTTCTTCGATGTTGATTACATGAGTGATTCTGGTATGTCCAGTTGTTCGGATTCTCCAGTTTTTTGTTTGTTTCAGTCTGTATGCACTCATCCTGGCCTCTCCAATGACAAAAGGGGTTGAGGTTTAGGTTTTTGGTTTTCAGTTTGCTTACGCGAATCAGGCATGGCTTTCGGTTTAAGCCCCAGGTTTTTCCAAAAGCTCTCCTGCACATCATGAAGGTTATCTTGCTTTTGTTGGTTACATGTTGAAGATGCGGGTTCCAGGTTAGTTTCTCGTCAAGAATCAGCCCTAGATATTTCACCTGCTCTACTACTTGTAATGTTTCACCGAATAGTCTGGGAGGTATGAGATCTCCCATGTTTCTTCTCCGGGTGAAGGGAATTAGTGTTGTTTTGTTCGGATTTGCCCTTAGGCTCTCTCTGTTACACCATTCCTCTACTGTCCTCAGTGCATTTTGCATTAGCTCTGAGGTTGTTCGAGTATTCTTTCCCTTGATGAGGATGACCAAGTCATCTGCATACCCTTGAGAGTAATACCCTTGGTTATTCAGAGAAATTAGCAGTTCATCTACAACCATGTCCCACAGAAGGGGGGAGAGTATGCCCCCCTGTGGGGTACCTCTGGAAATTTCAACCTGCTCTGTTTCCTCGAACATGTTGGCTTGGACCAGTCTATTGTGAAGCATTGAGTGTATCCACCTGCAGGTGGTTTCGTCAATGCCACTTCGAGTGGCCGCAGAGACCATACTTTCAAAGGAGGTGTTGTCGAAGGCTCCTTCGATGTCTAGAAAAGTGCATAGTGCAATTTCTTTGTTTGCTAGAGACTCTTCAAGCCTTGGAACAAGCTGATGAAGTGCTGTCTCGCATGATTTTCCTGTTAGAGGTTGGTTTTGTAAAGGCCAAGGTTTTTCTATAAGTGGAGGTGGTGTGTCCGCAAATTACACTTCGTTTCCTGGTGAAGGTACATATTTTGGCCTGATGATTGGTCAGAAAGAGGCGAGTTTATCTCACACCTCAGTCGACCTATCGGAGAGGGACCCAACCTATTTCATACTTGTACCTTAAACGCTAAAGAGACATTGGCCGAGCCTATTTCACGAACAAAGTCAGATGTATGATTGAATGTTTTTGGAAACTAATTTTTGTTTAACTTTATCGCTCAATTATGGTTGCAATAAATCCATAATGAATATTGGTTCTGGTTGATCAGTGTATACCCGTGATATAACTTTGATTCAATTTCCTGACTTCCAGGAAATCGAAAGTGAGTACTTTCCTGCTGGAATCTGATTGGCCGTTGATTCCTGCAACAACGGTGGAGTCATGCGTACCGCCGGCAGGGTTGTTTTTTTGAATAGGTAGAAATAGGTGAATGTTTTTTGTATCCCCCTCAAACTTCCGTAGAGTTCCATTTTTGGGAGACAGAAAAGGCAAAACGTGATTACATGTTCTCTTGTGAAATTCAAAAGGAACTTATGGTATAGTGTGTTTTATCCAGACATCTCTTTCGAGGATTATTTTCCACAAGTTATATATTGAGTGAAGTTGGTGTCGATATTGTTTTTTTGGTATTTGATTATGGTCATCAATTGAACGAGGCATTTCACTCACACTCTTCCGAGGATTATTCGGATTTCACGTGAGTACGACTTTCATTCATCGACTTTTCATCGAATTCTTTTCTTAAGATTCGATAGCAAGTCTTATACGTTTCTCCTATTCTAGAACTTGCATGAGACACAAACAGATCCCTGGTAATTTGGTGATCGCTCAAAATCAGGCAAATTTGGTGGAAATCGATTGGAACTACATTTTCCGTTTTCCACGTTCCTGTTTTGTCTTAGAAACCCTTCGAAACTCGAAGGTGAGTAATCAATGACTGCTTTTATTGTGTTTTTCGGGTATATGTATTTTCTGTGCGAACGGTTATCTTATTCAAAAACAAAAGGGCTCGATTCAGAAAAAAATTGCAGTGAATTTTGTTTTCTATGTGTTGTTCGAAATACGGCTTTGCGACTACTGTAATTTGTTAATAATTGGGTAAGGGATATTTTTCGTTTAATTTCTTTTTTAAATTAAATAAATGGGAATGGCGCGATGTGCTGTAATTTTGTAGCATTGCCAGTGTTAGGGGAAATTGGGAAAGAAAAACTGTGCACGACATTTTTCACTGGAAATTTGCGACGTTGCCAAATTGTGCAAAATATTGCTAGGTTGGGAAAAACGCCCAGATTTTCCTAAATTATTATTGGGAACTAAATCGCTTTGGTTTCACGGTTCATACGCGTTAACTTGTTTGTTTTTGTTCTTATGTATGTAAATCTATACAGTTTTTTGGGTTTAACTGGGGATTTATTTGAGGATTTCTTTAGTTCGGGATGTTATATACCGGTTGTCATTTATTTTGATTGGGTCAAGGGAGCACATACCGGTTATCTCACCTCATTATTATTTTTGGGGACTCCGGTCACTTAGGGGTTATATATATATATATATATATATATATATATATATATATATATATATATATATATATATATATATTTTTTTTAAATAGTAGTCATTTAGAATGGTTTTTGAAACTTGTCATCGGTATGAAGGGATAACGAGAGTTTACTTGGGAGTGGTATCTCAATGACGGCATATATGTTATTTCAATTATGGGGAATAGTTGAACTATAAGTGGAGACGATATTTGACAGGATATTATTTCCTATAGGGTTTTTTCCCTGGTGCAAGTCATCCACCAAGCTACTGGAAGCTCCTGGGGCAATCCTGGTCTCGAAATGAGATGACTTGAGTGACGGCAAGAGTTGTAGAGTGCTACACGACTATCATGGATACACGCAAGTGAAAGAACATTTGGTTTAGAAAAATCGAATTAAACGGTTTTCTTCACATAAAGGATTCAATATAAATTGAACCAGAAAATGGTAGATCTCAGGTGAAAAACAACTACTTTCCTGGCAAATACCACGCAGAACGTTGAATGATATTCACCTGAAAATCCAGGTGCCAGGAAAGTAGTTGTTTTTCACCTGAGATCTACCATTTTCTGGTTCAATTTATATTGAATCCTTTATGTGAAGAAAACCGTTTAATTCGATTTTTCTATTCATTCCACTTCACATGGCGCTTATCTTTAACATTTGGTTTATCGTTTTCTTTGCTTTTTTGTTTTTTTTTACTTTCGCCATATTATGTTAGATTAATTGTACTTACTCGAATTCTGTGCAGCGGAAATTAATACCAAAACCTTGGTCCCTTGTCAAAAAAGTTTTATATGCGCATGCGCCTGAGCTCACGCGACGCTTTTCTCACTGCTTTCAACCCTGAGTTGGTTTGTGCTGACGGTATTTAATTTCTGCCTACGAGTGTTATGGTGCGCTGTAGAGTGTACGAATGTATTCAATGTTTCGTTGATATGCACGATTGCAATATTGTTGTCTATTTACTTTGGATTTTGTGGTCTCCTTATTGAGATATAGATACCATACGCTTCCCGAATAATTTTTATTATTTCATGTCATGCTACTCTAGTAATTCATCATTGATGGGATTTTAGTTTGAAGTGAACCAAATAAGGGTGATCTTGAATAAAAATTGACTTGGGTACTCGACCTTTCCCCCACCCATCTCCACTGATAAGCGTAGCCGCAAATACCCACCTGTGAGGTTAATTGGTAGTCAGGTGGCCTAGTGACCTTGAGTAGTTTGTGAAGGTCACAAGACCACAAGCCGTCCTGATGATTGGGAAACCATGAAACAGTTGTAGGCGGATGGTGGCTTTCTTGGATTTGTAACAAATTTCTCTTTCTCTCGTTATTTTTTTTGCGTTACTCTGAACGCACGAGGAGTACGACTATTGGTGTCGTGGATTAGCCTATACTTACATCTGTTGGTGACCTATTAATGTGCACGAAATTTCGTGTCATTAAAATTCCTCGTGCGTTGAGAGTAACGCAAAACAAGTAACGAGAGAATGAGACATTTGTTACGAATCCAAGAAAGCCACCATCCGCCTATATATATATATATATATATATATATATATATATATATATATATATATATATATATATATATATATATATATATATATATATATATATAGATAATAAGTGCCTTAGTCAGTCTATGTATTTTTTATTTGATACGACGATTTGACCTTGTTTATGTCAACTTCAGGTAAAGTCTTAAAAATAATGTAAAACATGTAGAGTTGAAAACATAATACGTTACATAACATCAAATACGATTGAAATTCAAAGAGACGTTCAAAACTTACAATACAATTTAACAGTTATTCTTTCATTATTTCGTGATCATGTTTCACGATTGGAATGAACGTTGTTGAATGTCTGAGATAGCTGGTATCGAGTTTGTTTTATCTGTTTTATCATTTTATTTTTATTTTCCGTGTAAAACTGTAAAGATCGATTTAATTTTTCTTTTATATTTTTGTTGTGGAGTGAGTGTTTAAAATGAGTTATTGTAGATTTGATTGATATTTTTTATGTCGTTTCTATTTGTATGTTTTTTTATGTGAATCATTTCGAGGAAATTTCTTTTGTTTTCTTTCTTGAAATTTCAACCTAATTAAAATCGAATTTATGTTGATTTTCCTTTTCGTGTTAAGACAATGACGTTTTTGAGAATTTGTGGGCTTGAATTCATTTCTGTAGGTATTGTTTGGATTGGCCTATAAATGTACTTTTGAATCTTTACATGATATCAACATAATTAGGTATCATCCCACAGAACCGTTAGCTGACATTGTGGGTGAGACTCAGTCAAATCTAGTTGAATGGTTTGTCTCAAATCAACTTAGCCTTAACAGATCCAAGACTCAAAACTTAAACTCCACTCTTCGTCGAAATAATCCTGAACTGTCTTGTGATCCACATGTTAAGTTTCTTGGACTTACATTCGATCCTGGTCTTACCTGGGAAGAACATGTCCTGCAGTTTAGTGGCAGACTATCAAAAATAATTTACCCCATTAGGGCACTAGCAAATAATGTATTTCTTCCGACTCTTACGACAGCCTACCATGGTTACTTCTCATCGCATATGTCCTATGGAATTCTAAATTGGGGACATAGTTCTCATGAAAAAAAATTCTTAAACCTGCAACGAAGATGCCTTGGCATGGCTGAAATACCGTGACATTTCCCAGTTTTTGTCTCCTAATGATTTACAAAGTTACTTAACTCGTAACCGTAATGACATACTCCCTGACTTTCATAGGTTATCAAGGACACGGAGGGGTACTGATCATTTTTGGATTAAGTTCTTCAATGTCCTCCCAAACCATGTGAGGGTGCTAGATTTGGAACAGTTCAATCTAAAAGTTAAATGTTACTTGACTAGGAATTTTTATTCTATTGAGGATTATCTCCAAAGTAATTTTCTTTTTTAAAGTTATAACTATGTGTGTTTCCAAAAGTGTGTTTATCATTATTTAAATTTAAATATGTAAAGCCCAATATTTTAGAAGTGTATGGATTTTAATCTAATATTATTTTATTGTAAATTTTAGCTAATGGCGGAAATTAATAAATTGATAATACAATTATAGTAAATTGTTAATATCTCCTTTTGCTAAAGTGTTGTCAAAAAAGTTTTATATGCGCATGCGCCTGAGCTCACGCGACGCTTTTCTCACTGCTTTCAACCCTGAGTTGGTTTGTGCTGACGGTATTTAATTTCTGCCTACGAGTGTTATGGTGCGCTGTAGAGTGTACGAATGTATTCAATGTTTCGTTGATATGCACGATTGCAATATTGTTGTCTATTTACTTTGGATTTTGTGGTCTCCTTATTGAGATATAGATACCATACGCTTCCCGAATAATTTTTATTATTTCATGTCATGCTACTCTAGTAATTCATCATTGTTGGGATTTTAGTTTGAAGTGAACCAAATAAGGGTGATCTTGAATAAAAAATGACTTGGGTACTCGACCCTTTTCATTTCCAACATCGTTTGGTAAGTAAGTGATGTTGTGTGGTACTTTGGGTATTAGGCGTTTTTCAATTAATTTACCTGGCGCCCATTTACATCAATTTTCAATTTAGCTATTGGTGAACCCCACCCATCTCCACTGATAAGCGTAGCCGCAAATACCCACCTGTGAGGTTAATTGGTAGTCAGGTGGCCTAGTGACCTTGAGTAGTTTGTGAAGGTCACAAGACCACAAGCCGTCCTGATGATTGGGAAACCATGAAACAGTTGTAGGCGGATGGTGGCTTTCTTGGATTTGTAACAAATTTATCTTTCTCTCGTTATTTTTTTTGCGTTACTCTGAACGCACGAGGAGTACGACTATTGGTGTCGTGGATTGGCCTATACTTACATCTGTTGGTGACCTATTAATGTGCACGAAATTTCGTGTCATTAAAATTCCTCGTGCGTTGAGAGTAACGCAAAACAAGTAACGAGAGAATGAGACATTTGTTACGAATCCAAGAAAGCCACCATCCGCCTATATATATATATATATATATATATATATATATATATATATAATAAGTGCCTTAGTCAGTCTATGTATTTTTTATTTGATACGACGATTTGACCTTGTTTATGTCAACTTCAGGTAAAGTCTTAAAAATAATGTAAAACATGTAGAGTTGAAAACATAATACGTTACATAACATCAAATACGATTGAAATTCAAAGAGACGTTCAAAACTTACAATACAATTTAACAGTTATTCTTTCATTATTTCGTGTTCATGTTTCACGATTGGAATGAACGTTGTTGAATGTCTGAGATTGCTGGTATCGAGTTTGTTTTATCTGTTATCATTTTATTTTTATTCTCTGTGTAAAAATGTAAAGATCAGTTTATTTTTTCTTTTATATTTTTTGTTGTGGAGTGAGTGTTTAAAATAAGTTATTGTAGATTTGATTGATTTTTTTTTTGTCGTTTCTATTTGTATCTTTTTTTATGTGAATCATTTCGAGGAAGTCTATGTATTTTTTATTTGATACGACGATTTGACATTGTTAATGTCATCTTCAGGTAAATTCTTAAAAGTAATGTGAAACATGTAAAGTTGAAAACAAATACGATAAAAATTCAAAGAGACGTTCAAAACTTACAATATAATTCAACAGTTATTCTCATTATTTCGTGATCATGTTTCACGATTGGAATGAACGTTGTTGAATATCTGAGATTGCTGGTATCGAGTTTGTTTTATCTGTTTTATCATTTTATTTTTATTTTCCGTGTAAAAATGTAAAGATCGATTTAATTTTTCTTTTATATTTTTGTTGTGGAGTGAGTGTTTAAAATGAGTTATTGTAGATTTGATTGATATTTTTTATGTCGTTTCTATTTGTATGTTTTTTTATGTGAATCATTTCGAGGAAATTTCTTTTGTTTTCTTTCTTGAAATTTCAACCTAATTAAAATCGAATTTATGTTGATTTTCCTTTTCGTGTTAAGACAATGACGTTTTTGAGAATTTGTGGGCTTGAATTCATTTCTGTAGGTATTGTTTGGATTGGCCTATAAATGTACTTTTGAATCTTTACATGATATCAACATAATTAGGTATCATCCCACAGAACCGTTAGCTGACATTGTGGGTGAGACTCAGTCAAATCTAGTTGAATGGTTTGTCTCAAATCAACTTAGCCTTAACAGATCCAAGACTCAAAACTTAAACTCCACTCTTCGTCGAAATAATCCTGAACTGTCTTGTGATCCACATGTTAAGTTTCTTGGACTTACATTCGATCCTGGTCTTACCTGGGAAGAACATGTCCTGCAGTTTAGTGGCAGACTATCAAAAATAATTTACCCCATCAGGGCACTAGCAAATAATGTGTTTCTTCCGACTCTTACGACAGCCTACCATGGTTACTTCTCATCGCATATGTCCTATGGAATTCTAAATTGGGGACATAGTTCTCATGAAAAAAAATTCTTAAACCTGCAACGAAGATGCCTTGGCATGGCTGAAATACCGTGACATTTCCCAGTTTTTGTCTCCTAATGATTTACAAAGT
This sequence comes from Gonioctena quinquepunctata, assembly GCA_018342105.1. NCBI lineage: Eukaryota > Metazoa > Arthropoda > Insecta > Coleoptera > Chrysomelidae > Gonioctena > Gonioctena quinquepunctata. The sequence goes on along the minus strand of JAFIRS010001230.1, from coordinate 228,945 downwards.
CACTTAACTCGTAACCGTAATGACATACTCCCTGACTTTCATAGGTTATCAAGGACACGGAGGGGTACTGATCATTTTTGGATTAAGTTCTTCAATGTCCTCCCAAACCATGTGAGGGTGCTAGATTTGGAACAGTTCGATCTAAAAGTTAAATGTTACTTGACTAGGAAGGCTTTTTATTCTATTGAGGATTATCTCCAAAGTAATTTTCTTTTTTAAAGTTATAACTATGTGTGTTTCCAAAAGTGTTTATCATTATTTAAATTTAAATATGCAAAGCCCAATATTTTAGAAGTGTATGGATTTTAATCTAATATTATTTTATTGTAAATTTTAGCTAATGGCGGAAATTAATAAATTGATAATACAATTATAGTAAATTGTTAATATCTCCTTTTGCTAAAGTGTTAACTTAGGATATCTGACTTGTATGAACATTCTCTTATGTATTGGTGCTAATAAATATTTGATTTGAAGGAAAATCAACATAAATTTGATTTTGACAAGGTTGAAATTTTGACAAAAGAAACAAATCCAAAATTTAGAAATTTCCTAGAAAAGATTCACATGAAAAAAGATACAAACAGTATTGTTACATCCCAGCCTATTATTTAGGAATAGAAATACCCCACCTCGGCCCAACTACAGTTAAGCCGCTGGACAGTTATCGAAAGTTAAACCTTCTGTAACGCCACCGGTTTGGGATAGACCCTTATTCCATATAATTAGCCCGCGACGCTAAGGACGCTTCTAATATAGAAATCCTATACTCGATTAGTCCTTTGTTGAAAAGTTGCTCGCAAAGCCACAACTTTGTTGGGCAGTAGCAGCAATTATTTAGTAAGATAATCGCACTGAAGTTAATGAACGTGAGCGGCTACATCCACTATCTTCTTTCTACTACCCAGAGAACATAGGTTGTTTATTTAGAAATATGTACCGTTCGCTGAACTCTATATCAATAAAATGCACTTGGAATCATAAGACTTATATTCATATAAAAGAAATGGAACATAAAAACAAAAACACCTACACAATTACACTTATAATGCAAGTAGTTTGGTATACACTCAAGAAATAGTCAAAATAACTATTATTAATGGATAGAGTAAAATAAAAGTAAAACATACTGAAAATAACAGGCAATTAGCTCTTCGGACTATTGTTATCTGATACTGTTTTCAGGAAAATTAATACAAAAAAAAAATAAATAAAATATTTAGTGGCATGAACTATCTACAAGCAATTTCACTTCATTCCCGTATAAACAATTCCCCTTTTTATAACTTAGTAAACCTTTTACCAAAAATAAATTGACAAAATTATATATATTACATAGATAAACAACAAAACAAAAAAAAACATTTGATATAGGTAACAACATGACCAATTTTACTTGTGATTTCTCGGTACCATGTATTGTTGGATTATATGTCAACGGACATGGTTTAGCAACACTCGACAATTGTTCTTTCTATTGGAGATATATGTATGCATAACATTACTAATAAGAATTTCATATAATATTAATAGGGAACCAAAACATCAATTTCAATAATAGGAAGTCATTACCCAGGTCGAATTGTCCATTTGTCTTCCTTGGGTCGCACTAGAAGGGTTTCACGATTAACCGGATTTATTAGTTTAGTTGCGTTTCACTGGTCGTTACCGGATCATTTTAAAGGATGAATTATTTGCTAGGTTTCAGGGACAACAGCAACAAAGAGTCATTTGATCGAAAGAAAACAACACTATATAAAAAAAAGGTAATCTCGTCTGAGGTAACTTTTACGATGGTTGAGATTAATTCTTGTTAGAGCGATTAGATTTGTCTTTAATTGTTCGGTAAAAGATTGTCTTTACACTGACTCCAGTTAAATGGATGACATGTTAGTATTGCTTTAATCAAGATTGTTTTTATACGCGAAAGGATTTTATTCTCGTGACATTTTTCACTGGTCCCAATGCGAATGCATACTATATTTCTTTTCGTATGATATACGTGATTACTCAACGGACTACTGTTTTGAACTAACTTAACTCTTTCGGCTCCCGTCGTCTTTTATAAGATCTTCGACACAGAAGCTAGGGGCGGGACTTAGGTAACACTATTGTTTTCTTTCCGTGAATTGGTTGTTGTGGGCAGATAACGAGGTGGCTCGTAAAACTGATAAGGGCCTTGTTTTGCTGGATATATTTATGACTAACCCGCGGTTGCTTATCTATGTTATAATTGGATACCATTTTACTGAATGACAGGTATTTATGATGGCTGTCGGGTAGTCGCTGAAATAATGACCAACAAGTGTGTTTATGAATTTCAGAAGTGTCTATTCCCGGTGATTTACGAGTTTGTTTACGTCATTAATGATGCGGGTTGGTGATACTCGCGTTATTGAGTTTTTTAATTGCCCTGTGTTTTATCGACTTTGGACGGGTGCTAGATTTATGGATATGTTTTCGGTAGTTAATGAAACTGATTTTCTTATCTGGCTGTGACGTTCCTATTAGATAATATCCAGTGGCAAGTTTGATTTCTTTTTTAAAGGATTGATCATAACAGTATTTTAACGATAGAAACGACATAAAAAACCTCAACCAAGTCTACAATCACTCATTTTAAACACTCACTCCACAACAAAAAATGTAAAAGAAAAAATAAACTGATCTTTATATTTTTACAAGGAAAAGTCTTGCATGAATTATAACAATAGAGTCTATAACTGAATAAGTCGAACACTCCAATGTATTAAAAAAAAATTAAAATAGAAAAACGATAACAGATAAAACAAACTCGATACCAGCAATCGTAAAACATGAACATGAAAGAATAACTGTTAAATTATATTGTAAGTTTTGAACGTCTCTTTGAATTTCAATCGTATTTAATGTTATGTATTGTATTAAGTTTTTAGCTTGACATGTTTTACATTATTTTAAGAATTTACCTGTAGATGTCATAAACAATGTCGAAACGTCGTATCGAATAAAAAATACATAGACTGACTAAGGCCCTTATTCCGAAAAAATAAAAAAAATAAATATGTGGTAAAAAAAAATATAGGTATATATATATATATATATATATATATATATATTTAAAAAATTGGGGTAAGCAGCAATGAAAAAGTAATACATATTCAAGTGCAAAACAATATGCTACTTACAACTTTGTTGAGGTTGGTTTCAATGATGTTAAAAATATTCATCTAACATAGTGATACAAAGGAAAAAAAACGTAGATCAAGGAATAAAACGAAGTTCATAGTTACTACAACAACATTAGAGTTGTTTAAAATTATATAAATATAAATGTGTACTCTATGTGGTGTGACAAGTGGAACTGATAGGTTAGGAATGAATCTCGCAATTATATTTAAGCCAACGACACCTGACGGGTGTCACTTGGAAATAGTTACAGTGGTGCCAACTGTTAGATTAGTACCAACTGATGTTACCAGGTGGCGGTAATGTTAAAAAGAACTATTATTTTATATTACATTGTTCATCTTTCAGGATGCAATCGGCAGTCACTTTTATGAGAAATTATTCTGTTCGATAATGATCTTTGGGTTTGACCAATATATTGTTTATCACAACCATGACAAGGAATACTATACATTATATTTGACATTGAAAATAATGGAGTTTTATCTTTAACTTTATAATAAATTATATTTTAGAACTGTTTTATATGACATTTTAAATTTTTCAGGATTGTGAAATAATCTGGAGTTTAGGAGTGATCTCTCTTATATATGGTAATGAAGTGAAAAAAGGTTGAGTAGGCGTATTGTTAGTTTCGTTGTTGTTTGAGACAATGTTCGAGTTATTACTGTTTGAGGCTAGTACTTCTAAGTGAGACGAAGTATTAGATAGAATGTTTTTAAGTAAAGTTCTTGGATATGCATTTTCTAAGAAAAGGTTAAAGATAATGTTCAAATTCTGTTTATGGAATTTAGGATCTGAGATTTGGTAAAACAAAGGAAATTAAGAGTACTGAATTTAAACATTCTCTTGAACCTTTTCTTAGAAGATTCATATCCAAGAACTTTACTTAATAACATTCTATATAATACTTCGTCTCACTCAGAAGTACTAGCCTTAAACAGTAATAACTCGAACATTGTCTCAAACAACAATGAAACTAACAATACGCCTACTCAACCTTTTTTCACTTCATTACCATATATAAGGAAATCACTCCTAAACTCTCCAGATCATTTCACAATCCTGAAAAATTTAAAATGTCTTATAAAACAGTTCTAACAATCAGGTCAATTTTTTCAAAAGTTAAAGATAAAACTCCATTACTTTCAATGTCAAATGTAATTTATAATATTCCTTGTCATGGTTGTAATAATCAATATATTGGTCAAACTCAAAGATCATTATTGAACAGAATGAATAATTTCTCATAAAAGTGAGTGCCGATTGCATCCATAAAGATGTGCTTTGGCAGAACATGTGAATAAATTTGACCACCAGATGAATTACGATTCAGTGAAAGGGCTAGCAACGGAGTCACATACATCTAAGATAACATCCTCAGAAATGGCTTTCATTTCCCAAGAAAAGAATTGTATAAATAAAAAAACAGATATTAACCATTTGAGTGAGATCTACTCTTATTTATTGTCTTTAGATATCAATAAAAATTGACAATGAATATAATAAATATATATATATATATATATATATATATATATATATATATATATATATATATATATATATATATGGCGGTAATGTTAAAAAAATATTATTTTATATTACATTGTTGTCAATTTTGATTGATGTCTAAAGACAATAAATAAGAGATCTCGCTCAAAAGGTTAGGTTTATATATATATATATATATATATATATAGAAGAAGGGTAGTCTCGTGACTGGATAGTTGAAAATAACTATGAATTTGAAATAAACTTTGTAGAAAGGATATTCCTTGAGGTTGCAGTCAAAATAATGGCCTATGAGAAAAAGAAAAACTCTTTCTTATTTAGTCAAGCTTTCGAAAATGTTTATTTTCATTATCAAGACAAGTAAGGTGAGGTTAAGTGAAGACAGCGAACTAATCACCATTTCGTGATTGAGGAACTTTTCAAAATCATATCACTATGACCCACTACTAGTAATATATATAAAAATTAAACAATGGCACTCGCACATATTGTTTTAGATACTTAATTTAAACACTTTAAAATTTGAAACGGCACAATAATTACCACATGGTTGAAGCGTGACTGAAAAAGGAAAATGATAATCAATCAAAATTGACAACAATGTAATATAAAATAATAGTTCTTTTTAACATTACCGCCACCTGGTAACATCAGTTGGTACTAATCTAATAGTTGGCACCACTGTAACTAATTCCAAGTGACACCCGTCAGGTGTCGTTGGCTTAAACATAATTGCGAGATTCATTCCTAACCTGCCACGTTTCACTTGTCACACCACATAGAGTACACATTTATATTCATATAATTTTAAACAACGCTAATGTGGTTGTAGTAACTTTGAACTTCGTTTTGTTCCTTGATCTAAGTTTTTTTTTCTTTTGTATCACTATGTTGGATGAATATGTTCAACATCATTGAAACCAACCTCAACATAGTTGTGAGTAGCATATTGTTTCGCACTTGGATATGTATTACTATCGGTTTTTTCATCTATTTAGTCTCCCTGATGATAGAAATAAACATTTCCGAAAACTTGGATAAACCTTAAAGAGTTTACTTTTTCATTGCTGCTTACCCCAATATCCCTAGTTTTGTACCTAACTAGTCAGCAAATACTTCCCACATATATATATATATATATATATATATATATATATATATATATATATATATATATATATATATATATATATATATATATATATATATATATATATATATATATATATATATATATATATATATATATATATATATATATATAAGAAACTTCAAGGGAGCCCACCGTCCGCTACATCTGTTTCATGGTTTCCCAATCATCAGGCTTGTGGTCTTCCTCGAACCTGAAACAAACCTCTCAGAGTGCTAATACTTACCGGCGAGGATAAAAATGTGAAATGCTCAAAATTATAGTTTTGTGCATTTCACATTTTTATCCCTGCCGGTAGATATTAGCACTCTGACAGGTTTGTTTCAGGTTCGAGGAAGACCACAAGCCGTCCTGATGATTGGGAAACCATGAAACAGCTGTAGGCGGATGGTGGGCTCCCTTGAAGTTGAAACAAAACTCTCTTCCTTCTTTTGTTATTGTTTGCGTTACTCTGAACTAGAAGCTTGACTTTTGGTGTTGTGGATTGGCCTATGCCTTCGAACTCCACTATGTTGAGATTCACCCCTCAAATTATAGTTGTCGCATCTATAATTTTGTGCATTTCATAAATATATATATTATATATATATATATATATATATATATATATATATATATACATATATGTATATATATATATATATTATATACAGGGTGAGTCAGAAGTACTTTGACAAACTTCAGGAGGTGATTCCTCGCAATATTCTAATATGAATTGTCCGAATAAATATATGTCCGGAAACGCTTCATTTCCAAGATACAGGGTGTTAAAGTTTTACATTTATTTTCGTTTTTTTTAAATAACTTTCGAAATACTGACCTTAATCAAACGAAAATTGGTATTGAGAGGTTTTTTGAGGTGACGAATTCGAACCTGATGTTATTATTGCTCTTACTCGTAGGGAGCGCCACCTACACGTCTTTCTCTTTTTTGAAGATTCATAACTTTTTTAGCGTACTTCTAGCACATTTTTCAGTAAAAAAAATCAATTCCTCTTTCATATCTACGTAAAAATCTACCCTTGTTGAAAGTCGCTATAAACGACCGTTTTCTAGATATTTTGAAAATTTCAAGTCGATTAGTTGATAATTGATGCGTGTTGAAGTTATTACCATTATTTTGCATTTTTCACAAGAATGCTTAGGAAATGAATTTGACGTTTAAGTAAGTAGTTTTGCTTTTTTGTTATTTTTACTCGTTTAAAATAGTTATTTTTGTATCAAGGGTGCAGAATCTGTATTTGTTTTAATAAAATTTGCAAGAAATATCAATATTTTATTTCAAGAAATTTTGAATATGTAGAATAAAATAAAGGAAACTAAATTGTATTCAAATAAATTGTTCAAAGTGTCCACCTTCAGCGAAGATACAGGCATTCAGTCTTCTAGTCATTGAATCTCGTACCCGCTCAAGAATTATTGGTGTGTTTCTCATTGTTTTACATGCGTCTACTATTCGGTTTCTTAGATCTTCCTCGTTCGCTACTGGAGTTTTATAAACTAGTGACTTCAAATGTCCCCAAAAATAAAAATCTAGCGGGTTTAGATCTGGGGACCTTGGTGCCCACGCCTGGTTAGGTTCTTCTACACCCCTACCGATCCATCGATTTGGATAGACAGTGTTAAGGAATTCCCTGGATACAACGCTAAAATGGGCCGGAGCCCCATCATGCATAAACCACATGCGGATACGAATTTCTAATTGTACATTCTGAAGTAGTCCCGGCACTTCATTTTCTAAAAAGTCTCTGTAAGTTGCGCCATTCAGTCGGAACGGAAGAAAGAAGGGACGTATCAAGTAATTATCAATTATTGCCGCCCATACATTTATAGAAAATTGATACTGATAATGTCTTCCACTAACTGGGTGCGGTGAATATGGTATGGATAAAATTGTTGATTGTGGATAATTCTCCAAACTGTGGACTGAGTAGAATTGAGAGCTTCAGCAATTATTCTTGTACTTGTTTCTGGATTCTCCGCGACAGCGTTCAAAACAGCTTCTTACAATTCTGGGGTTCGGACTGCTTGGTCTTACAATAATATCAGCTGCCCTCTTAAAGCTACCAATCAATCATCAATCAATCAAAAATTTATTATACTATATACAATTTACATATTGAACTTAACTACTATATACATTTTTACAATACATCACTTCTTTCTGGGACTCCTCCTAGAGGGATGGGGGGATGGAAAGGAGTTTCGGCTTTTGCATGGGGACTATCAGGCTGCCCACTTGCCCTCCCGAGGGGGCGAAGGGACAGCCCCTGCTGGTGTTGGCAGTTTGGCTCTTTAATATACTAGTCTTGCTCATTTAACGTTAATTTAGTTATTGGGCGCCTCCCACTTACGTTTATGCGCCTTTGTCATTTTTCCTTATTTGGTATTCGAGAATGCATTTTTATTTCATCGTCTCTCTTTTATTATGTTATGACGTTACCCGCCACTAGAAAAATTTAGAAAAAACCAGCTTTGGAGAATTGTAGGCTATTTAGTACTATTTGGTACCATTGTCTAGGGTTCGCCCCTTGGGGCTCTGAGAATTTCCTGCCAACTCTATACCTCGTTGTATAGCGCAAGTTTTGAAAAGATAACCCCATGTTTCCTGGTTTGGTTCACTCTGATGTTTGTTATCTCTGCCGTGAGCGGACTCTTAGGGAGATGGTGACGGTAGAACTTGTCTGATACTTTGTAGATAAATTCCTCTATAGTGTCTATTTTTGCAAGCTCGCGCAGCGCACCCAATCTGATGTACCTATTGCTGTTAGTAGCAATACGAAGTGCTTTATTTTGCAGCCTCTCTAGCCTCGATATCTGAGTTTTAGGGGAAAATTGACAGGCGTATGTCATTGCCGGCCTGATTATTTGTTTATAAATTCGCAGTTTGTTGTCCTGCGACAGTTTCGAGTTACGTGCAATGAGGGGATACGTGCGGCTGATTGCCGCCGCTCCCCTCTGTAACGCTAGCGAAATGTGTTTATGCAAGTACATCCGACTGTCCAATTCCACCCCCAGGTATCTCACGGAGGGCCTCTCTATCACTTGGTTGTTTTCAACCTTTAACTTCCCGAGGATCTTCACGTTAGTTCGTTTCCTCGTGAAGTTAACGACCTCCGTTTTGGTGGGACTCAACTTGATCTTGTTATTCCCTAAATACGGTATGACCAACCGATCCAGATGAATCTGGAGCTGTCTAGCAGCCACTTCGCTCTGGTGCGAGTGGGCGTAGATCGCGGTATCATCCGCGAACATAGCCGTACTCGTCCGAGCGAAGGTCGAAAAGTCATTGGTATATAGCGAATACAGGATCGGTGATAGTGAGGACCCCTGTGGGACCCCCGCCCCGATTGCGTACTCTGGCGAGCTAGTACCATTGACATTGACCCTAAAAGTCCGCCCTGTGAGGTAGGATTCTAGAGTTTTCACTAGGTAGAAGGGCATGTTTGCCTCTGCCATTTTGGCGATCAACCCCTCTGTCCAGACAGTGTCGAAGCTTTCTGCGTATCCAGCAGGATCATAACCGCGTTGTGATCCCTATGGAATGCCTCTTTCACCCCGTGAACAACCCGGGCTATTTGGGATGTCGTTGAATGACCTCCCCTAAACCCGAATTGCTCAGGCGGGATGATTTTGTGCTCTTTCTCGAAATCTACAACACGCTTCAGGATGATTTTGTCTACCACCTTGGCCACCACACTCAGGAGTGAGATGGGCCTGTAGCTCTCGACCTGACTTTTGTCTTTCCCCGATTTAAGGAGCGGTATTACTTCTGCCTTTTTTAGACAGTCTGGATAGTGTTGCCACTTCAAGACTGCGTTTATTAAGTAGATGAATTGGACCAGCGACTTCTTTGGGAGGTTCTTGAGAATAACGGCATCCAGTTTGTCGAGGCCCGGTGCCTTGTTACGTGGGAGTTTTCCAATGACCCCCGGGACCTCCTCGTAGCTGGTTAAGACTACCTGGAGCTCTGGGGGCATCATTCTTACTGCTGGGGTTTCGCGGATATTCTTTGCTATTGCGCTTCTCCTTGCATGTTCGTCCGTTGTGTCTAGCTCTGTTTTATGGACATTGCTAAAGTATTCCCCAAACAACTTGGCCTTTTCCACTGGTTCCGCCACCGACCGCCCGGGGCCCGCCGCCATGGCTGGGATTGGCTCCCTTTTCCTATGGAATCGTTTTGCCATGTCCCACAGCGAGTGGTCCCGGACGTTGAGAGCCTCAAGTTTGCGGTTCCACTTATCATTGGTGTTGTCGTTAATTAACTGCGTGATTTCCTCCCCTAATCGCAGGAAATGCTCTTTATGAGTAGGGTTTCGAGTATTCTGCCATTTCTTTCTTTCTTTGTTCTTCAACTTGATTAGATCTTTGATATTTTGTGGAATCGCAAACTTGTCGCCTCTCACGGTTATTCTCCTAGTTGTCTTATCCCTGGCGATCTGAATTGTTTTGATGAAGACCATCATTTCATGATTCAATTCATCGTCAGGGATTTGCGGTTTCAATAACGTAATTTTATTTAGGATTCTACGGTATTCTCTCCAGTTTGTGCTGGAGTAATCATACCAAGTCTTTTCGATGTTTTTGTACTTTTTTTGAGTTAAATTAAATAGAACCGGGACGTGGTCTGACGTTAACTCGTTACGTACCTTCAACTCTCCTAGACCAATTACGTTCTTTTGGACCACTAGGTCAATAACCGTCGGCGACGTCCCATTAAATGGGAAGTGCGTCGGTTCTTTAGGACTTTCGATTATGACCTCATTGTCTAGGGAATACCTTAGCAATGTCTGACCATTGGCACTCGCTTTAGTTGGAGTACCGTTCCACTCGTTGTGCCTCGCATTAAAGTCGCCGGCCAAAATCACCTTGTTGGCAACACTAAACAAACTGTCTAGGTCCCGTGCCGCGAAATTCCTGTCTGGAGGATTTTATATCGCGAACAGGCAGGTTCCGTCACTGAATCGTATCCCGATGTGCTCAATCGCGGAATTCTGCCTGGGTATTTCGGTAAACGGTATACCGCTCCTTATCAGGATAGCCACACCCCCCGCGGCTCTCCCCCCTCCGAGCCTGTCGGCCCTGATGGTAGTGAACCCCCTGAATTTTAAATTATACTCCTGCCGGAGTTTTGTCTCGGACAGAAGCATTACATCGACCAAATGTTCTTGAATGAAGTTCCTGAGAAGCGCAAACTTCCCAGCAACTCCATTCGCGTTAAACATGCATGCCCTTATACCTCTATCTTGCGCCATTGTGGAGTATAAAGTTGGCTGCCGCCTGCGGCCGGCTTCCCTCAGGCGTATTTTGCATTAATCTCAGTAACTCAGTTAGTGTTTTCTCAGTTTTGGTTACACTGACTAGTTCCGTTATCTGCCTTGATATCTCTAATAGATTCTCGAAAGGATTTTGGGAGTCAGGGGTGTATGGGATTTGAGGAGTACCTACGTTTGTTGGGGTCCTCTCTGCGGGGCCTGCTCGGTTTCTGCTGTGTCCCTCATTTTGGCGGGGCAGCGTCGAGTTTTCGGCGTGCCCTCTTCTCAGCTGCTGTACCTCCTGGCTCCTTCCTGGTTGGGGCATCGACGAGTTTACGCCGTGCCCTCTTCCCGGTTCACGTTCATCCTCCTCTTGTGGGAGTAGCGGCGGATAACCACCGTACTCTCTTCTGAGTTTCTCAGGCCGCTTTGGTTGGCGTGCTGCCCGCCTGGCCCCCATGCACTTCTTGCCGGTAAGGAAGCGTCCACGTACCTGGGTCTCTGTTCCCTCTCTTGCTTCTCTAGTTTCGCGTCCCGAAACCTCAGGTTTCGCTGGTAGACTTCACACACTTTTGCATTAGCCGGATGATCTTTGTTGCAGTTGCAACATTTTGCATCCACGTCATCCGGCTTCTTGCGATCCCTCGTGTGGTGGGCTTCAACACATTTCACACACCTGGGGTGCCTGTGACACTTGCTGGTGGCGTGTCTTCACATCTGGCACTGTAGCATTGTGTAATTTTCTTGTCGAACCTCTGCACCTCCCATGTGATGACTGTGTGCAGTATTGTTCTGACTTTATTCTTAAGGGTGTTCAGGGTAACCTTCGGCCCCGTCGTTATGGCGAATAGGTTTCTTGCCAAACTTCTTAGCTTTGTAACTTTTTTCACTTCTACCCCCTGTGCTTCCAGGTCTTCTTGGACTTCCTCCACTGCAGGCATGTTCCCCAGTCCCCTCAATAAGAAGGAGTGTGTCTTTTCCGCTTTGGTGGTATACGTGTGGAAGTCCACCTTCAGGCCATCTAAGAAGTCTACCATTGTTTGGTAGTCCTTTTCAGTTGAAGTCCGGATAGCTGTCGAGTTATCATTAAATTTGACATTGAAGTCTTTTTCCAACTTCCTTTCCAATTCCTTCCTGATTCCTTGTCCGAATGTAAATATTTTGTCTACCACAAATGGTGGCATGTTTTTAATACCCGTGTCTTGTTTTGCGGCCTTCTTTGGAGCTATTTTGTTTCCTTTAGTTCTCCCCCCGTCGGTTTCTGTGCTGGTTACTTTTGCTGGGGATTTTAACATCCGATTTTGGCTGCTGGGGCCTCCTGTGTCCCCTTTCTCCCCGTCCGTTTCTGTGTGGGTTATCTCTACTGGTGATTTTGCCTTCCGCTTCAGGCTACTGGGGCCTCCCGCGGTCTTGGCTATATTTAGCGTTAGGTTTGGGGCCTTATTGCCACCTTTCCTCCTTCCTTTTTTGCCCTTCCTGATTTGTTTCTGCTTCTTTTCTTTTTCCTGTCTGGCTCACTCGTCCCTTCGTCTGCCAGCACACCGAACCTATTGGAGATTTCTATAATCGGCCTATTGATCAACTTCCCCTTCCCTTTTATTGGGTTGGGTATCTGTTCGTGCCACCTCCCTGGTCGTAGGGCTGGAAAGTCTTCCTTTGCTACTTTTACTACTAGCTCCGGCGAAGATGGTGGGACATCTCTGAGTATTCTTATTTGGTTCCTCAGAATATTTCTTTCACCCTGGTATTTACGTGCCATTTTATCTACCCAGTAATCATAGGTGGATTCCCTATAGCTCTGTTCTAGAACGCTAAATGGTATTGTTGATATTTTGTGGTGATTGGCCTTCATTTCTTGGACATATTTTTCCGTCCAGATTCGGGCTGCATTGGAGATATCTTTATCCAGATCATTAATCTCATCCTGAGCTTTGAGAAATCCTTTGGTGTTAGGACTTTTCCCTCTTGTTCTTGTTCTCAGTTCTTCGAATCGCTACGTGGTTTTCGAAGTCCAATTCCTCCTCTTGCACGCTTTTGATGGCGTTTTTATGACCTTTTTAAAGTGGGTCTCCTCTGCTTCGGATGGCCCTGGTTCGGCTTCATTTGCGCTGGTTCTTGGTTTGGGGAATGGCTTCCTTTCCCTCCTTCGAATCATTGACTTCTCCTTCGGATGTTTCCCTGGCTTTTTCCCTATTTTTCCTCTGCTTTTCCTTCTTTTCTCTTAGTGTTCTCCCAATTTCTTTCTCTCTTTCGAAGGCTGCCAGGTTCCAGTGCTTTGGATTTCCCTTCCATTGGGTTTACTTCCATTACTTCATCTATGTTCGGCTTCGCGTTTTTTGTGTAATCGCTTTCGAATTCTTCATTCTCTTGCAACGCCTGCCTTATGCAGTCCGAATCCTTTTTTGTGACTAGTTCAATCCCACATACTGCTACGGTTTCTGCAATTGAGCCCCTGCACATTCTTTTAATTCTGTAGTCTTCTTTGCCGACGAGGAATGTATGTTTCCCCTCTGTGCCTCCACATTCGCATGCTCCCTTGTTCCACTTCTTTTTCTGACCTTCCTCCCACGCGGCAGTTTTAGCTTCTACCTTTTCTGGGCTCCATCTTTTCCTTTTCCCGTGCTTGATTGCTACTCCATCTACTATTGCTGTCATTCTACAACTTCTTCTATACTGTCTCTTCCTTGGCTCCCCCGGTGCCACCGACTCTTTTCCTTTATTTGCGGACGCACTTGATGTCCCGCTTTCGCTGTACTGGCTTTCCTCGCCGCTCGCTACCATCTCGAGTGCTGTTATGTTCAGACTTGGGGGGCTGCCTTCACTAATGAGGCTTTCCTCCTTCTTTTCCCGTTCCTCTTTGCGCTTAACATGCTCCGTGGCCCCCTCCCCCGCGGTATTTTCAACCTCGGACGGTCCGAGGGGGTGCATCATGTTATCGCTAATTATACCAATATCTTTATTTGTATATGTTACTAAATTCTGCAGTAGATAGCCCTCATCCTCTATGTTACTGATGTGGCTGTCGTAACTGAAGTTTCCCTCATTCCTAATTGGATTTTGGGTAAATCCTGGTTTGTCTCTGTGTTATGAAGTTTGGCTGTATTATTTGAGCTTTCGGAGTGCTAATTGGTGTTGCTGAATTAGCATCCACGAAGACAGGTGGCGAACTTTCGGGGGTATTGTCACTGCCACTTGACGAATGTACTTCTATGACCTCTTTTCCTGAGGTGTTTCCGATATTTTGGGGTTGGAACTCCTCTTCTGAGGGGTCCGACTCGAACTTGTCCTCTTGACTTCCAGCATTTTGTAGGTTATGTGCTCTGTCCGTGTCATCCAGGCAGATCTTAATAGGTAGGGTTGGTTGGAACACTTGGGCTCCTGGTTCCTGCTCCTCCTTGCCTTCTTGGCTTTGGCCGGTTTTTCCAGGTAGGGCTGGTCCTTGTGGACCTTCATGCCAATTTTCCTTGTCCTGAGACTTTCCCTCATCAGGAGGGTCACCTTTTAGTTCATTCCCGTCCATTACTTATTCCATTCGAAACTCAAATGAAATAATTTTCCACGAGATTTGGTCGAGTTTGCGATTTCTCGGGCTTTTGATGTTTTCGCCTTCTCTACGATTTTTCGAATGAGCCTTGATTCTGGTTTGTTCAGCTAGTCTCTTTTGATTGGCTTACCACGCCCAATGGGGCGTTGCCAGAAATTTTGACTAGTCTGGCTGCGACCGGCCAGGGGTTCAGTGTCTGGGCTCGTAGGTTCAAAGTTAGACTTGAACTTACCCCGTCGACTGAATCCACCCCCAACGCACTGGCCACTTCACTTTCCCAAGCACTTTTTTGTGCAATGCACTTGCGAATAGTTATATAACTAGGGCCTACTTGTATTTTCGGCCCTATTCAACAAATAAGAATTATATTCTTTAACTCAAAAAATAGGATCTTCACTTGTAACACTTTATTATTCGGAGAAATTTGAGGTTAGATCGACACGTCTACTCACTATGCCTCTCAAAAGCTACCTGTTTCTGCCAAACGACTGGTAAATGTTGGAGCTGAAGGCATACTCGATTAGGAAATCGTTCCTGTTGAATACGTCTTGCTTCGCGCGCATTGCCATCCGCAATGCCATAAACGAAATGCATATCGGCTAAATGAGCATTAGTGTTTAAATAATCCATTTTTTCAAAATTAGTGTTTTAAAACTTACAGAAACTTCAACAAAACAACAAAACGTTTAACTATCACATAATACGTAATTACCAAAACTACTTAAACGTCAAACTCATTTCCCAAGCATTCTTGCGAGAAATCAAAATAATGGTAATAACTTCAACACGCATCGATGATCAAATAATCGACTTGAAATTTTCAAGTACAAATATCTAGAAAACGGTTGCTTATAGCGACTTATAACAAGGGCAGCTTTTTAACATAGATATGATAGTGGAATTGATCATTTTACTGAAAAATGTGCTAGAAGTACGCTAAAAAAAGTTATGAATCTTCAAAAAAGAAAAATACTGTAGGTGGCGCCCCCTACGAGTAAGAGCAATAATAACATCAGGTTCGAATTCGACACCTCAAAAAACCTCTCAATACCAATTTTCGTTTAATTAAGGTCAGTATTTCGAAACTTATTTTAAAAAAAACGAAAATAAAAATAAAACTTCAACACCCTGAATCTTGGAAATGAAGCGTTTCCGGACATATATTTATTTGGACAATTCATATTAGAATATTTGAGGGATCACCTCCTGAAGTTTTTCAAAGTACTTCTGATATATATATATATATATATATATATATATATATATATATATATATATATATATATATATATATATATATATATATATATATATATATATATATATATAATAAGGGCCTTAGTCAGTCTATGTATTTTTTATTTGATACGACGATTTGACATTGTTAATGTCATCTTCAGGTAAATTCTTAAAAGTAATGTGAAACATGTAAAGTTAAAAACAAATACGATAAAAATTCAAAGAGACGTTCAAAACTTACAATATAATTTAACAGTTATTCTCATTATTTCGTGATCATGTTTCACGATTGGAATGAACGTTGTTGAATGTCTGAGATTGCTGGTATCGAGTTTGTTTTATCTGTTTTATCATTTTATTTTTATTTTCCGTGTAAAAATGTAAAGATCGATTTAATTTTTCTTTTATATTTTTGTTGTGGAGTGAGTGTTTAAAATAAGTTATTGTAGATTTGATTGATATTTTTTATGTCGTTTCTATTTGTATTTTTTTTTTTTTTTTTTTTATCGTTGAATTTTTTTTTTTTTGTAGGTATTGTTTGGATTGGCCTAGATATGTACTTTTGCAATATTTACACGATACCAACATAATTAGGTATCATCCCACAGAACCGTTAGCTGACATTGTGGGTGGGTGAGACTCAGTCAAATCTAGTTGAATGGTTTGTCTCAAATCAACTTAGCCTTAACAGATCCAAGACTCAAAACTTAAACTTCACTCTTCGTCAAAATAATCCTGAACTGTCTTGTGATCCACATGTTAAGTTCCTTGGACTTACACACGATCCTGGTCTTACCTGGGAAGAACATGTCCTGCAGTTGAGTGGCAGACTATCAAAAATAATTTACCACATTAGGGCACTAGCACATAATGTATCTCTTCCGACTCTTACGACAGCCTACCATGGTTACTTCTCATCGCATATGTCCTATGTAATTCTAAATTGGGGACATAGTTCTCATGAAAAAAAATATTTAACCTGCAACGAAGATGTGTGCGTGCCTTGGCTTGGCTGAAATACCGTGATTGTTGCTGTCAGTACTTTGCTTCCCTTGGAATTTTTCCATCGCTATATATTTACCACTGCCTCGCCTACATCAAAGAAAACATTTCTCAGTTTTTGTCTCCTAATGATTTACAGTCACTTAACTCGTAACCGTAATGACATACTCCCTGACTTTCATAGGTTATCAAGGACACGGAGGGGCACTGATCATTTTTGGATTAAGTTCTTCAATGTCCTCCCAAACCATGTGAGGAGGCTAGATTTGGAACAGTTTAATCTAAAAGTTAAATGTTACCTGACTAGGAAGGCTTTTTATTCTATTAAGGATTATCTCCAAAATAATTTTCTTTTTTAAAGTTATAACTATGTGTGTTTCCAAAAGTGTGTTTATCATTATTTAAATTTGAATAGGTAAAGCCCAATATTTAGGAAGTGTATGGATTTTAATCTAATATTATTTTATTGTAAACTTTAGCTAATGGCGGAAATTAATAAATTGATAATACAATTATAGTAAATTGTGAATATCTCCTTTTGCTAAAGTGTTAACTTAGGATATCTGACTTGTATAAACATTCTCTTATGTATTGGTGCTAATAAATATTTGATTTGATTTGAATACCTACAGAAACGAATTCAAGCCCACAAATACTCAAAAAACGGACGTCACAGCATTGGCTAAATGTGAAAAGGAAAATCAACATAAATTTGATTTTGACAAGGTTGAAATTCTGACAAAAGAAACAAATCCAAAAGTTAGAAATTTCCTAGAAAAGATTCACATAAAAATAGATACAAACAGTATTTAAACGATAGAAACGACATAAAAAACCTCAACCAAATCTACAATAACTCATTTTAAACACTCACTCCACAACAAAAAATGTAAAAGAAAAAATAAACTGATTTTTATATTTTTACACGGAACAGTCTTGCATGAATTATAACAATAGAGCCCACATACTATAACTGAATAAGTCGAACACTCCAATGTATTTTTTTTTAAAATGAAAAGAGAAAAACGATAACAGATCAAACAAACTCGATACCAGCAATCTCAGACATTCAACAACGTTCATTCCAATCCTAAAACATTAACATGAAAGAAAAACTGTTAAATTATATTGTAAGTTTTGAACGTCTCTTTGAATTTTAATCGTATTTAATGTTATGTATTGTATTATGTTCTTAATTCAACATGTTTTACATTATTTTAAGAATTTACCTGAAGATGTCATAAACAATGTCGAAACGTCGTATCGAATAAAACATACATAGACTTATTCCGAGAAAATAAAAAAAAATAAACATGTGGTCAAAATATATATATATATATATATATATATATATATATATAAAACTAGGGATATTGGGGTAAGCAGCAATGAAAAAGTAAACTCTTTAAGGATTATCCAAGCTTTCGGAAATGTTCATTTCCATCATCAGGGAGATACAATAGATGAAAAAACCAATAGTAATACATATTCAAGTGCGAAACAATATGCTACTTACAACTTTGTTGAGGTACGGGTGTGAAGTTATCCACAACCACAAATTACACTGACGGATCTGTTTCTCGTTAAAATGACAATGTAGGGCTTATTTCAGTACACGATCGAATTATGTAGGTTGATAATTGTAAGAAATGATATTTAGAATGCGTTGTCATCCCGGGGGCGGGGGTGTAGTCGGGTTGGAAATGTTGGAAAAATTAAATATACATTCAAACGGCACTGTAGAGTCTTTTAGTTTGCAGAATCAAATTCAGGAGATTGAAATACATAGCATCTAATATATGAAATCATTTGTCGCCCCGTCGAAGGGTGAGTTTTGGGGGGTGGAAATGTTATAAAAAATCAAAATTCAGGTCAAACAGCAGTGTAGAGTTTTCTAGTATGCAAAATCGAATTCAGGAGATTGAAATACATAACACATGATATATGAAATCATTTGTCTCCCCGTCGGAGGGTGAGTTTTGGGGGTGGAAATGTTGAAAATAATCATAATTCAGTTTAAACGCCAGTGTGAAGTTTTCTAGACTGCTGAATCGAGTTCAGGAGGTCGAAATACATACCACCTGATATATGAAATCATTTGTCGCCCCGTCGGAGGGTGAGTTTTGGGGGTGAAAATATTAAAAAAATCAATATTCAGTTTAATCGGCGGTGTAGAGTTTTCCAATATGCAGAATCGAATTCAGGGGGTTGAAATACATAGCACATGATTTATGAAATCATTTGTCGCCCCGTCGGAGGGTAAGTTTTGGGGGTGAAAATGTTGAAAATAATCAGAATTCAGTTTAAACGGCAGTGTAGAGTTTTCTAGTAGGCAGAATCAAATTCCGGAGGTCATAATACATATCACCTGATATAAGAAATCATTTGTCGCACCGTCGAAGGGTGAGTTTTGGGGGTGAAAATATTGAAAAAAATCAATCTTCAGTTTAAACGACGGTGTAGAGTTTTCTGGTATGCAAAATCGAATTCAGGAGGTCGAAATACATACCACCTGACATATGAAATCATTTGTCGCCCCGTCGGAGGGTGAGAATATTGAAAAAAATCAATATTTAGTTTAAACGACGGTGTAGAGTTTTCTAGTATGCAAAATCGAATTCAGGAGGTCGAAATACATACCACCTGATATATGAAATCATTTGTCGCCCCGTCGGAGGGTGAGTTTTGTGGGTGGAAATGTTGAAAAAAATCAGAAATCAGTTTAAACGGCAGTGTAGAGTTTTCTAATATGCAGAATCGAATTCAGGAGGGTTGTTGAAATACATAACACATGATATATGAAATCATTTGTCTCCCCGTCGGAGGGTGAGTTTTGGGGGTGGAAATGTTGAAAAAAATCAAATTCAGTTTAAACGACAGTGTAGAGTTTTCTAGTATGCTGAATCGAGTTCAGGAGGTCGAAATACATACCACCTGATATATGAAATCATTTGTCGCCCCGTCGGAGGGTGAGTTTTGGGGGTGAAAATATTGAAAAAAATCATTATTCAGTTTAAACGGCGGTGTAGAGTTTTCCAATATGCAGAATCGAATTCAGAGGGTTGAAATACATAGCACATGATTTATGAAATCATTTGTCGCCCCGTCGGAAGGTAAGTTTTGGGGGTGAAAATGTTGAAAATAATCAGAATTCAGTTTAAACGGCAGTGTAGAGTTTTCTAGTAGGCAGAATCAAATTCCGGAGGTCATAATACATATCACCTGATATAAGAAATCATTTGTCGCACCGTCGAAGGGTGAGTTTTGGGGGTGAAAATATTGAAAAAAATCAATATTTAGTTTAAACGACGGTGTAGAGTTTTCTAGTATGCAAAATCGAATTCAGGAGGTCGAAATACATACCACCTGATATATGAAATCATTTGTCGCCCCGTCGGAGGTGAGTTTGGGTGGAAATGTTGAAAAAAATCAGAAATCAGTTTAAACGGCAGTGTAGAGTTTTTAATATGCAGAATCGAATTCAGGGGTTGTTGAAAATACATACCACCTGATATATGAAATCATTTGTCGCCCCGTCGGAGGGTGAGTTTTGGGGGTGGAAATGTTGAAAAAATCAGAATTCAGTTTTCCAATATACAGAATCAAATTCAGAGGGTTGAAATACATAGCACATGATTTATAAAATCATTTGTCGCCCCGTCGAAGGGTGAGTTTTGGGGGTGAACATGTTGAAAATGATCAGAATTCAGTTTAATCGGTGGTGTGGAGTTTTCTAATATGCATAATCGAATTCAGAGGGTTGAAATACATACCACCTGATATATGATATCATTTGTCGCCCCGTCGGAGGGTGAGTTTTGGGGGTGGAAATGTTGATAATAATCAGAATTCAGTTTAAACGGCAGTGTAGAGATTTCCAGTATGCAAACTAGAATTCAGGAGGTCGGAATACATACCACCTGATATAATATGAAATCATTTGTCGCCCCAAAATTTTGGGGGGGAAATTTTAAAAAAAAATTGGTTAATCGGCGGTGTAGAGTTTTCCAATATACAGAATCGAATTCAGAGGGTTGAAATACATAGCACATGATGAGGGGTGAGAATATTGAAAAAAATCAATATTTAGTTTTAACGACGGTGTAGAGTTTTTTAGTATGGAAAATTGAATTCAGGAGGTCGAAATACATACCACCTAATATATGAAATCATTTGTCGTCCCGTCGGAGGGTGAGTTTTGGGGGTGGAAATGTTAAAAAAAATCAATATTCGTTTAACGGTGGTGTGAAGTTTTCTAATATGCATAATCGAATTCATTTTCCCTGGGGGTAAAAAAAAAAAATATTATTTAAACGGGGTGTTTCGTTGAATCGTTTCCATAACAAAAAAATGGCAAATGTAATGTTAAAAAAATTTAGTAAAGTATCCATATAATTTTGGAATTTTGAAAAACCAAAAAAGTCTCTCTTGATAAACTCTATGGAACTCTCAAATACCATTGATTTAGACGTGATGATTCAGAACCTTTTTTAATTTGTTGTTTTACCTCACTCTATTAGTATTTTACGATTTTTTTCCTATCTAGAGTAATGGAAGGTTATATAAATACCTATAATATATCTAGAATGCGAGCATATTAACACATGATTTCCTGCCCGATAATACCTACCTAATTTGGGAATAAGATGCAGTGAATCTGATTTTTTTCAATATTTCCACCCCCAAAACTCACCCTCCGGGGCGACAAATGATTTCATAAATCAGTGCTATGTATTTCAACCCTCTGAATTCGATTCTGCATATTAGAAAACTCTACACCGCCGATTAAACTGAATATTGATTTTTTCCAAAATTTCCACCTCCAAAACTTACCCTCCGATGGGGCGACAAATGATTTCATATATCAGGTGGTATGTATTCCGACCTCCTGAATTCAATTTTGCATACTAGAAAACTCTACACTGCCGTTTCAACTGAATTCTGATTATTTAAACATTTCCACCCCCAAAACTCACCCTCCGACGGGGCGACAAATGATTTCATATATGTGCTATGTATTTCAACCCTCTGAATTCGATTCTGTATATAAGAAAACTCTACACCGCCGATTAAACTGAATATTGATTTTTTTTCCAAAATTTCCACCCCCAAAACTTACCCTCTGACGGGGCGACAAATGATTTCATATATCAGGTGGTATGTATTCCGACCTCCTGAATTCGATTTTGCATACTAGAAAACTCTACACTGCCGTTTCAACTGAATTCTGATTATTTTCAACTTTTCCACCCCCAAAACTCACCCTCCGACGGGGCGACAAATGATTTCATGTATCATGTGTTATGTATTTCAACCCTCTGAATTTGATTCCACATACCTGAAAACTCTACACCGTCGTTAAAACTGAATATTGATTTTTTTTCAATATTCTCACCCCCAAAACTCACCCTCCGACGGGGCGACAAATAATTTCATATATCAGGTGGTATGTATTTCGACCTCCTGAATTCGATTTTGCATACCAGAAAACTCTACACTGTCATTTAAACTAAATATTGATTTTTTTTCAATATTCTCACCCCCAAAACTTACCCTCCGACGGGGCGACAAATGATTTCATATATCAGGTGGTATGTATTCCGACCTCCTGGATTCGATTTTGCATACCTGAAAACTCTACATTGTCGTTTAAACTGAATATTGATATTTTTCAATATTTCCACCCCCAATACACACCCTACGACGGGGCGGCAAATGATTCCATATATTATGTGCTATGTATTTCAATCGTCTGAATTTGATTCTGCATATTAGAAAACTCTACACTGCCGTTCAAACTGAATTCTGATTTTTTTCAACATTTCCACCCCCAAAACTCACCCTCCGACGGGTCGACAAATGATTTCATAAATCATGTACTATGTATTTCAACCTCTGAATTCGATTCTGCATATTAGAAAACTATACACCGCCGATTAAACTGAATATTGATTTTTTTTCAATATTTCCACTCCCAAAACTTACCCTCCGACAGAGCGACAAATGATTTCATATATCAGGTGGTATGTATTCCGACCTCCTGAATTTGATTCCGCATATTAGAAAATTCTACACTGCCGTTTAAACTGAATTCTGATTTTTTTCAACATTTCCACCCCCAAAACTCACCCTCCGACGGGGCGACAAATGATTTCATATATCAGGTGGTATGTATTTCAACCTCCTGAATTCGATTTTGCATACCAGAAAACTCTAAACCGTCGTTTAAACTGAATATTGATTTTGTTTTTTCAATATTTTCACACCCAAAACTCACCCTCCGACGGGGCGACAAATGATTTTATATATCAGGTGGTATGTATTTCAACCCTCTGAATTCAATTCAGCATATTAGAAAACTCTACACCGCCGATTAAACTGAATATTGATTTTTTTCAACATTTCCACCCCCAAAACTTCCCCTCCGACGGGGCGACAAATGATTTCATATATCAGGTGGTATGTATTTCGACCTCCTGGATTCGATATTGCATACCTGAAAACTCTACACCGTCGTTGAAACTGAATATTCATTTTTTTTCAATATTTTCACCCCCAAAACTCACCCTACGACGGGGCGACAATGATGGTATGAATTTCGACCTCCTGAATTTGATTTAGCATACTAGAAAACTCTACACCGTCGTTTAAACTGCATATTGATTTTTTTCAATATTCTCACCCCCAAAACTCACCCTCCAACGGGGCGACAAATGATTTCATAAATCATGTGCTATGTATTTCAACCCTCTGAATTCGATTATGCATACTAGAAAACTCTACACCGCCGATTAAACTGAATATCGATTTTTTTCAACATTTCCACCCCCAAAACTCACCCTTCGACGGGGCGACAAATGATTCCATATATCATGTGCTATGTATTTCAACCCTCTGAATTCGATTCTGCATATAAGAAAACTCTACACCGCCGTTAAACTGAATTGATATTTTTCAACATTTCCACCCGAAAACTCCGACGGGGCGACAAAGTATTTCATATATCAGGTGCTATGTATTTTGATCTCCGGAATTTGATTCTGCAAACTAAAAGACTCTACAGTGCCGTTTGAATGTATTTTTAATTTTTTCAACATTTCCACCCCGATTACACTCCCGCCCCCGAGATGACAACGCATTCTAAATATAATTTCTTACATTTATCAACCTACAGAATTCGATCGTGTACTGAAATAAGCCCTACATTGTCATTTTAACGAGAAACAGATCCGAGTTACATTTTTCTCAGTGTATTTTGTGGTTGTGGATAACTTCACACCCGTTGTTGAGGTTGGTTTCAATGATGTTAAACATATTCATCTAACATAGTGATACAAAGGAAAAAAAAACGTAGATCAAGGAATAAAACGAAGTTCATAGTTACTACAACATTAGCGTTGTTTAAAATTACATAAATATAAATGTGTACGCAATTATATTTAAGCCAACAACACCTGACGGGTGTCACTTGGAATTAGTTACAGTGGTGCCAACTGTTAGATTAGTACCAACTGATGTTACATTGTTGTCAATTTTGATTGATATCTAAAGACAATAAATAAGAGATCTCGCTCAAGTGGTTAATGTTTTTTATATACAGGGTGTCCCTGGACTTCCTCTTTTCCTCTCGGGAATGTATAGATGGGGTCAAAATATCACCTGTACTTCATATAACTTTTGTTCCCAAGTTACCAAGTTACGGGCCCTCAAAGTTACAAAATAAAAAATGTTTTTCTTTGATAACTTTCAAAGTGAATATTCAAAATCATCTAAATTTCGGTGATTGACTAAACAAATGAATTCCTTCGATGAGCTTTCATGCAGGAGTCAGTTGTTTTGCTACAAAGTGAGGAACGGACTACCCCCGATGGTCCACAACCCAAAACTTTGAAATGACTGGGATTTGTCAATATGTTTTAACAAAACAAGGTTACCTGGACAATTTCCTGAATAAAAGTACTCGTGTGGAAAATCGATCGGAGCAACGATTTTTGATAAAAATGCATTTTTGTTCGACGACATCCAACCTGAGATGTCTACCATTATTCGAAAAGATTAATTTGTAATGAAAATAGAAATGATAGGTACAATGTTCATAACGAATTTTTATCATGCAAACACGTTTACCTTACAAAACTCATGGTGTAAATAATCAATCGCAAGCCTCAAGAGCAAACAGAAATGCAAAATCTGCTCGATATGAAACTTTCAACTAGGTACTGTACTTTTTGTTTACGACTTTATTTTAGCATATTTTGTATTATCCCTGTTATAAATGTTGTTGAATTAACGTTAGTATTAGTATTTCTACCGTGAACATTTTTCATTTCAAATAATGGTGGACGATCGGGTTTGATGTCTTCGAGTAAAACTGCATTTTTATTAAGAATCATTGCTCCGATCGACTTTCCACACGAGGACTTTTATTCAGAAAATTGTCTACGTAACCTTATTTTATTGAAAACTATTAAAAAATTATCTGTCATTTCAAAGTTTTGGGGTGTGGACCATCGGGGGTAGTCCGTTCCTGACTTTGTAGCAAAACAACTGCATGAAAGCTCATCGAAGGAATTCATTGGTTTAGCCAATAACCAAAATTGAGATGATTTTGAATATTCACTTTGAAAGTTATCAAAGAAAAACATTTTTCATTTTGTAACTTTGAGGGCCCATAACTTGGTAACGAAGGCTTTTAGGAACAAAAGTTATATGAAGTACTGGTGATAGTTTGACCCCATCTATACATTCCCGAGAGGAAAAGAGGAAGTTCAGGGATTTATATATATATATATATATATATATATATATATATATATATATATATATATATATATATATATATATATATATATATATATATATATATATATATATATATATATATATATATATATATATATATATATATATATATATATATATATATATATATATATATATATAATTGAATATATATTTATAAATATATATATATAAATATATATATATCTACAGTGTGTCGAATTACGTTCGAGTAATGACGTCACCGTCATTTTTTTTAAATGGAACACCCCCATTTTGTCCCAATTTTCGGATTACTAGCTGAGCTGATTCCAAAAATGTATCACATGTTGATTCCAATTGGTACAGGGTGGACAAAAATACAATAGTTTTGTTTGTTCTCATAAAGTAAGCGTAACATTCTTTATTAGGTAAATTAACAATATTATCAAAATACTTGTCTAGCGGACAGAATATGCTGGAATACATGACTTTATAAATGTTCGAACTGCAGCCCTTGCTGTATTTGACAGTAACCCAAACGGTGTACAAATTCTTGTTGAACCTTGTGTATGGTTTCTTGCGTAATATTGTTTATTTCTGTTCGAATTTTCTCTTGTACATCTGCAATATTTGCTGGTTTCGTTTCATAAATAACATTCTTCAGATGGCCCCACAGAAAATAATCCAAAGGATTTAAATCTGGTGACCTCGCTGGCCATTCGGTGGGTCCACGTCTACCAATCCACCTGTTCGGAAAAATTTCATCTAGGTACCTTCTAACATCTACAGCATAATGTGGAGGTGCACCAGCCTGTTGAAACCATAAACTTTCATCAAAACCTCCAGGATTACGTCTGCTGGGAAACAAATTACGTAAAGTAGGTACGAGATACCCTTAAAACTCAAGGTACGTTGCCCGTTTAAATTACCTTCGAAAAACTAGGGTCCGATGATTCGATTTCAGTACAATTCCGGCCCATACATTTACCTTTGAGGGTATTGTGTATGATGCTCACGCATCCAGTGGGGGTTTTCTTTTGCCCAGTATCTACAATTCTGACGGTTAACCTCACCATTTAACATGAAAGTAGACTCATCAGAAAAAATAATGTTTTGTATCAAGAGAGGGTCTCGGTGACATGTATCCATCATTTCTTCGCAAAATTGGAGTCTTCTATCGGGATCATCTTCGTTTAATTCTTGCACAAGTTTGATTTTATAAGGATGCCATTTTTCAAGCTTCAATAGTTTGTGTACCGTTGTTTTGCTAACACCGATATAGCGACTAACTTTACTGAACAGAAGTGTGCGCATCTTCTTCAAAACTCAGTAAAACATCTAATGCTGTATCAGCATTTGCAGGGGACGACCTGATTTGCGTACATTTTCAACATTACCAATTTCTCGAAATTTCGTTTCAATCTTACTGACTGTTGAACGCGTTATAGGTCTTTCTGGATATTTATCATTAAACAAATTGCACACTTCCATCTGAGTTCGCGATCTGTCTCCATACCCAATCATCATAAGTATTTCAATTCTTTGTTTTACACTTAACTCCATTTCTACTTCCAATTAAAAGCAATCATTCGAATATTCACGAATACCAAAAATATTGTAGTACTAAACTGTCACTGAACATCAATAAATTACTAAACAAATAATGACATTTCCCAAAAAAGTAGACGACTATGTTTTTTATAAATAGATAAGAAATATTTTTTGTCATATTCTGTCTGCTAGACCACAAGTACCAAACATGTTTGGAAACAGCTCATTTTATTACTCTACACATGTAGCAAACTCCGGGGTGTTACATTTCAACCAATTGCCGCTAGACAATAAGTATTTTGATAATATTGTTAATTTACCTAATAAAGAATGTTAACGCTTACTTTATGAGCACACACAAAACTATTGTATTTTTGTCCACCCTGTACCAATTGGAATCAAAATGTGATACATTTTTGGAATCAGCTCAGCTAGAGTAATCCGAAAATTGAGACAAAATGGGGGTGTTCCATTTAAAAAAAATGACGGTGACGTCATTACTCGAACGTAATTCACCCTGTATATTAGATTATTATTTTAAAATACGGTAAATTAACATCAAAAATCGACGTGTTTCAGGATTATTTCTTAAAATGACCTGTTTACCTAAAAATGAATTTGTTCCATACTTTACGGACACACTGTATATATATATATATATATATATATATATATATATATATATATAATTATATTATTATATTACATTGTCAATTTTGATTGATATCTAAAGACAATAAATAAGAGTAGATATCACTCAAATGGTTAATATCTGTTTTTTTATTTATACAATTTTTTTCATGGGAAATGAAAGCCATTTCTAAGAATGTTCTCTTAGATGTATGTGACTCTGTTGCTAACACTTTCACTAAATCGTAATTCATCTGGTGGTCAAATTCATTCACAAGTTCTGCCAAAGCACATCTTTCAGGATGCAATCGGCAGTCACTTTTATGAGAAATTATTCTGTTCGATAATGATCTTTGGGTTTGACCAATATATTGTTTATTACAACCATGACAAGGAATACTATAAATTATATTCGACATTGAAAGTAATGGAGTTTTATCTTTAACTTTAGAATAAATTTACCTGCTTGTTAGAACTGTTTTATATGACATTTTAAATTTTTCAGGATTGTGAAATAATCTGGACAGTTTAGGAGTGATATCTCTTATATATGGTAATGAAGTGAAAAAAGGTTGAGTAGGCGTATTGTTGGTTTCGTTGTTGTTTGAAACAATGTTCGAGTTATTACTGTTTAAGGCTAGTACTTCTAAGTGAGACGAAATATTATATGAATTTTCTAAAAAAAGGTTAAAGAGAATGTTTAAATTCTGTTTATGGAATTTAGGATGAGATTTGGTAAAACAAATGAAATTAAGAGTACTGAATAAACATTATCTTTAACCTTTCCTTAGAAAATTAGTATCCAAGAACTTTACTTAATAACATTCTATATAATACTGCGTCTCACTTAGAAGTACTAGCCTTAAACAGTAATAACTCGAACAGTGTCTCAAACAACAATGAAACTAACAATACGCCTACTCAACCTTTTTTCACTTCATTACCATATATAAAAGAGATCACTCCTAAACTCTCCAGATTATTTCACAATCCTGAAAAATTTAAAATGTCTTATAAAACAGTTCTAACAATCAGGTCAATTTATTCTAAAGTTAAAGATAAAACTCCATTACTTTCAATGTCAAATGTAATTTATAGTATTCCTTGTCATGGTTGTTATAAACAATATATTGGTCAAACTCAAAGATCATTATATTAACAAATTTATCTGAACGTAGGAGGAGTACGACTATTGGTCTCGTAGATTGGCCTATACTTACATCTGTTGGTGACCTATTAATGTGCACGAAATTTGTGTCATTAAAATTCCACGTCATCAGGTTTAGGTGTCACCTCTATAATTTTATGCATATATATATATATATATATATATATATATATATATATATATATTTATCTTCTAAGTGTACTCTTCTGCTCCTATTTCCATTTGTGCACGAAATTTCGTGTCATTAAACAAATTATAGATGCATAATCTAATTTAGAACGAATGAATAATTATAAGGTTTTCAGTGCGTGAATATATGTAAAATTTCTGCAATTTCTAACGATAAAGCCATAGGTTTTTATTGTTTCAGATTACTTTAGACAGATGTAATCCTTGAAAATTAAGTTCAAATCGAAGATAACCCCTAAATCTTTTATAGATTCGCATCTGGCCAGGTTAGATGGCTCAATGATGTAGAGAAAGTGAATAATTGAAATTTTGCTAGCTTTTGTCCTTGCATTTCCTTGAATCCAGGTGTATTTTATTATGAATACACCAAGATTGAACTAACTTGAGTTGTTCCTGTAGCTTTATACAATCATTGACGATTGACGCTATCGATGGTTGAAAATATCTTCGAATCATCAGCAAAGCAAAGTTTCCTACATTGAATAGTCTCACACAAGTCATTGATAAATAATAGGAAGAGAAGTGGTCTTAGCTTTGAACCTTGGGGAACCCCTGATGTAGCATAGTATGCATCGGACCTAAAACCATTGTAGCTCACATATTTCTGTCGATTGGAATGATAAGATTTAAAAAAAACTATTTTGTCACTACCAAATCCAAAATATGCCTAGTTATTCAGCAGAACTTCATGATCAATGCGATCAAAGTCTGTGTAGATGACATCTACTGGACCATTGGTATCAAGATTTTCAGTAAAAAAAATTGTTATGATAATTAGATTAGTTACCATTGAGCGATTACTGAAAAAATCCATGCTGATACTGTAACAGCTGACTACAAACAGAGGGATAAACGTTGTTACAAAAAACAATCTCAAAGACCTATGAGAAATTACATAGAATTGAAATTAGTCCATAGTTTTCTATCATGTTTCTTTCTCAATTCTTATATAATGGACACACTTTGGCTAGCTTCCAGGCCATATGGTTTTCCTTTTTAATGAAGCATAATTTAAAGATAATTATTAATGGTTTTACAAGCGCGCCAGAGCAGTATTTTATAAAAAATGAGGGAATCTTATCTGGACCTGCAATCATTTTATCTTGAAGTTTTTTATAGCTACTTAAATTTATTTTTCAATGACTGGGTGTAAATAAATGTGGTTACTATGTAACACATTTGCAGTATTTACTCATTTCCATTAGACGGTAAGTTTACGCTGTTAAAAAATTCGCCAAATACTTTGACAATATCCTGCGGACCAGAAAAAATATTATCAGATATATCATTTCACCGGGAATCCTAGATGATCTTTTTTTCGAGTGTATGTACGACCACAATTTTTATGCTGTCATTAAGAATTGAATGCTGCACATCATCCAGAAAATTATTTTATGCAGTCTTGATTTCAATTTTTATAATTGGACTGAGCCTTTTAAATTAAATTTTTGTCTATGCTTGGCTTTCAACTTCACTAGTTTGATTATGTTGGCATGTTTGTCAAAAATACCATATAGATAATCATAAAAACACTTCAATATATCATCAAGAACTTT
Source organism: Gonioctena quinquepunctata (assembly GCA_018342105.1). Taxonomy (NCBI): domain Eukaryota; kingdom Metazoa; phylum Arthropoda; class Insecta; order Coleoptera; family Chrysomelidae; genus Gonioctena; species Gonioctena quinquepunctata. The sequence goes on along the minus strand of JAFIRS010001230.1, from coordinate 198,215 downwards.
AAATTGATTTAAAAATCCCAGTTTCATATATTTCACCCTAGAGAGTTCTTATATTTGCTTTCCTAAAATTGTATATTTTGGTGCTATTAATGAATGAGAAAATTTTATATTTTTTAAATGTCATTGCCAACTCAATGGTTAGAGCAGGGTGTGATGAATATTTTCAGGCACTAGTGGTACAATACAGACAAAATTGGTAATAACCAAATCTAGTATTAAACCAATATAATTTGTTACATTATTCAATTGCTCTAATTGAAAAGGATTCATGAAATTGACTAGTGCTGAAGTTTTTTTGTCTGAAATGTCACCGTAAAAGTCACCAAGAATGAAAACCTTATGACTTGTTAGAAAAACAGGAAGTTCTAAACCCAAAGAAAAATTCATATTTCTCAACATTTAACTTATCTGAGATATAAAGTACTATTACATAAAAAATATAACTTATTGTACACTTGACGATTTCTAAGACAATCATTGGAAACTGGATTGAAAACAACGCAGTGTCAACAAGCTTGGAATTAATTGATGATTTAACTGCTATGATTACACCACCACCTTGTTACCTTTTGTGTTTCCACTAATTGACAATCTCTATTATAGACATTATAATCATCTGGAAATAGCTCAGAGTCAACCCATTTCCACCTAACCAAGATTCACTTATTGCTTTAAGTCATATTCACATTAAAAAATACCAGGAAAGAATGTTGATATTTTCGTGAGTTGTGATAATAGTATCAAAGGTTGTTAACCGCAACTTCTTCAATTCTGCTGGGCTCTAGATGTTTAACTCCACAATTCTTGGTATTCCATTAATGTATTTTTTTTATCTTTCATTGCCAGCTGCTGATGTAACACCCTGTAAGGTGTTATGTTATTATTGTTTTTTTTGCCTTAATGAAAGTAAGTATCTATTTTTCTGGTAAATTATGAGTTTGAAATTTTATTATTGTAAGAAATACTGGAAGAGCTCATATCTTAGTCATTCAGAAATTCTTATTTTCTTTCATGGAATAATATTTCGTTCATAAAGATAAAATATTAATCTGATTGGAACGTGTTTTATCGCAAAATAGCGGTTGCTTTGACGGGGAGTTTGGAGCTAGAAAGAAAGCTAGTTTCGTTATAAACAGGACATGAAAGATTCGCGATGTCATGAGAATCTGTGTGAAACCCAAGACTAATAATAATTGTATAGTAGGAAATGAGGTGATGATTTTTTGAGGAAAAAGATTCGCGCGGCGGGCATCGCCTCGACAGGTCGTGCTCAGGCACGAGTGCCGTGATTCGATAGACCATGTTTTTGGTCATTTTTTTGGCTTTGCCGAAAAACGGGCGTGGAGCATCGTTTAGAAACGCCATGTTTTGGTATTAATGTTAAGTTTGACCAATTTTTTTTAAGCGTCGGAGAATATCTTTTACATAAAATTTTGGAATAAAGTGAGTTTCGCGAGTTAAAATGAGTGGAGTTTAAATATGGGATTTTATTGGGTCGTTAGATCGAAAGGGAATATATACGAGTGTCTACGAAAATTGGGACAACTATTTGGAAAAATGGGTTATTGGAAACTACAAGTATTTTACAGGGTAAGTGCAAAGCTTTTAGGAAAAAGTAGTTTAACGCTGGCTTTAATTTTATTCTTGGGGGAACCACATGTACAAAAAAATTGTTCGTATTTATGCAAGTGAATCACCTGTACTTGTATTGATGCCAATGCACAAAAAGTTATATTAAATTAGGGAATGATCGGTTAACATAAAATACGAGGGTTTTACGGGAATTAAGGATTCTATTTTGGTTTTAATAATGAAAAAGTTATTTTAATTGAGAAAGAAAGTATATTTATTTTTATTCTTATTTAGAAAAATTTCATTAAAGAAAAAGTACTATTTCAGTTATTGAAAAGAAAAGTTATTCAAAAGAAGACCTCGCATGTTAAGCCGAGGCCGAATTTATTGTCTTGAAGGACAGGTGGCTAGAATTAATCAGTGCCTTGCAAGAACTTATCAAAATCTGGTAAATTAAATTATTATCAAAATTTGATGAATGTGTCGAAAAATCTATTTTTGTCCATTCTGCTGATGACAGCTGCTCGTATAATATTTAAAGTATTATATGTATTCTTTTGGTCTTATTAGAAATAAAAAACCAGATAGTGTGACTATATGGGACATCAGAGAAAGATAGTGTTAGTAAGTATGAATATTATTATTATTTTTTTTAAGTACGGTATATTATTTCAGCGTATTATAACTGGTGACATTCGGCGAAATCGTTTTTTTTTAGAATTAATTTTTCTTGAAAAAATTAAAATAAAAAAGTTGTCAATACCAAATTGACCTCTTTTACACCGAGTTTCTCTGAGTGAGTTCTAGTTTTAATGTTTTGTAATGCTCCGTTTGTCTTTTAGTACGATCACTAGAGACACGTACGTCTTTAAAGTTGCTATTTCTCAATTTGTTCACAAATTATTGCATTTTCGAGATTTAAGTAAGGAGTAAAAACTTTCATAAGTTTTTCTGGATCTTTTTTATCATTTGCACCTGTTTGTTGATCTTGTTATTGGCATATTAAAAACCATATTTTTTTTTCTGAAGTTTTGTTGACTAATCTTAGCAAGAATAATCATCAAAACTCTGGGATTCATTTGCATTGAGGTTGATCTCTCCCACTTGATCACTCAACTTTTGAAAATCACCTTCCAAATTATCAATTTTATTAATTAATTCAAGTATCATCCTGACTCCATTCTGGCAATCCACATAATATAATTTCAGGGTTATCTTGCCTCTTAAGTCTATGACCTTTTTCCCACTTGCGTTAAGACCTGATCAATACATGTCAATGTGCAAGAGGAAACTGCTTCAGTTGTGGAAGGAGCGGACATTTCGAGAAAGATTGCAGAGTGAGGTTACCACCACGATCCTATTTACCTAGGAGGACAGGATCGCCAGAAGAATCAAGAGGAAACTGCTTCAGGTGTGGCATTCTCATAGAGATTGCAGGGTGAGGTTACCACTACGTTTGTCATTATCCTGGAGGACACCACCACGGTCCTACTCACCTACGAGGTCAGGATCGCCAGAAGAGACAAGAGGAAGCTGTTTCAGATGTGGTAGGAGCAGACATTTCCAGAGAGAGTGTAAGGTGAGATTGCACCACGTTCATCATCACCTTGGAGGACACTCGCACTATTCACCGACGAGGACCGGACCATCTAGAGAGTCCTCGGACAGATACCAAGAAAATTCAAATTAGATGGGTATCAACAAGACCAGAACCACAGCGCTTCATATTCAGATGGCATGGTTGAAAGATTTAACCCAACTATAGAAGAGCGTCTTTCCAAGGTAGTGGAAAAACATCAAAAGGACAGACACCTTCCACTATTTCTGATGGCATACAGAGCAGCCGTCCATGACTCAACCAAGCTTACCCCGACTATTACAAAAATATGATTCAAGAAAGTGACAATAAATCAAAAACCACTTGGAATGTAATCAATATTCCCAATAATAAGACTGCAAGCAGCACAGCTATTTTACCTGATAATCATATGGACGGGATAAGTTTAGCAAATGATTTCAATGTTCATTTTGTGAATTCTGCACCCGTTTTAGAGAGTCTAATATTAAGAAATAACGGAAAAATTACCTTAAATAAAATAAATCCAAATTCAATATTTCTGTATCCAATAAGGGAAGAGGAAAAAATTCTAGCAATCAGTAAACTGAAAAATAAAATGAGCAGTGGTAATAATATACCACCAAAAATTTCAAAAATGTCTATCCCGTCCATATTACCAGTTCTATGCTATATTTTTAATGATTGCCTAATATCTGGTATCTATCCAGATCAAATGAAGTTGGCTGTAGTTATACCCCTATACAAAAAAGGCGAACTTAATGACATGACGAACTACAGACCAATTAGCTTGTTATCAGCTTTTTCAAAGCTATTTGAAGTGATCATATCATTGAGAATTATGAGTTTCTTTAACTCACACAGTTTGCTCAATGAGTTGCAGCATGGCTTTCCTAAAGGAAAAAGTACAGAAATGGCTTTGTTCTAGTTTATAGATGAAATTCAACACTTAATTGAACAAGACTCGTGTGCATGTGGTATTTTCCTCGACCTCAGTAAGGCGTTTGACTGTGTTGACCACTCCATTTTACTTCAAAAGCTTTTCAATTATGGAATCAGAGAAAATGCCTTGGATCTCTTAAAATCTTACCTAACAGGAAACAAAAAGTATGTATTACGAAACAAAATACTGAGTTCTTCTCGGGATTTACTGAAATCGAAAAAGGCTAACCACAGGGAAGTGTGCTTGGTCCTTTACTTTTCATTATATATATATATATATATATATAAAATGATTTCCCAGATATTTTTAAACAATCAAGTACTACAGTCGTGAGTTATGCAGACGATTCCAATATCATTCTACCCATTAACAGACACCTTACTCTGGAGAACTCAATTTTAAATAACTTTTCTAAAGTTTCAACATATTTTAGTACAAACATGTTATTATTAAACACCGCTAAAACAAACTGCATAATTTTTAAAACTGTCCACAATAATATCACCTTCTCGGAGAATATTCAGCTTGGAAACGATAGTATATCTTTTTCAACCAGTACAAAACCTTTAGGAATCTATATAGATGACAAATTAAACTATGAAATACATATTGAAAATCTCGCAGAAAAACTGGCAGGTAAATGTTATGCAATTAGAGTTTTGAAAAGCCACTTAAAAATAGATGCACTGAAAAATTATGGGTCTGTTTATCCCTTTCTAAAATATGGAATATTAGTATGGGGAGGGAGTACACAACTAGAACGAATTTTTATCATGCAAAAACGGATATTGAAGACTATGTTGAATATGAAATATACAGATTCTTGTCGTAATACTTCCAGATGTATCAAAATGCTTACCGTATATGCCATCAACATATATGTTTGTGTACTTTTTGTGTACGATAATAAAGCAAATTTTGAAGAAGACAGATTCAGACATGAGTATTCTACCAGGCAGAAATCCAATTTTATTGTTCCCAAGCATAGACTGATAAATACAGAGAAAGGGCCACATTATGCACCAATTAAATTCTATAACAATTTACCGTTAATCATTAAAGAAGCTCACTCAAGACAAATTTTTTTAAAACATGTTTTTGATCTGTTGTGAGACATTGAGCAATATTCATTACAAGAATTCATGGAGAAATAATTTTACTACAGCTGAATAAAATGTTCAATCAATCTTACACCTATGGCTGTGTTATTTTATATATTTATAATTTCTTTTTCAATACATGTTGTAGTTACTTTTATCAGGAAGTATTTCTAGTTATAAGTAACATTTGTATTTTTTATATTTTTTAGATTGTATATTATGTCCGACTTGAGTTTTCAACTGTTTAAATTGAAAGTTCAAATAAATATATCTACCAGGTAAAGAAGAGGATTAACGACGTGGTTTACACAATCCAGTGCACCCCTAGGACTAAGATGAAGGTTCACCTCGAAAGACTGAAGCCCTATCATGGTGAACAAACTTTTGATCAAATTAAGGTTGGGGCAGTGTTGCGGATATCACAAAAATAATCTGAGTTCACCCCTGTGCTGTTTACAACCGTTGCTTGCATTTGTCGGCCGAATCAGCGAGAAGAAATCAGATGGTTCTGGCAATGACCCCAAAAATTGTACATATGTTTCTGAATATATAAGCGCATTGCACGCGGCAGAGTTTTAGTTCATTCATTGATGTCAACTGTGTGATCAGTAAGACAGTACAGTGTGAAGGGCATATTTGGAACTGTGATTATTGTAGTGCAATTTTGTGTTGTGTTGTCAAAGTGAAATAAACTAACAGTAGCCATTTGAGTATTGTTTTAATAAAAAAACGCACCCCTGTAACGTAACAATATTGATATAAAGCTTCCAGTTTATTTTTGGATCCAAATATATTTCAAGAAACTTATGATATTCACTTACATTTGATATATCTGTTTTGAGAAAGTTATGATAGTTGTTTTCTCGGAGTAGCAACACAACATATTTGATACAAAGTAATCATAAAAGTTGGATTTGGCTATTTCAACTTGATCCGCCACATATTTCTTTCAATCTCATTTGCAAAACAAGGTATACATGGTATTCATTCAGGTATGATAAAAATAAAATAGGATTGAGCCCTGAACAACCCTGAGATACTCCTGAAAATTCCATCGTATCAATATTCGTATTGACGATAAAGGTGTTAATCATCAATATTAAGGGTGGGAATGTCGATGAAAATCAAGTTACCGCATTTTGGAGTTAGTCATATAATAATTTTTGAAATAGTCAAATATATGTCTCAATAAAAGATATATTGTGTGAATATTAAGTTTTAGGCAACAAATCAAAACCCATTGTTCATTAAGTTTTAGGCAACAAATCTAAACACATTGTTCAGTGATTCAAATATTTATGGATTGTATAAGGTACTATTCTCAGAAGTAGCTGGAATATACTTTTTTGTATTATTTGGTTCTTTCCTCGGCTTTATTTTATTTGGTAGTTTGTTGAACATTTTTATATAATTATAAAAGCGACCTTTATCTGTCATAATTAATATATTTCTTGGATAATTATAATCAAGTTTATGAGTATTGTAATTACACTGTGACTTACATAAGTCAAATAAATGTTTGTTCCGTAAGAAATAAACATTTCCTGTGAAAGTTAGTAACTTGTTTGATATGCATTTCCCTCAACAGGTTTCTATAAATTTCAATTTTATCATTGATCTGAGAGCTCTTTTCTGCATAATGAAAATCATTTCACTTTCTCTTTACTTTTTATTTTATTTATTATCGTCCTATTTCTGCTACCTAGGCTAATCACCGACGCCAGTGAGCACACTTCCCCCAACCGGAAATTTTGCCGAATCCTCTGTTGTTTCAGAGGTAGGGATCTGCAAAGAGCCCAACATCAATGAACTCGGGACCGCCTTCTTAGTGTCCCCTCCGAAGGACGGCATATCTATCGTCATATCTCGTGCTCATTGATATAACGCCTGCAGCTGCAAATATGCATTTTTCACGCGACTTTCCTTGGCAGGTGGTTACCCATCCAAGTACTAAACGCGCCCGGTGTGGCTTGGCTCAAATATCGATAGACTCTCGTCAACCTGACCAGCGGCCACATTTCACATTCTCTATATATTGACCTAATACTCTCATGGAGTATACAACAGCATTTCATTTTTTATTTATATAGTTGACATGACTTTCGAAGGAAAGTGAGATAGATATGCCAGCCTAGAAAATTGGTATCATTTGTTGTGGGTAGTAAGTTGTTTGGCAATTTGATTCCATTGGATTTTTCCAAAAGTGCACTATTCGTTTCAAACAGAATTACAATTATTCAATATAAGATTATTTTTTCCAAACTACTGATTCACCTTGATGAGTGCTTTATTTGTTTCAGGGGTAAGTCTTCATAAGCAAGTTTGTGTCATCAGCATAATTCTTCATTTTGGAGTACTCAGTTGGTATTTCTTCCAGATCATTCGATATAGAAAGCGCATAGACAATAGTGATAATAAATCAAAATGCCTGTAGCAGATAGTAGGAGAAAAAAAGGGAAAAGCTTCAAGGCTGGCAGAACTGAAAATACCAGGCGATCGTTACTCAATTAGTAATAATTTTAATAATCTGATACTGAATAATGCATTAAACTCTGTAGAGAATTTAGAAGCAAATGACTCTTATAACATATTTCTTCCAAAAAATTCAATGTTTCTGGCACCCATAACTATCAATGAAATTACTAAGATAATTAAAACATTGAAAAATACAATGAGTGCAGGATATGATGAAATACCAAGCAGCATCATAAAGGGTTGTGAAAATGAACTAGCAATCCCTATGTACCACATAATAAATAATTCTTCTCAATATGGAGTCTTTCCAGATAGCCTAAAACTTGCCATTGTTAAGCCACTGTATAAAAAAGGTTATCCCACACTCTTAGAAAACCATCGTCCCATAAGTTTAATACTATCCTTCTCAAAATTATTTGAAATAGCTATGTGTACTAGACTCCTAAGTGTGTGGGTTTTATACTGAACCCAATTTTGTATTTAGTAACTCAGATTTACTTTGAGGTTCAATAGGCAAAATAAGAACATATATTTGACAACTCTTCCAAATTACAGTCAAATTTCATCTCTTATGTCAAAAACCATAGTAACTAAAATCAGTACAAAATAGATAAAATAATATACAGAGTGATCCCTTGATCTGAACATAATAGTGTGGAACATTCTTCCCCCAGTGAAGAACTTCATTCTTCATCTTGTAATACTGCTTCCACTTCTAACTTGCATAATTTCGAAACGGGTTTCTTGTATGTGTTCTTTGTTTTCATATCTGCCACGCGTACACGTCCATCTGGACCGGAGTAGACTGTCACTACTTTCCCCATTAGCCAGTTATTTCGTGGTGAGTTCTCATCAACAATAATCACAATATCGTCAGGTTTTATTGGTTCTTGGTTATCAGTCCACTTTTTTCGTTTATTTAATGTAGGTAAATACTCTTTTACCCAGCGTTTCCAAAATGCGTTCGCAAGCATTTGTGATTTCCTCCATTCCTTTTTCATGTTGATTCCAGAGTCAAAATCTCCTGGTGGGCCCTCTGTGTGTTCGTATCCAATAAGAAAATGATTGGGGGTAAGTGCTTCGGGGTATCTTGGATCGACGGATACATGCGTTAGAGGTCTTGCATTCACAATACATTCAGCTTCGGCAAAATGTGTTGCGAGTGTTTCTTCCTTCAAAGATTGTCCATAGACTACTGTTCCCAGAGACTTTTTTATGGATCCAATTAACCTTTCCCAGGCCCCTCCCATATGTGGACTTCCCGGTGGAATAAACCGAAAATCTATACCTTTGCTCATTGTCGAGTTGGATATTTTAGTTTGATCTAGTTCTTTCAAAGCTATTCGAAGTTCATTGGCTGCTCCCCTCAGGTTTGTTCCATTATCACAGGGTATCCTTGTGGGGTGTCCTCGCCTAGAGATGAATCTTCTTATAGCCAAAATAGCAGAGTCAGTATTCATAGAAGCTATCATCTCTAAGTGAACAGCTCTCACTGCCAAACAAGTGAATAAGATGCCCCATCTCTTTTCTTTTCTTCGTCCGATGCATACAAAGTATGGGCCAAAACAATCCATTCCTAAATTTATGAATGGTCGAATACATGGTGTTATACGTACTAATGGCAGTTAACCCATGATTGGCGGTTTCGGTTGAGAATTTCCATTTTTACATTTTTTACACGTTTTTCTAGTGGATTTCAATGCAGCACGTCCATCAATAATCCAAAATTTCTGCCTAATTTCATTTAATATGGTCTCCGTTTCCACATGTCCGTACTTTTCATGATAAGAACTGATCAATAATTTAGTGTATGGGTGTTTAGGGCATAAGATGATCGGTTTTTTCGTTTGGACTGCTAAACAAGTAGCCAAATTCAATCTTACACCCAGTATCATCACTCCATTTTCATCTAATTCCGGACATAATCCCTTTAGCCTACTATTTTTCTTTAAACTTCCTGTTTTCCTTATATTTTCCATGTCTTCTTCAAAACTCTCTTTCTATCCATCGTTTTTCAGCCTCCTCCAGTTCCATGATACTTAAAGTTTGTTTCAATGGATGTGAAACTTTATTCTTAAATTTTTTCAGGTTTTCAATAAATCGCAATTCCCAAGCAGTTGCCCTTATCAGACGTAACCATTTTGAGAATCTTTTTATATTCGGCAAACCTGACTCATATTCAGCAGTGCAAGTTCCTGTGAATTCCTTTTTCAATTCATTCAGTTCTTTATCAATTTGTTCCCATTCTGGACAATTCTTTATTTCCTCTGGCCACAAATCTACGGGATCTTTCAAAAAGTCTGGTCCATCCAACCAAACTGCCGATATATTTTTTAATTTTCCTTTGGAATGTTGTCGAGTAGTTGCATCTGCCACATTCAAATGCGTTGGAATCCAATGCCAATCAACAATATTGGTTTTCTCTTGAATTTCCCCAATCCGATGTGCTACAAATGGTTTATATTCCCTGCTATCATTTTTGATCCTTCCTAAAACACATTTTGAATCTGACCAAAAACTCAACTTTCCAATTTTGATCTCTAGTTCATTTGTTAATATTTCTGGAATATTTTTCTGTTCATTCATTTCTCCCTCAAATCCTGATCTCACAAGTGAAGAGTTGGTTATCCAATTGACTAGATCAAATCCCGCCAAAGACATTATACGTTTCACCTCCATTGCTTTAGCTAAAGCATGTTCTTCAGTGTCCGTGGAATCCAAATAGTCATCAGCGTATATTTTCTTCATTATGGCCGTCAAAATTTCAGGGGATTCACTCATTTCCTCTGCATTAACATTTTTCACATATTGCGCACATGCTGGAGAACATGTGGCACCAAAGATCATCACCTGCATCTTCCATTTTGAAGTGTAAGTTTCTCCATAACAATCTTTGGGCACATCGATCTTCTTCTCTGATTTTAACCATATGAAACATTTCCCTTATGTCTCCTGCAAACCCGAATTTTCTTTGTCGAAACCTAATCAGAACAGCAACTAGCGATGAGAGTAAATCCGGTCCTGGCAATAGATAGTAATTTAGGCTTGACCCATGAGATTTAGCCGCCGCGTCAAAAACCATCCTGATCTTGCCGGTTTTGTTCTGATTTACAGTTGCAAAATGAGGTAAGTATCATATGTGGGGAGGTTCGATTGCAGCTTCTTCAAGTGACAATTCCTTCAAATATATTTTTTTTTATGTAGCTATCAATCTTTTCACAGTAGATTTTACCAAATTCCGTGTTCCTTTCACATTTCCTTTCCATACATCTCAATCTTTGTAGTGCTGTTGTTCTGCTTTCAGGTAATTTCAGATTTGTATCCTTCCAAATGAGTCCTATTTCAAAATGATCTCCAACCCTTTGTGCTGTTCTTTTCATTATATCCATTGCATTTCTCTTCTATTGTGAAAACATGTTTAGGTGGCGAAATACCAAATGAATCTAGTGAGAAAGATTGTTTGACTGAATCATGTAATAACTCGTCTTTCTTACTACAAACATGAATGGAATCTATCATATCTATTCCTGATTGATTATTTGGGCCATGTAGAGACCAACCCAACTTACATTTCGTAGCAATAGGAGAAAATCTTTCATTCGTGTAATCACTTCGGATTTGTCTAGGAATAATGAGGTTTATATTATCCTGACCTATCAGTAACATGGGTCTTTCATTCTCAAAATCAGTAATTGGGAGATTTTTCAAATAATGATATGCTTCCCAGCTTTCTTTTTTGACTGATTGCAATGGCAATGAAAGATTTTCTACTGTATAAGTATTTTTCAAAATATATAGTTTCGAATCTCTTACTCCTGATATTTGAAGATCCATACATTGTGAATTTTCGAATTTTGTAGAAATATCCCCAGTCCACTTGATATAGAGTGATTCTTTGATACCTTTTAACCCCAGCTTTCTGACGATGTTCTCTTCTATCAAGCTCACTGTTGATCCCTCATCACAGAGTGCTAGGGTATGAACCGGGATAATTTCCCGGAATCATCCTCAGCAGTACATTTCTTTTTGCCAGTTGAACTTTTTTCCTGTTGCCTGGAAATACTAGTCTCATTATTTACGTTTTCATTTTCATGTGATCTCTCTCCGCCAAATTTTCATTATGTAGAAGTTTGTGGTGCTTATATTTACATCCACCAACGCCACATTCTTTTTTGTATTTGCATTTGAGTTTCTGATGATTTGCTCCTAGACCACAAAAACAGAGTTTTTTACCTTTAATTATATCCCACCTTGTATTGACATCATCGAACTTCATTTTTGGACAGTTTGAAGTACGGTGCTCTCCGTTTTCGTAATACCTACAGCTTTCAATTTCCTCTGTATTGGTGCTTGGAACTGTTTCTGGACATTTTTGCTTCTGTTGGAAGGTGGGCTTTTTCACATTCTTCCATGGTTCTTCAAATTTCTTTGGTTCTTTAGAAGTATAAACACAACATGCAGCATTTGCCATGTCTGCCAACCAAGTCAAAAATAATCCAATGCTGGCTTCCATTTGTCTACTTAAAAAATATTCACCCCACTCAAGTTTTAGTATATCGGGAAATTTATTTGACAGATCTTTCAGAAGTTGAGGATTATTCATATGACCTACTGACTTCAAACTTTTCATGGTTTCAACTAAATTTTTAACTTCATTGGAGAATATTATCAAATTTTTCAATACTTATCTCTTTCATATATGGAATGCAATTTATTTGGGCTATAAGAATTTCAATAATAACATCTGGCCGACCGAACCTCATTTTCAATGTATCCATTACCATTGGTACAGTTTCTGAAGCAAGCAGCATACCTGCTACGTCAGATTTTGCTTCCCCCCTCAAGCATTTTCTAAGTTTTATCATTATTTCTTCCTGACTAAATGAGGACATTTTACAAACTCGTTCATATTGTTAAAAAAATAACGGCCATTCTTCAGGATTTCCACAGAAAATTGGAAAGTCTTTGTCTATAATCTGGCGTGCGAAAAATTTATCATGAAAATTATTGCTAGAATCATTGCTGCTTCGTTTTAGAAGATTGTTAATCGTCTGACATAATAACTGGATATCATTTGATTGAGTGTTACCTACATTGACCTGACTGATATTGATCTCATTACCTCTATTCTCACCTGGTTGGATAAAATCATGAGATGGCTCACCTGGAGGATCTTCATTTTCTCTAAGTTTACATTGCAACCCTTGTACCTGTGCCTTGATAATACTCGGTTGAATATTTGACCTATTCCGAATGCTTCCGTTCTCCTCTGAGTCGTTCACCTATTCTTGAACCCTGAACATGCTTGACTGGACATGTTCTAATCCCAGTTTTTGGCTCTGTCTCTCTTCTTCCACACTCCTAATTTCCTCTTCTTGAAGATCATGTTCGAGTTGAAGAAGTCTAAGTTGATTCTCTAACTTTGCTTTTTCCATTTCGATTTCTTGTCGCTTTTTTTCAGTTTCATAATTCAGTTTCTTTTGGAGTACTCTCGCACTAGTATGGGATTTCAAACTTACAGCAGACTTGGAAAGTTTTGATTTTTCCGAGGTTTTCTCCTTTTCAATGGTGTTGTGGCTTTCATTTTCCGGGGATTTTCCATTTCACCAATTCCTCTTCCGAATCTTTCTGGCCAATCATAATCTGCCAATAGGCTTTTGTTTACTCCTGCTCTTTCTTCTACTTCGTGCTGAATTTTCCATATCTTGGTTCAAAACTTACTTGAAGGACCAAACAATGTGTTGGTTTTATACTGAACCCAACTTTGTATTTAGTAACTCAGTTTTACTTTGAGGTTCAATAGGCAAAACAAGAACATATATTTGACAACTCTTTCAAATTACAGTCAAATTTCATCTCTTATGTCAAAAACCATAGTAACTAAAATCAGTACAAAATAGATAAAATAATATACAGAGTGATCCCTTGATCTGAACATAATAGTGTCAAACACCTAAGCTTTTTTTATAATGAAAAATTACTGAGTCACTCACAGCATGGATATCTGAAGGGCTAATCAATAAAAACAGCTGTTTACGATTTCATAGAAAAAATTGTTCTTGGATATGAAAACAAAAGTCAGTAAATAGGTATATTTTTGGACTTGTCGAAAGCATTTGACACCATTAACCATGAAATTTTGTTGGAGAAATTGGAGCGGTATGGCATTAGAGGCCGAGCACTCAGCTGGATAAAATTATACCTATCCAAACGTTTCAAAAAAGTATCAGTGATCAGAGACGGAATGAGGCACTTTTCTGACGAAGGTCAGCTGTCGGTTGGAGTACCCCAGGGAAGTATGATAGGTCCTCTATTATTCGTATTCTACATCAATGACTTAGCATCAGAAATTGTCAACGACAAAACGCATCTCATAAATTATGCCGATGATACAAATATATTAGCAGTAGGATCGTCCGTCCAAGAAATGTTAGGTATAGCTAATGATACCCTAAAAAAAGCTCAAGACTGGATCACAAAAAATCATTTGACTCTAAACAAAGAAAAGACAACCTACATATGTTTTACAACAACCAAAAACATAAGAAACAAAACACGGCAGGACATACAAATTCTGGCACAAAATGTGACCCTAGAAAATAACACAAAGTTCTCAGGAATTCATATTGACCAAAATCTTGACTGGCAGATCCATATAAACGAACTCTGCAATAAATTAAACTCGGTGTTACTCGGTTGTTACTCGTTCAGAATCACAGCAAAATATTTAGATAGAAATGCTTTAAGGACTGTGTATTTTTCTAACTTCCATTCTCTATTGCGCTTTGGTATCATTTTCTGGGGAGGGAGCTGGGATGCACAGCGTGTTTTTATAGTACAAAAGAGATCTCTATGAATTTTGTTTGGAAACAATTATAGGCAGTCATGCAGAGGAAAATTCAGAGAAATGAATATATAACTGCTCCAAGTATCTATATATACGAGTGTTTGGTGTTTCTGATAAAAAATAGGGAAAAATTCAATAAGCCTAAATCACATCATAATTATAGTACAAGAACTGTGGATTTAAATATGCCAGCCCGCAGACTAACTTTGACAGAAAAAACCTCTATGTATTCATACATTAAGTTTTATAATAGGCTCCCAACGGAACTGAAAACCGAACCCTTCCTTAAAAAATTAAAACATCGCGTACAAGAATTATAAATTTAGCTAGAACCGTACAGTGTAGATGAATTTCTAGACTCCAGTTTATTGTGATTTCAATGTAAACCAAATTCTTCGTTTTCTTTGTTTTAATTTCTACAATCTTAACATATCTGTTTTCAGCGCGTTTTGTAGTGGTTTCTTGTCAAATACTTATTTTGTATTTTGTAGTTTTTTAGGATTATCTCTGATGTTAGTTTTCTCTTTATACTAAACATCAAAGGATGGAAACGCTTTTAGTTCAGCTACCCATCAGTGCATCCATTGTTTTAAGTGGTGACTTCAATATAAACTATCTACAAAAAACTTCCCCAGATATTCAGGCACTATCAAATTTGTTAAACTCCTTCAATTTACTTATGCATGTTGAAACACCAACAAGAATTTCAAGTTCTTCTGCCACTATCATTGATTATGTCTGTACCAATTTGACCAACGTCGCCTGTAGGGCTATAAATTCCGGTTTATCTGACCATGAGGCCATTATATGTCATATGACATTTGACACCGAAGTGTCAAGAACTAAACCCCAAAGGGGTAGAATATTCAGTAAACGTAACTATAATAGGTTTTCTCAACTATGTTCTGAATCAGATTGGTATAGTGTTATTCTGCTTCAAAACCCCCAAAGAGAATTTCATAAATTGCTTTCAGAAAATTTTAATAAGGCATTTCCTATTAGAAAACTAAAAAATAAAAATAAAAAACCCTGGTTCACTAAGGGCCTTAAAAATTCGGCAAAAAATATGCGCTCCCTGCATCAGATCAGAAAATATATAAGAAATGACAGTGTGAATTTCCTAACTTTTTATAATAAATATAGAAATACCTACAGAAGGACGATTAGGGCTGCAAAAAATATGTATTATGAAAACAGAATAGCTCATTCGCAAAATAATCAAAGAGAAACTTGGAAAATCATAAACGATTTGAGGGAAAAAACAAGCTGCTGTTAATGTACAAACACAATTGAGCTCAGACGAATTGAACACTTTTTACTGTTCAATAGCAAAGCAACTGCAAAAATCAATTAATGTCACAAAAGATCCATTGACCTACCTCAGCGAAACAGGGGTGCCTGAAACTTTCTTCCTCATACCAACTGATATACAGAAAATCAAGGGTATCTTTGCTGAATCGAAGAAAAAAACTTGCTCTGGTTGGGATGACATTTCCCTGAAAATACTTCCTGAAAATGCACTTATGATCCTGGCAGAAACAATAAATATTTCCTTCTCTCGAGGGGAGTTCCCCTCATTCCTAAAAATGGCCACAGTAATTCCTCTGCACAAAGGCGGAGATTATGATTTGCCTGCAAACTTCAGGCCAATATCATTGTTACCCAGTTTTTCGAAGTTAATTGAGAAACTTGTAAAAAAGGTGATAGTTTTCCTTAAAAAACATAATATTTTGAATTCCAACCAGTTCGGGTTTCAATCATCAAAAAGTACACAGGATGCCATATTCTCGTTTCTGGAAACCCTTTATCTAAATCTAAATGACCAAGACGTTGCGGCTGCAGTATTCTGTGACTTAACAAAGGCATTTGATTGTGTGAATCCGAAAGCTGGAACGCTATGGTTTTAGAGGTACTGCACTGACATGGTTCAGTTCGTATTTGGCTGACCGTCGTTAGACAGTGCTGCTAAATGGGACAGGTTCAAGAGAAGGCATAGTGAGATGTGGTGTACCACAGGGATCGGTACTGGGACCACTGCTCTTTTTGATATATGTAAATGATTTAACTGAAGTGGGCATTAAAGGAAAATTTACAATGTTTGCAGATGACACGACGATACTATGTCATAACAAGAATAGCGCAGAGCTTCATAACGTTATAAGCGCGGATATAGAGAAAGTGAAAGAGTGGTGTGATGCCAATCTTTTATCGTTCAACATCAGGAAAACAAACATTGTATCATTCAAATGTACTCTAAATGATGATGTCAATCTAGCTGATGAAGTTATCCCCAATGTCTCTGACATTAAATTTTTAGGGCTACATATCGACGACAAATTAGCTTTTGAAGGTCATATTAGTCAATTGTGCAAGAAACTAGCTTCAGAATTGTATCAAATGAGCTGTGCATCACAAATGCCAGACAGGCATATTTTTCACTGATAGAGTCACACCTTCGTTATGGCTCCCTTCTGGGGTATGTGTTCAAAAAACCGATTCAACATGGTCTTCTTGCTACAGAAACGGGCAATGAGATATAAATGTAAAGCCAAGTACCGGGACTCTTGTCGTCCACTATTTTTAAAACAAAAAATTTTAACTCTGGTTTGTATTTTTATAATAGAAACGGCATGCGTTCTGCATAAAAAATACAGAAACATATTAGTTTGCTCCCCCTCATATAGTACCCGTCGCCCTAATCAGATTTCTCTTTTGAAACCTTCATCTGCTCTTACTCAGACGTCGCTCATCTACCAAAGCAGAAAAATCTATAACCACCTGCCATTAAGAATAAGGGAGATTCGGGATCTCAATAAATTCAAAAAAGAAGTAAATAAGCTTTTGGTTGAGAAGGCCTATTATACACTGGAAGAATTCTTCCTAGATTCAGTAAGTTGAAGTATCATCGTCAAACTAGTCAAATATTGTGAGTAATAACTGTATGTATATCTTATTTTACAAACCTATAATTATAATTATTTTATATTTATATTTTATATATTTATGCTTGTTCAGTTCAATATAATCATTTTTTATGACCAGACAATGTGAAGAAATTGTCTTATATGTTTATTACTTTTTGACCCTTAGTATATATGTATATATCTATATGTCTGTATATGTGCTCAAATATGCTTATATATTTTTATGTTTATAGGAGTTCATTTATATGCTATAATCATTATTTATCGCTTTGTCTATGAGATTTTTGTATCTTCTGACAATAAAGCATGATTGATTGATTGATTGATTGCCTTTTTTTCAATTGTATTTATATATTGTATGATGTATACTACAGTTCTTTGAATAAAGCTATATCTATCAATCTATAGTTTAATAGGAAGGCCCTTCCCCCCCCAAATTATTTTTAAAATTCTGTTTAAAACGTATCATAAGTTTACGCACACTGAACACGGGAACTTCTGGTATCGATGTCAACGATGCTACAGACATGCCCGCCATACATTTTTTCTGGGGTGAAGTAAAGATAGGAGGGATGCTGAACGGTTATAAAAAAAGGTGAAAAATATTGAAAGTTCACGACTGAGGGAACTGAGAAACCAAAGTTTACAATGAAATAAATTGTCAAAAAAATACACTTCGTTATGGCTCCCTTCTGGGGTATGTGTTCAAAAAACCGATTCAACATGGTCTTCTTGCTACAGAAACGGGCAATGAGATATAAATGTAAAGCCAAGTACCGGGACTCTTGTCGTCCACTATTTTTAAAACAAAAAATTTTAACTCTGGTTTGTATTTTTATAATAGAAACGGCATGCGTTCTGCATAAAAAATACAAGAACATATTAGTTTGCTCCCCCTCATATAGTACCCGTCGCCCTAATCAGATTTCTCTTTTGAAACCTTCATCTGCTCTTACTCAGACGTCGCTCATCTACCAAAGCAGAAAAATCTATAACCACCTGCCATTAAGAATAAGGGAGATTCGGGATCTCAATAAATTCAAAAAAGAAGTAAATAAGCTTTTGGTTGAGAAGGCCTATTATTTTTGATACTAACCTCATTGAGGTACTTAAAAAATAACTTATAAGAGTAACTGTATAACATTAATATCAATACAATTTTAGGATTTGCCTATTTACTAGTGCACCTAAGTGAGTGAACACTTGTATTGTGCATTTGAACAGATTTTGTAGCTACAAATAATTATTTCTGAGCCAATGTTGATGGATGAAACTCCAATAAATTCCAGTGATATAACTACTACTGTATATATATATATGTATAACTATAGGTGAACTAATTACTGATCAATATTGTTTTCCAGAATTCTTATGAATTTGGGATAGTGGTTACATATATATTCTATATATTCTCTCGACTTACATTTATTTATTTTTTTTACATAGAGCGATTCTTAGGTGGTTATTACATGCATTTCTTGTTGATTTTACACTATCATTCTGGAAGTGACTTTTGTGATTGAAGGCTATTTACAAACATTGAGAAAATAAAGTGATCTTATATTGAGTATTTCATTGAGTACAGTTGTGTGGTGGGAAGCGTCTTTTCTTCCTGTGAATAATTTTCAGAATGTAATTTTGAATAACATTTAACTTTGTAGGGAATTTTGTAGAGTCCTCCCAAACTAGTATACCATATTGGAACAGTGATTCTGCTAGTGCCTTATATATGATTAGTAGCAGTTTCTTCGGGAGAAATTCTC
This sequence comes from Gonioctena quinquepunctata, assembly GCA_018342105.1. Lineage (NCBI taxonomy): Eukaryota > Metazoa > Arthropoda > Insecta > Coleoptera > Chrysomelidae > Gonioctena > Gonioctena quinquepunctata. The sequence goes on along the minus strand of JAFIRS010001230.1, from coordinate 179,015 downwards.
TCAGCTGATAAAATTTATATATTAATTTCCTTACTTTCTTTGATAGATAATCAATGTGATTCTTCCATTTTAGATATTGGTCCATCATTACACCCAAGTACTTTATTTCATGTTTCTCTTTGATTTCTTCCTCTATTCCATCAACTTTAATGCAATCGAAGTCGGGTCTATTTACATTAGTAATAGAAAAGGCTAGGTAGTGAGTTTTACTTGCATTCAGGGAAAGTTGATACGATGTTAGCCATTGTTTTACTGCTCTCATTCCATTTTTTGTTTTATTTTTCACGTCCGGGCCAGGTATTACTACTGAATATCAAAACAGTGTCGTCTGCATAAGATATGATTTTGGCATTAACTGTTAATTGCAGTAAAGAGTTAATATAGGCCAGAAATAGTATGGGACCAGGACAGTACTTGAGGTACACCAATTTGTACAGTCCTTGCGGTTGCTTAAGGACCTTTTATTTTTACTTGTTGTTGTCTTTCTGCCAGGTAATTCTGAAAGACATTCAAAACTGTACCCGAATTCCATATTGATGCAGTACACTGATGAGTTTTTATGGTTAACCTGATCAAAGGCTTTTGCCAGATCTAAAAACACTGCAATGGTTTTTATTTTCTTCCAAGTTTTCTGTGATTTCTTTCACTACTGTGTACATTCGTCTGTAGTTGACTTCCTTTTGAAAACCAAATTGACATTTGTGTAGTATTTTATTTGTATTGAAAAAGTTCACTAACTCTTTTAAGCATTTTTCGAAAAGTTTAGCGGAAGTTGTTGATCACACTAATGGGTCTATAGTTAGAAATGTCAGATTTTTTATTAGCTTTGTGAATAGGTGTTTTATCGATGATTTAAATTGTCTGGGCACTATACCTGTTTGAAGATGAGATTTATGATGTGTACTAGAGGTGTTGAGATGCTTTCAGTGTAGACTTGATGGTTTCAACTGTAATTCCATCCTTTCCCGGCGAACTATTACTTTTGAGTGCGAATATGTGGTTTTTATCTCAGTCTCCAGAGACTGGGTGGAGAAACATTGAATTAGGATTGAAATAATTTTGTTCGGTGAAATTTGTAGGAGCCTCTATATTATTTAACATATCTATTCCTATATTTATGAAATAATTGTTGCAGTAGTTGGCTAGCTGTTCAGTCATCCCCAAAAGTGTTACCATCAGTATCAACAATATTAAAATTTTCCGTATTTGTTTTATTTTCGTTTGTGCAGTCAGTGATTATTTTGTAAATTTTTCTCATGTCATTTCTGTTATTTTGTATCTGATTCGCATAGTAAGTATTCTTACTTTTTAAGTAAATTATTCAATTTATTCCTATAAGTTTTGTATTCTACTTGAGTGCTGGGGAGTATTGGTTTAATAATTTCATTTTGAGTTTGTCTCTATATCTGATTGACGTATAAGACCTATAGTTATCCAAGGTTTTAATTTACCACTTTTTTAAAAGGTATTGTTGATTTGGATTGATCGAGGTAGTTATTAAATTTTTCTTGGAATATATCTGTGGCAATTTGGGGTTGTTTGAGTTTAAAACTGCTGTCCATGTTTCATTGCTGATGGTAGCTTTTAGTTTATTCAGGTCAATTTTGTTATATGAGTGAGTAGTTTTTTATTATCTATATACCGTTAGTTTTTGAGGTTATGTCAATCATTACTGGAAAATGATCTGTTATGTTGCAGTTTAGAATATAAGATTGAAAATTATATTTATTATTTATTTCGTTTTGTTTTTTAAGAAATATATGGTCTATACATGTAGCAGTTCCTGTTGTGACTCGTGTTGGTTTATTTATGTATGGCTCGAAACCATGTTTGGCAAGCATACCTAGATATTTGTTGGTGTTTACATTATTTTCATCTAATATATCAACATTAATGTCTCCTGTAAATAATTCAATGTTATTGTATTGTTGGTTGTGTTCTAAATACGCATCAACCTCCCCAATGAATGTAGCAAGGTTGCTTGGGTTTGGTCTATAAAGAGCAATAATACATATTTTCAAAAGATTGATTGAGAGATTCATTATACATAATGTTACAGCGCATATAGATAATTTAACGTTTGATACACTATAGTCAATATCAGATTTAATTAGTATTAAAATACCATCATTTCTGTTGAAATCACCACCATTATGTATCGGTGTATAATGAGGGATATTCAAGTTTTTCACTGAAACATTCTGAAAACATTCACTAAGAATAAAAATATCGCTTTCGATTTTATAGGTTTCAATTGTTGCTAAAAATTCACTGGAAGAATTCTTCCTAGATTCAGTAAGTTGAAGTATCATCGTCAAACTAGTCAAATATTGTGAGTAATAACTGTATGTATATCTTATTTTACAAACCTATAATTATAATTATTTTATATTTATATTTTATATATTTATGCTTGTTCAGTTCAATATAATCATTTTTTATGACCAGACAATGTGAAGAAATTGTCTTATATGTTTATTACTTTTTGACCCTTAGTATATATGTATATATCTATATGTCTGTATATGTGCTCGAATATGCTTATATATTTTTATGTTTATAGGAGTTCATTTATATGCTATAATCATTATTTATCGCTTTGTCTATGAGATTTTTGTATCTTCTGACAATAAAGCATGATTGATTGATTGATTGATTGATCACCACTTTTGACGCAGTTTCATCTAATTGTATTTATATATTGTATGATGTATACGTACAGTTCTTTGAATAAAGCTATATCTATCAATCTATAGTATTAATAGGAATAGGCCCGTTATGATCCCCCGAGGTGCCCGAAATTCGATGTTTTAAAACTTGCTGTTTAAAACGTATCATAAGTTTACGCACACTGAACACGGGAACTTCTGGTATCGATGTCAACGATGCTACAGACATGCCCGCCATACATTTTTTCTGGGGTGAAGTAAAGATAGGAGGGATGCTGAACGGTTATAAAAAAAGGTGAAAAATATTGAAAGTTCACGACTGAGGGAACTGAGAAACCAAAGTTTACAATGAAATAAATTGTCAAAAAAATGTGCCCGAAAAAATTTGAGAATTTTCAATGGGGCGGAAGGGTGTTTAGGACTGAGTTTTCCAAAATTAGGTTCAAACCCAACTACCTAGTCGAAAAGTGCAATTCTCAGACATCCATCTGGTGGATGAAATCTTATAAGTCATTAAAAAAAGTTCGTGGAATAAGGCTCTGTAGAGCACAGCTACTAGTTCTGGATTTGTATCACTTAAATCAAATGTTTCTGACTGACACTCAAAAATGTAGTTTCAACGGAAGGACGTAAAGTTAAAAATACATTTCTCAGCTATTTATAGCATGGATAACGCCCCGTGGGTCGCTGAACTAACACGTATGCTGCAATTTATCGGTACAGGTATAATATGACTATTATTGAAACATCGCTCCTAATTTCTTAAATACTGTATTCTGAAGACTGGCACTTGAATATTTATCTGAATTGGACCTGCTAGATCGATTAATTCATGTTTTTTATTTTACGAATTAGAAAAACTCAAAGTTGTCTCCACAATTTAATATTGCAATCGATTAGTCAAATGTTGGTGAAAAGGTAAAAAACCATCGATCAGACATGTTTCGAACCTCTATAGGTTCATCATCAGCGGAGTTTAAAATTATGGAGATGAAAAAATTATGGGTTAAACATTATTATTATTTATAGTCAAGAGTTCATAATAGAAACAATTGAAAAACAAAAAGGTTTGCCTTTAAGGGTTGTATATACCCTTTTTAAATTTGGGTAGGCTAAAGACATCAGCCGATACAAAATAACCCGACGACATGTGGAACGTGAAACAATGGTGGCAATGAATGGTCTAATTCATGTGTCAGTCATCTCATGTGTAAGTGTTGTATTGTCAGTGAACAAATGGAGCGCCGCGGAAAGCGCCCTGATCTGTTTTTGGATCTTTATATTTTTAATTTCTGGATTTTCATGGCATATGTGAAGTGTTTGTGACTGACCCTCGAAAATTTAGTTACAACGGAACCACGCATAAGGTAAAAATAGTTATCAACTGTTTTTGGTATGGATAAAGCCATGCCAGTCGCAAAAATAAGAAATATTCAGTGTAAAAGGGTCTAAATCACTGATCAATCTTAAATTCATTTTATACCTGTAACAAATACAGTGATGAAAATATAAACAGAAGATAGGGATATATTTTCAAGCATACTGTTCACCAATGTATGTGCTTTTTCAACAATATTGTCTTCAAGTAATTACTCTCCATCTAAATATTATTCATTAACAACACGAAAGAAAAATAAACTTTTTCTAGGCAATGAGAACACTAACAATGATGTTCTTATGGCGATTATCAATTTGTGTGCCAAAAACCGCCATATTTTGTCAGGTTGTTTGGATTACCTATTACGCGCCATAGGTTAGGTGTAGGATAAACTTATAATCATTATTATAAGTTTACCCTACTTCATTAAGTAGGTATACTTGGAAATTTGTGTACTTTTTCTCCTTGTAGTATTGCACTGGCAGTTATAGATTCTCGGATTGTGCATCACAGATAACTTATCCCTGAATTTTGGAATATAAACTTATCATCAAAAGATCGCAAAATTTTCTTCAAAATCGGAGGTACCAGGGCCCTTCCGCCACATTGAAAAAGACTGGTGGACAAAATCTGTGTCATTTGAAGGCTAATGGTAAGATCCCTTCCATTGTTAGTCATAAACTCAAAAAGTTTTCCGGGCCCGTTTTTTTGACATATTTTGAACCTTGCAGAAGGTGAACGCCAAGTTTTAGACGACTGACAGTCTGCAAGCTTCGCCTAATGTTCTTGTAAACTTTTGTTTATTAGTATTTTCTGTCGTGAACTTTCAATATTTTTCACCTTCTTTTTTATAACCGTTCAGCATCCCTCCTACCATCACTTCGCCCCAGAAAAAATGTATGGCGGGCATGTCTGTAGTTTCATATCGACATCGATACTAGAAGTTCATTGTGTGTAAACTTATGATACGTTTGAAAAGTGACACGGGCTCTTGGTCAATGAGTATTGCTAAGCTAATCACATATGACCCTGAAGTTCATAACTCTGTTGCAAACTACTGATTCAAATATTGTTTCAAATTATGGTAAAAAACTAATTGGCCTAAAATTTTCAAATTTAGAATGGTCATCTTTTTTTATGAATAGGTTTATCTTCAATGTTTCAGGAAAAACGCCATATTTCGGATTTTTCATTGTATAAACTTCTATGCACAGTTTGTGGGAACCTCATCTACCTCACTACTCATTTTATTAATAGATTTTTCACCAAATCCAAGATTTGATGAACCAGTACTAAAAAAAATCACAAAAATGTATATTTACTTGTCTTTTTTGTTAAAAATATAGTCATTGTATTCAATAATTTTTTTGGAATAACTATACTACTATCAGTTTCATTACCTTCAATACCTTCAGTTTGAGTTGTCTCATCAGTCTGAATGAACTGAACCTTGCACAATGTATGTATTGTTTGTACAGATTATTTTTCAATAATAAAGAACTTTATTATTATTAAGAATGGGCTATTTTAGCCAAGTCGTCTATGTGCACCTGTTCTTTATTACAAACCACAGGTGAAAAATGGCAGATTTACAGATACAGTTTAACTCACAGAATTATTGGTATGGTACAAAACAAAATTTTATTAATCCAAGTAAAAGTCAATGTTTGGTATGGTATTTTCTACTTGGAATTGTGGGGACTATTTTCTGTTACTTTTCAAAGGCTAGACTAAATTACCAAGTGTTTGTGCATGCCTTGTGAACTTTTAATTTGCCTATATGATTACACTTCAGAAAATGAGGTAGAATAAGCAGACCTTATTTTCAAATAACAAAATCCTTATTCGTTGATTCGGCTCTGGTATCTCAAATATTTCAGAATTCACTTAACCTTCAAAATGACATATTTTCGAATGTCATTTCGGAAAAAAAAAGATTTTGGAACACCTTTGAACTTTGTCTTTCCTTAACCTTTAGCTTCTTTCACTATCGGATTTGGAGAAAAACTATAATTACACCTGTCATTTTTCGATATTTGCATTTTTTTTTAATGTAACCTCCAAAGTCGTCATGGGATTTTTTTGCTACAAGATATAACCAAGATAACAAACCACCAATAAATTACAGAAAATGAATTATCTGAATAGCTATTACCTTACTTGCTCCCATTATCGCCAAAATTTGGTTAACAAACAGCCACAAATTATTCTGCACAAACAACCTTGGAGTATTTTATAATTTTTTGTATATATTATTTTTCTCTTGACTTTCACAAAGGTACGTGTCTAACGTTGGTCACACGTACCATAGACAAATTAAAAATAAAGTTTCTCTATGACACATACACATGACTCTCATGTCTCAGGATCTTATGATGGGGTAAGTATTGTTTTCTGATTGCTGATTAAAATAAGAACTGTGGGTTATTCAGAGGCAAAACAAACAGTAGATCGGTAAGCTAAAACAACAGGTGTCTCAGCATAACCCATAGCCAATTAAAAATAAAGAGACTGTTTGAAACATTGGCGATCTTGGTAAAGCCAGTGGCCAGGTCGCGCATGGAGGCGCTGGGCTGGGCGCCAGTGCTGCCAATTGAAAGTATACAATATGCTGACTAGCCTCTACCAAAATGCGGAGTTTTACTCCCAGAATTTTGAGAATGCTTACAAAATCCTTACAAACTTAATTTATACATAATTTATGGTATATATGGATGATTTCGAGGGTCGACTTGTTCTGATAGATACTGATTCTGAAACGAAACCAGAACAAACTAGACTAAAAGAAGCACATATTCACAAACGTCCATTGAACTGGAAATGCAATAGGGAACACGCATGTGCCCCCTTTCTAGAATATTTTAATTGGCACATAAAGACTACCACCTAGGGAGCTCAGCAACAAACTTAATTTTTCATCATTCGAAATTAAAAACGCCAATTTTGTCGTCACATTCAAAAACGTACTCCTAGCGCCTCTGGTGGACGTAAGCATCGTTATTTCACACAGTTAAATTTTTACCACTAGTTGCATCGAACTGTCAACTATAATTTCATCTGCCTTCGTTTATATGTTGTACTAATATTTTTATCATCATAGTATTTTCAAATATCACATTAAAAGTGAGCTTGAATTTATGTTTGGGTTGAAAGAAATAGTATCGACTATCAATATTCCTGAAACAACCACAACTGGCGCTAGTGTTTGGAGGAAGTTATTCAAATGAAGGTCAAATCGAGTTTGAATTGAGGAGCACTTTTAAACATGGAAATTTTGACAAAATTTTGAGATATGAGAAATCATTTTCACAAAATGTAATTATTGTGGATCTGAGGCAAAGAAAAAATAAAATAAAATCATGCGTGTTCCCCATTGTCTACTAGGTCAGAAGTTGGGGGTAGCATTGAAACCTGTTGATAAAACCATAGTATAATGTAAACAATGATAAAACTCATAGAAGCCTGAGGCTGAGATAAGATTTCAGATATGTCATGTCATGCCAATTTTAATTTCGATAAACAAACCACACAGAACTCAAACTAGCAAACTACTATAGACAAAGACGTGAAGAGTAACGACTAATAATTTCTGTGCCATTACATGACTGGCTATTAGCCATGTGCCACACGAAACAAACACAAGTAGTCAGGAAGACTCCCACTCTTATTAGTGCAAAATGCTTACAAAATCCTTACAATTCGTTATTACTCCACGATTACTCCAAAGCTTTCGAATTGCTTACAAATGGAGTAATTACTCTCAAAACGGCAGCGCTGCCAGTGCTGCCAATTGAAAGTATACAATATGCTGACTAGCGTCTATCAAAATGCGGAGTTTTACTCCCAGAATTTTGGGAATGCTTACAAAATCCTTACAAACTTAATTTATACATAATCTATGGTATATATGGATGATTTCGAGGGTCGACTTGTTCTGATAGCTACTGTTTCTAAAACGAAACCAGACCAAACTGGACTAGAAAAAACACATATTCACCAATGTCCATTGAACTGGAAATGCAATAGGGAACACGCATGTGCACCCTTTCTAGAATATTTTGATTTGCACATGAAGACTACTACCTAGAGAGCTCAGCAACAAACTTAGATATTGAAAAATTGTGTAATGTTTTTCATAATTCGAAATTAAAAACGCCAATTTTGTCGTCACATTACAAAACGTACTCCTAGCGCCTCTGGTGGACGTAAGCATCGTTATTTCACACAGTTCTATTTTTTACCACTAGTTGCTTCGAACTGTCAACTATAATTTGATCTGCCTTCATTTATATGTTGTACCAATATTTTTATCATCATAGTATTTTCAAATATCACATTAAAAGTGAGCTCGAATTTATGTTTGGGTTGGAAGAAATAGTATCGACTATCAATATTCCTGAAACAACCACAACTGGCGCAAGTGTTTGGGGGAAGTTATTCAAATGGAGGTCAAATCGAGTTTGAATTGAGGAGCACTTTTAAACTTGGAAATTTCGACAAAATTTTGGGATATGAGAAATGTTCTCACAAAATTTAATTATTGTGGATCTAACTGAGGCAAAGAAAAATTAAAATAAAATCATGCGTGTTCCCCATTGTCTACTCGGTGCTGGGTTCGTTGGGTTGGTAGCATTGAAATCTGTTGATAAAACTATACTATAATCTAAACAATGATAAAACTCATAAACTCATAGAAGCCTGAGGCTGAGATAGGATTTCAGATATGTCATGTCATGCCAATTTTAATTTCGATAAACGAACATAACACAGAACTCAAACTAGCAAACTACTATAGACAAAGACGTGAAGAGTAACGACTAACGAGTTCTGTGCCACTACATGACTGGCCATTGGCCATGTACCACACGAAAAAAACACAAGTAGTCAGGAAGATTAACGCTTTTCTCCCACTCCTTGGTCCTTAGTGCAAAATGCTTACAATTCGTCATTACTCCACGATTACTCCAGAGCTTTCGAATTGCTTACAAATGGAGTAATTACTCTCAAAACGGCAGCGCTGGCTTCAACCCACCTCAAGACATGAGCTCGACGTGATCGAGAACAATGACGTTATTTATGACGTTTTCAGCACGACCGTGATCATTTGTCGAACGACTCACACGATCGTTTGAGCATTGTGTGTGCCTAGTGGAACGCACTGTCATTCTGTGGTCTAGATTATTTAGGTGACAGGTGACAGGCCAGCCTAAGTAGAAGTAGATATAATAGTTAAAGACTAGTAGCCCAGTTATTAAAATTACTATCGAGTTTTCTACTTCATTTATAGTAAAAGAAGTACCTCTTCTGCATCTAGCGTTCAAGTTCAGCACCTATTAAACCAACAGAATTATACTAAAGTGCACCCTTTCTGAACCATGTCTCAAATTTTTGATGATGAGGAAACCAATTTTAATAGAAATTTGAATACGAACAATGAATACGCCAAAAACTACAGTAAATGGAGAATCAAAGAGGAACAGAATCGATGTGAGACAGTCATTATTTATTTTATTATTTTTGAGGAGTGTTAGAAGTACTGGAATAATCATACATGATGAAAATTTAGGAAATAGGAAATGTTACCCTAGATTGTAAACATCAACTTGCCTATTCCAAATGGTAGCTTTTTTAAAACTTTTTCAAATTATAGTGTCACTTCATCCAATGATCTCTATTCCAGGTTCAGCAGTTTTCAAGATGATTTTGAAAGTTTTAGTGGTATCATAGAAAGGCAACTTTTTTATAGCAACACTTGGAACAACGAAATTTTGCTGAATAACACATACAGTTTATGTTTGCAGCTTATTTTTACTCATTCTTTTTGGTATTATAAGGTTTGTTTTGGTTAGAAGCCAGGACGATTCCGAATCGGTTCTAAACAGTAGGAGAAACGTACCGTAAAAAATGATCACATTCGAGAAATACAGGGAGAACTGAGACATTCACCCATATTCAAAAGAATTTTGAAAACGGCAACGGATACATTTCTGGAAACATCAAGAAGAGAGTATATAGAGAAATATCTTTTAATGAAATAATTTTAGTGATAGACAAAACTTAGAATAATAAAGTTACTGACTAATTCAAAATTTTTCCATTCATGAAAAATAATTTGGTATACGCAGTAACTTATCGGACAAAGTAATTTCTTTGCTCTTCTGCAGGTGTATAGATCCCTGATCCATTTAAATTTGTTTTCAGGTTATAATCCCCAAAAAAGTGCCAATAATACAGTGTAATTTTATCAATGAGTTGTCTGATTTTCCGTGAATACTCTACATAGTGATTAAAATTTAGTGAAAGATAACATTGAAAAAACAGTTTAAACTCAATTTTGTCAAATTGATTGATTTTTTCAGTAAAATCAACTGATTCAAGCTCTTCCTTTGGTATATCTTTCTTACTGGTTACTGGTTCTACATATTCTGTATGCCCGTGGGACCTATTAACAACAATACGGCGAGGAAAACTCCCCAAAAACCATGCAGATGCGAAACTGAGGGTCGTTGGAGAGGCAGCAGTGCCTCACAACGAAACCTTGGTGAAAATTCTACCCAGATGAGCCAAAAGCTCAAGGATCTTCAAATAAACCTCCAACATTCAAAAGCAGCCACAAGTGTGCTTAGAAAGAAGTTTATTGAAGAAAACCTTAATAAAAGCCCTGGATTAATAGAGGACAAATACAAGGACTCGCAATAAAATCATGTAAGTAACTTTTTTGCAACATCCATGAAAAACCAACGTTAAATTTACTCCTGTTTCCACTGGAGATTTGGCAACCACCATCGTGGAAGTGCCCACTGAAACAGGCAAGAGGCGGATTGTTATTGCCTTGGCCTACTTCCCAGTGGACTTGCCGTCACACCCACCACCAGAGGAAGTCCAAAGCCTTCATCAGATGTCAAAGAGAAAACAGTCATTTCATTCTGTACTGTGACACAAACGCGCACCATCTCATATGGGGGCACCGAGATAAACGCACGAGGTAAGTACTTTTTAGAATATTTGTCTGCGCCTAATATAGACATTGTCAATAAAGGTAACAAACTCACCTTTATAAATGCTATCAGAAAAGAGGTTCTTGACCTAACCCTTGCTGATCCATTTATAACAAACTACATTCACAACTGGCACATATCTATGGCTCCTCAATGTCGGATCATCAACACATAAAATTCGGCTTGTATTCGAGGGATATTGGATACCCAAACTGACCATCTGGGATGCTTATAAAGAGCATCTCGTGAGGCAGTTGGAGAACCAACATATATCCATCCATTCAGCTGAGGAACTAGATACAGCCTCCAAGCAGCTTCAAAATGCTATAATGAATGCATCAGCAGTCCAGAAAAACAAAAGGTAGTCAATAGAGGCGTGCCTTGGTGGACAGGGCCGATCCTAGCAGGTGTGCAGCGCGTGCGGCCGCAGGCCGCATTCAGTTATAACAATCAGCTATTTTTTAAAAGAAGAAAAATGAAACGTTAGTGCTCAGTTGTGTAGTGTGTTGGTCTATTGTCCATTAGTATCTTCTCCTACTCTCATCTACACACATTCTTCATTTGAGAGCAAAATTCATGGCAGAGCCGGCAATGCAGCATAAAAAATTGAAATTTCTATAAAAAAAAAAACAATGGCAATATTTTTGACAAGACTAAGTATGTTTGGTTCCTGTGTGCGGCGGGGCGGCTTATTTATGTACGTATAGTCTTTACAATGTCAGTAGGAACGGCGAAAAAATTTTTGAAGGAGGTACCAGCGGCGAAACCTTTGAAAAAAACGTGCTGCTGTTCCCCGGGCGGCTTTTTTTCAAAGGTTTCGCCGCTGTGGCCTTCTTTGAATTTTTTCGCCGTCCAACTTACTTGTAAAGACTATATATATCACAGTGCACGGCTCGCAGGTCAATGGTCAAAGAAACTTTATTTTAGCGATTTTCTTTATAGATAAGAAATGGATTGTTTTGACAAAGTTAAAGGGATGCTGCGGCATCGGAATTTTTTTTGCTACTTCACCACTATATATAAACCATTTTTATTTCAAAATGTTTATTTAATTTTGAATCAACATACAATAAGACTGGTCATAAACACAATCAAGTGCAAGTGTAAGTTAATATTGGAAATTAGTGACAAGGTGTTGCTGTTGAGTATCGTTTAAATATTTAAATCAGAACTGTGGTAAGTACCAAAGCTCTTAACTAGATTTATGAACGAATGAAATGTTGTACAGGGTGTTTTCTAATTAGATAAAAAAAGTGGGCATATTTTTAAACTAATTTTGTCGCGATGATTCGTTTTGAAAATAAGTACAGAATGTTTGAAAATTCAAAATTTATTTTCAATTCTTTCAAAATTCGTTGGCACAAAATATAATTTTCTTACAAAATTATAGGTTACCAACCGGGGGAGTTTATGAAAATTTTAATTTTTACCCAGATTTTGAAAGAGCGCTACGAATCATTATTTTATTAATTTGCTCTAACTTTTTAAACAGGAATGGGGATTTCTTATGAATAACCCATATTCTTACACTTTAAGTAAAAAAAAGTATTAACAATGGTAGGTACTTTTTAGAGGTCATTTCGATGAATTTCAAAATTTCTGAAGAATTCCTATTCATTTTATCTGCATCTGTGAGCCATGATATACTTATCGTTCTTCTTGCCTTTTACCTTTAGATGTCTTCCTCGTCCAAAAACAGAAAAACTAAAAGAGAGTCAGGTGCCTTCTATAGAAAAGAGAAGAATAGAAAAAATCTCAAAACAAGCGGGAGCATTGAAAAAGTATTTTGGAAAACCGGATAAAAGTGAGCCCGAACAAAAAGGTTTGAATCAAATCGCGGAGTTTGATTATTCTCAACCATCAACATCCACCAGTACTAGTGAAACAAACAATAAATCAATAGATTTCACACCCGATGAAGGTGACAAAGCTGCAAGGTTTAGAACTAAAAATGATGGCACATTCGAACACCTTCTCTTCAAAAATGTTGTCAAATTTGTCCAATTGAACAAAGTTATGACTGTCTACTAATGAGTCATTCATAAAGATTATGGTCCCTCCATGTGGTGAGCTGATCCTGTTGAATCTAGCAGCTGATATGTACTTGGATAGATGGGCTGGCTCCTCCTCCCTCAGCCAGTGCTCAGTTAGTGTGAGAAAATCCGGGAATTTATGATTTTCCAGTAATATGAAGAGTTCGTCAATTTTGTTTCTTAGTGACTGAATGTTTAGAGACAGAACGGTGATGTGTTTCTTGTCAGTGAAGTTACCTCTAAAAAATGGTTCTTGGATTTAAGAGCTTCATCCTCTACTAAGAAATCTCCAAGTTTTGTATTCGGTGAACCCGAATAGTTTGGGAGTGTAGAAATTGTGAAGTCCATGGATGTTGTCGTTTTTATGTCGCTGTCATTGTTCTTAATATGCTTGTCCGTATTTTCGAGGTCCCAGTTATTTATCAAATTCAGTATGGCTTTTGCAAGATGTATTTTCGCAACTCTTTTCAGATTGTAGCCGTCAGGAGCATAGTTATTTCTACGAAATATGTTATTACAGTCAATAAATCTAGCTGTAGTTGATTGTTGACGGTAGAGTGCTCTGAGAAAATTTAAGTTATTTTTGTATATTATTTCGTTCCTAGTTGCCATTTTATCGAATCTGTATGGCTCAGAAATTATTATTACACGAGTATGTTGACATTTGCTCATTAAGTCTTCCAAAAGCCTTTGGTTGATCGTGTTTGTCCACAATATAACTATATCATCACGTGAGAAGGTCGTTGATGATAAGAGCGCTGTTTGAACAAGCTCCTCGTCGGATGCCCCCCTTTTCAATAAGGTTGTGTAGAATATTTGTTTGAGTGGTTCCATAAATAATATACTAAGCCTTTTCCCTGATTGTTCGTGATTAAGAGTATTTTTTGTTTGTTTGAATGTTTCTTATGGATATCTTGCGTAGGGGTGATTTGGGGCGGTCGGATCTGCTTTTTGTTGTGATTAGAGTTGTTAAAAAAAAGAGATGCTACATTTGTTTCTTTTTGAATCGGTTTTCTATTATAACTTTGACTTATTTTTTGTGTGTTTGTTGTGGAAAGTTTTTCCAATCTGAGTTGTTTCAGTTCTTCAAGATAAAGCTGGTTTTCATTGGTTAGTACCTGTATTGATGTTATCATTTCATTCTTTAAAATGTTGAAGTCATCTAATTCTTTAAGTACTCTGTTTAAGTCAGTTCATTCTGTGATAGTTGAAGTTGTTCTATTAGTCTTAAATGTTTAATTTTTTTTTTTACTTATTTCTTGATATAGCTTTGTTCTGGTTCACTATTTCATTCTAAATTACATTGAGCATCATTTATTTTTTTGATAAATTTTTTTATTTTTTTTTCGTCCTGCAATTTAGAAAACTCGTCCTTGATGTTAGTTATGTATTCCTCTTGTTCTTTCTCCTTATCATCTAGTTCCTTATATTTTCGATGGAGTTCATCGTTGACTCTTATGTAATTAGCTTCAAGTTCTACCAAATTGTTTTCTTCAATCTTCCTATTATTGATACATTCCTTGGAGCATAATATTTTGTGGCCTTCTAGTTTCAAGCTATTTTTTTTCCTGTCTAAGCAGCTGTTTTGGAATACACTGAAACATATTATGCAATCCGTTTGCTGCATCCTTATTTTTACAGCACTTGAAGACAGCTGCCATCCTTGGCGTGTCTTTAGGCTTTATAATATTACTAATTTTGCTGAACTATTTATTTGAAGCAGCATCGTCCAAAGAAAGAATGGTTTTTACTTCTTTAACACTTTTTTATTTTGGAGTGTTTTTATCGGGCGTAGGAATTTGGTGATAGTGTTTTTCTTTTGTTTGTTTTTTTTTATTACAATTAATGCATACTGGACCTTATTCTTACATATTGCACTAATTTGTGTGAATTTTTGAAATCTAATTTAATGGGCACGATTATCACTATTCAGGGGTTGCACTGTCAAAATATCACGATTTTAAACGAACTTTTAACTGGTTTTTTGAGCGAATGAGTAGGAGTAATTCAGAAACTTGAGATGTTGACTCAAAAAAAAAAAATACGTGTGTAATGCACCACTGCACTTGTGTGTAATGAAAGAAGCCGCATCGTTCATATTATACACACTTTTTTTGTTGTTTTACTTCGATTTTTGAAAAATGTTTTATACCTAGTTACCTATTTTACTATTATTTTAACGTGTTTGTATTAGTTTCATTTTATACATAACATTTTGAGAGAGTGAGAAAAATATACTTTATTATAACGAAGAAATCCAAAATTTTATCTAGTTTATATATAATGTGAACATGACATTGAAAATGCAAATAAAAATAAATAATGGTAAAATTATGAGCATTATGTGATACTAATGTTTAATGCATAAGGGTACTTGGGATATGTTCATTAATAAGATGAGAAATCGGTAAAATTCTTCCATGCTATAACATAAGTAATGGGATAAAGTAGTATTGAAATTATTTAAATGTTTTGGAATAAGTATACTGTTTCGAGGTTGAAAATAACAATAACAGTGTGTAATTTATGGGACACAAACAATGATTGAAAGGAATACGTGCCTTTGCTTTAGACAAATATCTGTCCATTTTTGTAGTATGCATACTTTTCAAAATGGAAAACCGTATATCAAGTGGGACTCCAGTGGCTAATTTCTTATTCAAATTGCTGACGTCTCGTTCAAATTTCAATTTCTTGTGAATAAAAATACCCAAGAATTTGGTGTTGGCACGGCTCTCAATATAAACATTATTTGATTCTAAGTTGCTTAGTTCACACCTAAAGAATACATGTTGGTTTTTGTTAGATTCAAAATGAGATGATTTGGCAATTATTACTACAATATAATTTGTAGTGAAATCTTTTACGAAATTGACCATCATCTACTGGTTCCATACCATTTCCATATGGCTTAATGATGGACAAGATGTATTGTTCTTCTGTTTCTCTTGTTTGTTCTTTGTTTGTTTGTTCTTGTTGTTCTTCTGTTTCTCTTGTTTGTGCCCCACTTGGAAACTCTGACCACACCCTCATCTCCACAACATGCTCTTTCCATTTACCATCGAGCTGCACAATACCACCCCGTCTCATGTGGCATTACAATTCGGCCGACTGGGAAGGTCTTCGTATGTTTTTCTCAGCGTTTCCATGGAAGAGAGTTTGTTTCTCTTCAGTAGATCCAACACGATGGGCTGAGACAATTTCTGAAATCATCATGTTGGGGATGCAAACTTACATACCGAATACCGAAGGAAGAACATCATCCGATAAGACCTGGTTTAACAGAAACTGCTCTAGAGCTGTGGCTTTCAAACAGGCAGCATACCATCGATGGCTAAAAAATCCGGGCCCTGAGACCAGAGCAGCATATGTCGAGGCTAGAGGCATATGTAAAGAGACAATAGAATGCTCAAAAGATGCCCACAAAGCCAAAATAAGATCAAAACTTGCTGAATGTCCTAACGGATCCCGTTCATTTTGGTCTTTGCCAAAGCTGTGGGAAGAAATTTCACTTCCAGCTCATTTCCTCCCTAACCAAAGAAGATGGAACACTAGCAACGACTGCCCAGGAAAAGCCAATATCTTTGCGCACCTATTTGCTGGAAATTCCACTCTGGATTCATCGGGAAAACAACCCCTAACATTACACCTATTGACAGTCACATGCCCGAGATCACCTTTCCCAACGCATCTATCAGAAAGATTTTGCTGGGTCTCAACACCAACAAAGCCTGTGGATCTGACGGAATCCCGCCGATTGTTCTCAAGAAATGTGCCCCGAACTAACACCTGTTCTTTGCAAGTTGTTCAACCACTCTTACAATTTGGGGTATTTCCGTCCAATTGGAAAATTGCAAGAGTACAGCCAGTCCCTAAAAGGCAAAAGGCCCTACCTAGCAACTACAGACCTATCGCACTGCTATCTATTATTTCAAAGGTCATGGAAAAAGCCATCAACATCGAGCTCATGAAATATCTGGAAGACTCAGGAATTGTCAACGATAGGCAATATGGCTTCCGCCATCAGAGATCAACTGGTGACCTGCTCAACTACGTCTCACATATATGGCAGCTATCTATTGAAAAGCATGGAGAAACTTTAGCTGTGGCATTAGATATCTCCAAGCGTTCGATCGAGTTTGGCACCAGGGACTCCTCGCCAAGCTTCCGCTCTTATGGCTTGCCCCTCAGCTGTGTTCTCTGCTTGCTAGTTTTCTCTCAAACAGGTCTCTCCATGTAGTGGTCGATGGAGTTTCATCTGACACTCTACTCATAAATGCTGGTGTTCCTAAGGATCCATTCTCGCACCAACACTATTTCTACTTCACATCAACGACCTGTTGAAAGCAACTTCATGTCCAGTACACAGCTTTGCCGATGATAGTACCCTCCATACCGCTTTCTCTTCCAGGGCCCCTATATCAGCCCGTGAAACCAGAAATGAACGAGGAAGAAATGTTAATAATATAAATATGGACTTGGCAACAATTCTCGAATGGGGATCTAATAACTTGGTAGAATTCAATGCAAACAAAACACAAGCATGTCTTTTCTCTAGAAAAGCCGATCTCACTGTGCCTAACATAACTTTGTCAGGAGTAACCATACCACTGAAGCCATCCATATCGATGCTTGGTATTACTATCAGCAATAACCTTTCCTGGGAAAATCACGTGAGGTCCATTGCCAAAGTGCATCCCAAAAACTTGGTTTTCTGTTTCAGTGCCAAGAGCTATTTCACCCCACTCAGCTGCTTATGATCTATAAGGCACAGATCCGACCTGTCCTGGAATACTGTTCCCATATTTGGAGTGCGGCACCTAAACATATCCTGAGGCTATTGGATTCTGTCCAAAAGGGCAATTCGTCTCGTCGGTGATGCCTCGCTTACAAACTCGCTCACTTGTCTGGAACACCGAGAGAAAGTTGGCGATTTGTCTCTATTTTATAGATATTTTCATGAGGCGATGCTCTTCTGTAATATCAACAATCGTTTCTGCTTTTGCAGTCTCTCCGAGACTAACCCGTCAAGTTCAGTCATCACACCCCTTCGTGGTCACTTTGGAGACCTGCAGAACATCACTTTCCAAAGACTCGTTCATCCAACGAACAGCGAGGCTTTGGAACTCATTGCCTAGGGAGGTGTTCCCCGAGGCATACAACCTTCAGAAATTTAAGAAGAACACCAACTCCTACCTTCTTTCCCTAGGTTCCCACGATGTTCTCTGAACATTACAGGATATCCCTTTTCGTGGGAACCAGAACATAAAAAAAAAAAAAGCTATGATTTAACCATGATGACTAGAAACAACAAATATTTTTCGCTTTTAATTTTTTTTGCATGTGAGTATTTGATTTTTTGCTTCTTTTTAGTGACTTTTACTTTTTTCTTTGTCGGACAGTATATTAAGCTATACATTGTTTTTCTCTAATAGTTTTTAGCTCATTCAAGAAAAGGTTTTTTTTTAGCAGTTCGAGTTTTAACTGTGGCGATGATTGATACATCAATCTGTTCAATCTCTTCTGTTTCTTTTTCGTATCTTTTCAGCAGGTTTTTCTCTCATAAGATCACCAAAGGAAACACTAATATGTGGAGATTGTGTATGCAACATATCAAACACATCAGGTAATGAAGAGATTATTTCCTACAAAAGTATTGTGGAAGAGCTATCAAGAGACAATCAACTCAAAGAAAACCATATTAAGAAAATTAAGAATGAGTTTGAAACATTCTATCATGAATCCCTGAAAATGGAAACAGATCTAAACCATATCATTCACAATGAAAAAATTATCTCTGAGGAACTACAAAAACAAGTGAAAACATTATTAGAAACAAAAAACCAGACACCACAAAAAGAGTTCAAGGATGCCTTCACACAGATGGAACAAAACATTGGGGAATCCATGGGTAAAAAAACTCGGAATTCCACAAACAGTAATGACCAAAAAAACCCTGATAAATATGGACAAATACAGAGTGTAGAACTTTAAAATTGTAACGCTGAAGTTGTACTATGAAAAAATAATTAGAACTGGTGAAGTTCATAAACTCTAACTTCGAAAAATAAATGGTTGGTCTCATTTCCCAGAATGGAAATCTCTTGAAAGACATAACATACATGAAACAACAACTAGAATCATATTCCTCCGGAAATGGCATACAAAAAAACCATTGTAGCAGCAAGCTGAAATCATCTCCAGAAGTCAGTTCTGGCAGGAAAATCTCAATACAATACAAATACTTTATTCGTCACTTGAATCTATCATACAAGTTATAAAGATATAAAATATACAAAAGATTATCGGACTAGTAAAAAATGTACAATAAAAAAATTACAATTAGATAGATAGCACTGTAGTATACCAGTTAAAACACATAAGTAAAGTAAACGAGTACAGATATAAAATATAAGTATAAATAATATAATAGCTTAATGTCATTACGATTCTAAAAATTAATCAGCAGAATAAAATGCATTGCTTAACAGATAATTTGATAACTTCTCTTTAAAGCTTGTTTTATTTTCTATATCACCAAAGAGATTTTGGAATTTATTGTAAAATTTTATTTGTTGGTAATTATGTGAGTTTTGACTGACCGTGAGTCTGGAGTAAGACTGATGGAGCAAATCACTTTGTTTCATTACAGTATTATTATTCCTTAAATTGATCAGCAATTGATATATATATATATATATATATATATATATATATATATATATATATATATATATATATATGGTAGAGTCATGATTCCCAATTCAACAAATAGGCATTTACGGGAAGTTCTAGGGTGCCCGTGTTGAGGTGCCCCAGAATATAAGTCCATAGGATATAATTGACTGTACCAGACCAAAATAAGCAAGCCTCAAAACATTCATTGATACCGTGTTTCTCAACTGCCTGATGAGAAAACATAAAGAACTCAATTTGCAAACAATGTTGTCGATGTGTTTTTCCCATGTCATTTTTTATCAAGTGTAATTCCCAAAAATCTAATGGAATCAACTTCTTGTATTGAGCGTCCATTTAATCTCACCAAACTATTGTAATTCTGACAACTGTTTTAAGTCATGAATGACATGAAGACTGTTTTTGCTTCATTTATCGTTAGGCCGTTATATATACAATATTGATAGAACTCGTCTGCACTTAAATTTGCTTCAAACACGGAATTGCTGGTTTTGACATTGGTTCCAAAATGAGTATCATCTGCATACGCTACAATAAGACTTGGAGTTTTACAAAAATCCCTCAAGTCATTCACAAACACAATAAAAAGTAAAGGGCCCAATATAGATCCCTGAGGTACTCCAACCTTCACATTAACTACTTTAGATTTGGAATGATCAATGACTTAATCACTTAAGTATGAATCAATCCATTTGTTAGCATTGCCCCGATTTCCTATTCTATTTAACTTATCGATTAGTAGGGGATGATCAATAGTATCAAAAGCCCTACTGAGATCAAAAAATATAGTTATTGGGGATGACTTGCTGTTCAATGAATCATATATGAATGTTGTTAATTCGCTTATTGCATTTGAGGTTGATTTATTCTTTCGGAAGCCGTGTTGATATGTGGAAAAAAGCTCAAAAGTTCCCAAAAATTCTGTTGCTCTCACATTGTAGCATATCTCATATAACTTTGCAATTTGACTTTGTATACATATGTTCCGATAATTGATGATGTCTTTTCTAGATCCCTTGTTCTTGTATACTGGTATAGATTTAGATATTTTCAAACTGTTCGGATACTCGCCTTCGATGAAAGATATATTCACAAGGTATGATAGCAGAATGCTAACAATATTAGCTACTGCGTGAAAAATTCGACCTCCGTTTTAGGCCTGCATAATTTGGTCTAGTACAATGAAAATTCATGAAATGATCACTGAAAGCATTGGCAATATTTACTGGATCAGATGCGATATTACCATTTTCTAGAGAGACTTGATTTGGTATTTCCTTGTTTATATTATTTTTCCCCCTCATTTCCCCAATGATTTTCTAGGACTCTTTAGATATATTATTAGCCCAGAATACTCTCTTGTCATTGAAAGCCTACTGAAAAGGACTATATTCACTGCCAGGGATCACAAGGATGCAATGGAAGTGATTTTCAATATGGCCCTTCGTGTTATTAACAATACTAATTTGAAATATTAATAAATTCCTGTTTGTTTTTTTGGTCGCACCTAGGTTTACACCTGTATGTGCAGTTGTTTGTGAATTTTAGTTTCGAAAGATTATATGTGTAGAACTACATTTTGGGTAGGTATCTGTATAGTTAAGTAGTATAAAATTGGCACAGTCTATAGGCTGTGTATATACTTGTCTTGATGTTTGCCTATGTGTTGTCTTGATTTTTTCCTGAATATGCTTTGTTTTTTTATGTTTCTAATATCTTGTGGTAATGTGTTGAATATTTTTGGACCTGTTGTTGTTATGAATCTTTGGTTGGCGTCTTTTTGATAAAAAGGATTTTTTAGTAAGTTGTTGGTCTTTTGCGTGTTTCATGGCAGTGTTCAATTCTATTAATCAAGTAATGATTTTTATGGATGAAAACACAACATGCATGAAAATACAAGGATCTCACACTTAATATATCTTCAAGTATATAAAAGCCTTGTGGGGTACAATCTCCTTTTTTGTAGTATAATTTTAATTATGTAATTTTGAAAGGTAGTTAAAGGTTCTAGGGCATTACTGTAGAGACCTCCCCAAACAATAATGCCATATTTCAGAATTGATTCGATCATGGTCCTGTACAATGTGATCAAGAGTTTTTTGTTCATTATTTTTCGTAACTCATAAAATTTGTGGATGAATCTGCGTAATTTTGCTGTTAAGGTGTTTATTTGATCCTTCCATTTGAAATTTTTGTCTATGATGATGCCTAGATATTTAGTTCTATCATTGCTGTTTATTTCTAGATTGGTGTTTATGATGTTTATTTTCTTAAAATTTGGTCTATTTACGTCTGTTAAAGAGAAGGCTACATATGACGTTTTGTTACGTTCAGTGAGAGTTTATTGTAGTCCAACCAATTTTTACTAAAGATGTACCGTATTCAGCTTTTTCTTTGACATGTTGCCATGTGTTACCTTCATATAATAAGACGGTATCGTCTGCGTAAGATAGAATAGTACCATTTATGCTTGTATTCAGTAATGAGTTGATGTATATTATGAAGAGCAGTGGTCCCAGAACTGTTCCTTGAGGTACTCCCATTTGTACGTATTCATATGTACTACACGTATTTCTTATCCTCAGAGCTTGCTTTCTTTGTGATAGATAGTTTTTGAAAATTTCTAATGCAATGCCTCTCACACCAAGTTTTTCCAGAGTTTCCAAGAGTGATGTATGAGGAACCGTATCAAAAGCTTTCGCTAGATCAAGGAAGACTGCAATACACTTGTTTCCGCAGTCTAAATTATTCTTTATCTGATTAATCAGTTCAAACATTGCCTCATTTGTGCTTGTATCTGGACGAAAACCGAATTGTTTATCACTCAAGATATTATTATTCGAGAGAAAGTCATATAATCTTACTTTAAGACATTTTTCAAATAGTTTTGCAAAAGTGTTTATCAAGCTGATTGGTCTATAATTTTGTATAGAATTTTTGTCTCCGTTTTTATAAATTGGTGTAACTACCGACATTTTAAGTTGTTCAGGTATTTTGCCATTTGAAAATATAAGATTTATTATGTGAACAAGTGGTTTTAGTATATGCATATGACATTTTTTTACAGTATCAGCGGTTATTCCATCTATTCCAGGAGAACAGAGAGTTTTTAATTTGCGAGGTGCTTATTTTTGAAGTTTTGGGGTGCAGCAGGAATTGTTGGGCCATATTAGTGCCTACATTTATGTAGTATTGATTACAATAATTTACCATTTCTTTATCATCAGTAAAGTGTTCCCCTCTTTCATTATATAAAAATATGTCTTGATTTGTTTTCCGGTGGTTCTCGTTTGTGGCTTCCTTGACTATGTTATATATATTTTTTATATCGTTTTTACAGTTAGAAATCAGATCAGAGTAGTAAGCGGGTTTAATTGTTTTTATCAATCGGTTGAGATGATTTCTATAACTTTTATATATTTCCTGTAGTTCTACATTATTTCTGCTTCTATTCAGTTGTTTCTTAAGTTTGTCCCTGTGTTTGATGGAATTAATTATGCCATTTGTTATCCATGTTTTTTTTTTGTTATTTTCTTTGAATTGTACAGTCCTTGTCAAGTAGATTGTTTTATAGCATTGGTAAAAATTTCTATAAATTCGGTATAAGCTAGGACAGGATCTTGGACTTTTACAATTTTATCCCATTTACATTCACTTATTATCCGTAGAAATTTATCTGTATCAAATTTATTTATCATTTTTTGTATGATTCTATTAGTTTTGTTTTCAGATTTTGTGCTATTAATTGATAGGAAAATTGGATGGTGATTGGTAATATTCGAGTTTATTACGAGTGGTACAAAATTAACTGTGTTTTCTTGTATGGATTTCCGAATAAAAATGTGGTCTAAACAAGACTTTGACGTATGTGTAATTCTTGTGTGTGTGTTTATATAGGATTCGAATCCATAAGACATCAACATTGATGTGTAATTATTTGTTTTGGCTTATCATCATTCAGTATATCATAGTTAAAATCACCAATGAGTAAGTCAATATTTTGTTTAGTTTCATTTGAGATGTATGTGTCTAGGTCCTCAACAAAATCATTGTCGTTGGTAGAGGGTGATCTATAACAGGGTATAATATTGAATTTGAGTTTGTTTAACTCAAATGTTATTCTACTTATGGTAATTTTTGTTATCGGCAAGATTGTGTGTGTTACGTTAAAATTAATATTGGATTTTATGAAAATAAGCAATCCATCACATAGGTTGATTGTGCTGTCGTTGAACAGTGTAGTATAGCCAGGAATTGTAAAATCATTTACATTACTTATAAATCTGGTTTCGCCTAAAATTATGATATCTATAGTTTTCAAATTATTCATATTCAAAAAAATCAAAAATTCATCAAAGTTTTTATAAGCACTTCTAATATTTAAGTGTAGTATTTGAAAAATACTGTATGTCAGTGATGGTGTTTTAGTTTCCAGATCATCTAATAATTGTATTTCTGTGTTATCCATTAAATGTGGGAAATATAAAAGATATAGAGATGTACTTATTGTGAATTCACTGAAAAAAACGAAATCATCATTCAAAGTACTGTATTTTACTTTGTAGTATCTTGATATGATATTTCAGAGTGTGACATTCTGAATCATTACTTTGATGGTTCGTATCATAATTTGTTTTGTATTTTATGTTTCAAAAATTCACAGTTTTTACAAGATATCTTTCTTTTAGGACAATTACTTTCTTCATGTTCTTCAGAGCATATAGGACATACCGTTTTCTCCTTGCAGTTGAGCTTCTTGTGAAAGTATCCTTGACAGTTATAACATTTTGGAATACTCAGATCTTCATATGCCATGTATCTCTCCCATCCAATGTTTAGCTTTTTCAGGTTCATTATATGGTGGAATGCATTAGGTGTACATTCACATAGGATTGTTTTCGTTCCATTTCTATTACTGCGGATATAGTTTACTGTAATTTCCCCTGGTATTCGTTTTGTTCTTTGATGTAGTTTTCTATTTCTTCATTTTTATAATCTTGATTGAAGTTGACAATTTTTATTTTTGGTGATTTTAATTTGCTAAGTTCTATGTTATAGTCATTTTTTAGTTTATCTTCTAGTGCCTCCTTCAGTATTTCTGTTTCATTTTTCGTTTGACATGTAATGATCATCATACCAGATCTAGTCGGTTTTATGTTTGCAATACCGATTTTCAGTTTGGCAGGATTAATGTTTGTATTGATGTCTTTTTTGGTTTGTTCTGATAGTTGTTGTTGCTTCGGTTTTACAATTATCTTTGGGCAGCTAGTTTTTATTGGTTTGGAGCCTACTATTTGTTGTTGTTTTAAGATTGAAGAATATGATGGAACATTTGATTTTTCCAGAGTATTTATTTTTTCTTGTAATAGTTTGATAATTATTTCTTGGTCCTCAATTATTTTTGCCTTGTCTATGATTGTATTTTGTAGGATTTCTAGGGTATCAAGATTTCTACATTTCTTGCATTGGTACTTTAAAGCTCGTTTTTGTAGAGGGATGCATCTTATTTCGGTTGTGCTTAATTCACTACATTCTGCACATGTAATGTTTCTGCATGAATCGCATGGGAAACTTGGAATTTTTACTCTTTCAGTCGGCTGTTTTATCTGTTTACATAGAAAACATTCCATTTTAGGTAATTTTTCATTTCCTTGGTGAAGCTCCTCTTAAATATTTGATTAGTTTCACTGGACTAATAACACCTGTGTTTATATTGTAAGATCGTTTTTTTCCGATGCTGAAGGTAGATTGAGATAAGGAACTATCCTTTTTTTTGCCAAGGAGAACTGCTATTCTGCACTTTAACTCCTTCTTATTCAATACTTAGTTAATATATACCACAACTGTTTGTATAGTTTTGTAGAAGATGTTGTAACACATATATGTTCCAAAAATCATAAATTTCACTCAACTTTTTCCAAGGTAAAAACTCTTAACAATGAGCAGCACTATGAATACACTAAACTCAATGGAAAGTTCAGCTATTTACATTACATTAATAATTTAGATTTACATAAGAAACTGATTTATAGAAAACTATAAAATTGTTAGTCATTTCTCAATAAGCAATAGTGATCGAGGGGTGTAGTAATCTATGCTCATAATTCTATTACGGTTAGGAAACTCAAATTGAAGTTGCCAGCAACAGAAAAACATTTTGAATACTGCCTTGGGTCTCTGATGGCTAATAACCGGAACTATGTTTTCATTTGTGCAATGAACTTAAAAGCAAATTTCAATTTTTTGTATTATGTGGAGACTTTAATATAGATTTTCTGGAAAGTAATACTAACTTATCACACCTCTTAGATTTATTAGGGTCATTCACCAACCTACACCCAAAAAAAGATGTTTGGATAATATTATGAGTAACCTGAGTGATGAATTGGAGGGTGAGGTCCTGTATGCCGCATGCTCGTATCACTGCAGTCAATTGCTCTCAGTAGAAATAACAGAACTCACTAAAAGAAAGCATGTATCATTGAAGTATAGACCTATAAATGAAAACAACAGAACCTCATTTCAACCACAAATCTCTAAGGAAACGTGGTCTGATCTAACAAATACCGATAATGCCAATACCTACTATCATTCCTTTTTATCCATATTCTACTATTACTTTGACTTAGCATTTCCTGAACAACAACTCCTAATAAAAACAGATCCAAGAAAGCAGTGGGTTACCACAGAAGTTAAAAAAATGTCATTCTATAATGGTACTAACCAAGGCCTGCAAACACTATAAAAGAAGGAAAGACGACTACAAAACATTTGTTCTTTTAAGAACTTTCAATAATGGGTTCCCAGATAGCACAAGTACATTCATAGAATATTCATGGAATCACATGATGGAATGTTTGAATGTTCTCAGAATATTTCTACAACACACTCCTTATATACTATGCACATTGTATGAATATCCAAAGTGGACTGAGTTTCACATTTCAGTTAATTCAATATTATTATCTGGATTCTATAAACGTTCTCCGAACATACTAAAGGATTTTCTTAGAATATCAAAATATTCTCAGCAGCTTGATAGAATGTTTCCAGAAAATGTATTTCATATCCTAGGCACATTCTATGAACGTTCACTAATTATACTGAGAATTTTCTGAGAACATCCATAAAATATTCTGAGAATGTATAGAATATTTAATTTTTTAGGGCCCACCCTTTATATCCCAGGAAATAAAGCAAAATCTTACTATCTTGTTTTATTCATTTACAGTTCAACATTTCAAAAGTTATTTTTTCATTGTAAAATAATGCATACCCATTAAAAATAATTCAAAAACATTTTACAACCGTATATTTTTTTTCTAATGAAACCAATAGATCCATTTTATACCATGTCATTGTGTAAAATATATGAAAAATATGGGCATTCTTTAAAATAACTGATATCTTTCTGATTATTATCAGAAATCATGTGAAAAATTATCAATTATCAGCTTCCTTTTCAAGTTTTTCCTTGTACTTCACTAGCCACTGTTAGCAGAACCTTCCACTTCTGCTGCATTGGATGTAACATGGATAGTCTCCTCGATTACCTCTGAAATATTTTCCTTCGAACCAAAATGAACACATATAAAGCCACTGCTCCCCGAAGGATAACTGGAAAAACAAACAATTTCACAAGAACTATGAAGCATTGAAAAAAGTTGGGTTAGGTGTCTCGCTTTTGTATAAACCTTTAGGTTTTTTAATAAAAAAATTAATACTCTATTATATATACCTGCAACAAATAAATCACTTTACCACACACTTTTCCAATCTTTTTTCTCATAAATCATCCAAAAAAAGGAAAAACACGCCAAAAAATCGACTAACGTAACGGGATAGGCAAATGCAAATGGCGGCAAATATGTTAATTTCGTTAGTACCCTACTCTTCTCTTTGTCTATTTCACGTATTCGATTTTTGAGTAGCTCAGACTGTGTAAGAATCGCGCAATCCGGTACATACGCATAGTCTAAGCAATCTGGTTTAGACTATGCGTATGTACTTGATTGAGCGGTTACTACGGTTATAGACTGAGCTACTCGATATCGAATATGTGAAATAGAATCGGCCCCCACATTGCTGAATCATTATTTATATGTATATGCTCTGACAATTAACAATACCAACATTACCTACATAGAACAGAATTTCTGCTGAACAATTAATCAAGAACTACCCCTATATAGAAAGCATCTGATGGGAAATACGAATGAAAATATTCTTGAGCAAACGTTTCTATTACTTACAATATTTCAAGAACATTCTGGAATATTTTATCTCAGGAGCTCCTAAGATTGTAATTATTAGAATATTCAAATGGAACAATCCTTGAATGTTCTGAGAATATTAAGAATAAGAACATTCTGGAATATTTTATCTTAGGATCTTCTAGGGATGTAATTTTAGAATAATATTAGAATATCTTCAGGGAACAATCCATGAATGTTCGCAACATTCCAAAAACATGAATATTCCAAAGAATATTCTACAAGATGACATTTTCGCACCTTATGAGAATATTCTGAGAATGTTTGTGCTATCGGGGGTAATTCTAAACTCTGACAATAAAACAAAGACAATTTGGAAATTGATTAAGCAGGAAACTGGGTCCTCTGTGCCACTCGAAATGGTTGACAGTCAAAAACAAGTTGTCTGTCTGGGTCATGAAATATCAGAACCACTTGCAAAACTGGCCAATATATGTTTCTCAACAGTTATCTTTCCAGATAAGCTAAAAAATGCAAAAATCACACCAGTCTATAAAAATGGCCTAAAAAGTGACTTCTCAAACTATAGACACATCACTCTTACCAGTATTCTTGAAGGTCCTGGAGAGACTGATGCAAGACTACTTGATTTTTTGAAAGAACACCACATTCTCAACTCATGTCATCTAAGGATTTGTTTTTGAGGACCAAGCAGACTGTTTCGAGGATAAAGAGAGATGGAGCCGATATGTTTTGTAGTTTAAAGAGAGGCCTGCATGATACTCGCGGTCCTACTTTGCACAAGTACTGGCTGGCGCGTTTCTGCAGGACAAAAATAGACTGGAAGTTAGTCTGGTTGCATGAGCCCCAGAAAGCTATACCATAACGAATGTGTGATTCGATCAGTGTGTAGTAAATCACCCTAGCTGTTGCTATTCCCAATTCATTGGCCACTATTCGCAGAGCGTAGCAGCCAGATGCAATCTTTTTATCCAGTTGTTGAACGTGATGAAGAAATCTTAATTGATCATCCATATAGATTCCGAGGAATTTATTCATGCTAGCGCTGGTTATTGTTGCTTTACCTAGAGGGATATCGGGTAAATCACATTGATATGCTATACAAGTGGTTTTGTTGATGTTAAAGGAGAGTAGATTAGATTTATAGCAATCTTCGATTTTAGGATATCCCTAGTTATTTTCACACACCGGCTATCAGTATTATTGTCATGCCATAGGATAGTAGTATCATCTGCGAAGATATAACAGAAATAGGATGGGACCAAGCACCGATCCTTGAGGAACACCACAATGAATAGTCCCACTGTCAGAGTGTTGATGGGTTTTTACAAGCTGGGTTCTATAACTCCGGTAGGACTGTACCCATTTGTGACTCTGGTTTCTGAATCCGTAGTGTTGTAATTTACGCAGCAAGATTCCGTGATCTATGCAGTCAAATGCCTTCGACAGGTCACAGAATACTGCTGCGCTCACTTCACCTTGATTTAGTTCGAAATAAAGTTTGTTTAGAAAGGTAAAAATAGCGTCCTTCGTAGATTTCGGCGATTGGAATCCAAATTGTTGGGTGTTCAAAATCTTGTGTTCTTTTATGAAGCTGACTAATTTCTCGATTATTTTGCCTAGAGCTGGCAAAAGTGAAATCGGCATATATTTGGATAGGTTGAGTTTTTCTCCACCTATATGGATGGGAATTATAATAGAAGTTTACTAGGAAGGAAGGAAAGGTGCCAGTTGCAAACGAGTTGTTGATTACCTGGACTAGCAATTTCAGCGTTAATATAGGCATATTCTCTAGTATCTTTATTGATATGTTATCTATCCCGCAAGAACTTTTGTTTTTCATGTGTTTTATTTTTTCCATTACTTCACTCAAATTAAAATTTTCATTTATATAATCTCTACATCTACTGACCTCAAGCTCTTTTTGAATAAGCTGGAATTAATATTATCGGAATTACCTGTGAACTTTTCCATAATATTAGCGGGATATTTTAATGTTAATTTCAATAGTCATGATTCACCAGCTACTGAATACATAAAATACCTACTGTCCTCATTCAACTTGACTATGCACCTGGAATCAGACACGCGCTTTTCCCAATACACCTCTACCCGCATTGATTATGTTTGTAGCAATTATGAAGATCGAATGGTTTCTTGCTCTGTCACTCCTTCAGGTTTGTCAGATCATGAGGCAGTCATTTGCTTTTGATCATACAAATAAGCAGGGCGCAAAAATATCATGATACTTTATTAAATATCAAAATATCGGATATATTAGAAATATATCCAATTGTGATATTTATATATTTTCGAAAAAACTTACAAAATGGAAAACAAAAAGCAGAAATAGTAAGTTTATTCAAAACTAAATATAAAAAAAAACATGTATAACTAAATAATAAATTAAGTATGCTAGTAAAATGTGAAATGATATTACGTTAAAGCGGAAAACCATATAATGCTAATAGATAAATAACGATTAAAAGAATAACCTTTTAGAAAAAACATAAATTTCTTCTTAAATAAATTAATATACCCTTAGCTTAATAATAATGAAAATAGAAAAGCAATAACGTTATTATTATAAAATAACATTAAAAAAAATTAGTTCTCATCAAACTTGTCAATTGTCAATAGAAGAGAGTCTAGACTCTTCAATTTCTTTATTTTGGGATTCCCAAATAATCCATTTTAAATCATCATGTTTTTGTTTGGAATCGTTATTTAAATATTTAAATAAAAATACTATGTAGTTTGCTAGCCTTTTCCGTTCCTAGATTATTTCTTAATTTGGAATGCACAAGTCCAAAGCTGGAGAAATATCGCTCAATTCCAGCTGTAGAGGCTATTGCAATGAATAATTGATTACAGATGTCAAGAAAAAGTTTCTCATCAGGCCAATCTGATTCAGGTATTGTAATTGATTTCCACCAAATTAGAGAATGGGTTTTTCTGAAACTTGGCCCAAACAGGAATTTAGGAAATGGCTTAGACTTAGAAGTTAATGCCATTACAAAGGGATTGAAATCTGCATTAATAGATATTAAATATTCATATGCCTTTTCTTTGTCTTCATTAGTGAGTCTTTGTCCCAAAAATCAATGGTCTAACATGTTTGCCAAAAAATGAGGCGAGCCTAGAGCCATACTCCTTCTTTTATAATACAAGTTTTTGATGTGTCTTGGTTGGTCTTTTAGGTCCATCTCCAGTTTAATCCAAATTTCAACGTAAACCAAAATCGTAGTTGAATCCCGTTGCATCCTATCAACTGCCACTGAAACTGGATGGAACCTTGCCAAAAAGTCTAGCGTTTACTACTATATGATTGTTATTATGTTACAAATGTCAACGTCGACTTTGCCTTTATTGTCTTGGCACACTTGTACTAGTATGCCCCTGTTTTCTAAATAACACCTAATGCAATCACTCATCCTGTTCCATCTGACTTCTTGAGGTGGGATACGTTTTTTTCCACCTGCTTGATTATAAATAGCTGATGGCAAATGTTTATTACGGAAATATTTTACAACTTGTAATATATGCTCTATGTTTCCAGGGATTTTCATATCCTCAGCTAACAAATTTAAAAGATGTGCTGAACAACCATATTCTATAATATCAGTTTTATCACTGGCAAGTTCTCTTCGCATTTTTTTACATTTCTCGTATTATCAGTTACAAAACTCTTCACCTTAACTTCGAATTTTTCTTCCACTTGGTTTATACTTTCAATTGCGATTTGCTTTAGGTATTCAGCAGTATGAGAGTTTCCTGAGGTATCTATACTATCCACTAATATTGACTCTCAATTTTGTGTTATAATTGAACAGCACACAATCGGTTCGTTTTTGACATTGGACCAGCCATCTAGGGACATGGAAACTGTTTCCCCTCAAATTTTATCTTTACATTCTTGTACTATGTCTGCATAGACACTTTCTAGTATAGGCCCCCATATTTGATATGCAGATGGGGGTTTATACCCCGGTCTCATAATATTACACATCTCTTTAAAATCTCTATGATCTGCATGCCGAAATGGAGTATTTGTAGCATAAAAGTATTTCCCAATTTGCTTATTTATTTCGTTGCCATAAGACTGTGTTGTTACTATTGCATCAGCATTTTTTACAACATTTATTTCAGATGTTTTTCTTTTTTTTGGGCAATGAAAGGGAAGACTGATCACCTAAAATAGAAAAAATTAATAAAATAGTGTCTCAGTGCAAGGAATAAAAAAGTTATTTAATCCATCATTAAATAGCTATTTCCGACTTCTAATTATAAACTCCATCTAATCTAGATGATTGTAAAAAAAAACATTGATAAGTGACTACCGTTTGAAAAACTGCGGATACAGGATCGCCTTTTTGTGGATTTGGAAGTAAATTTAAATACCCTCCAGTGGCGTACCAATTGACACAAATGGAGCGTAAATTCAAATGCTGCAAGAAAGACTTCAGAAACCTGTTTTGCATTACATGTTTTGACATTTTTCGCCCAAGCTGTTTGGACCGTAAAACTAATTATAAAGAACTTGGTGGTTTCAAAATTTACTGTTCCCATAAATGTGAGCAGAAGGATGCAGAGAGGAAACAAAATGCAGACGAACTAGTAAAGGATTTTAAAAAATTTAAGAAAGACGAAATTCAAAAAGATGAGACTATAAACCAAATAGAAAATGAGAAAGTTGAAAAAAATACTGATTTAATGAAGAGAATAGACGAGTTAGAGAAAGAAACTAGAGAAAAAGAAGCTGTTTACATGCACGCTAGAAAAAACCCAGGACTTTGAGTCTATGAGACAGAACATTTGTACTTAAATAACCAGAGAGATCATGAACTTTCAATCAATCAATACTTTATTGTCTTTGAACTTTTAATCTTTCAACTGAAAAAAGGAATTAATGATTTGAAAAAGAGAAATGGATCGCTGGAAGAAGAAATAAGACTCAAAACAGATGAACTACGCAAATAGATTAAAGACTTAAAAAACCTCCGAGAAGTAAACTCAGAGATGCTAGGCACAATTAGAGCGCTAGAAATGAACAATATTACATACAGTAGTGAAGTTATCATTCTGAAGAATGAATTGATTTCACCTAAAAAGCTCAAAGGAAATAGCTTCATCTCCTACAAAGGATAATACACCATCACACTCTTGCGAAAAGAAGAAGAAAATATAAATTATATCTACCATTCATGGTAAAGGCATGGCGGAAGTCTTGTCTAAACAAACGGAAGAATATTTCATACTATCCATTGTAATACATGCCACTGACACGGAACTAGTTGTGACGGCTAGCAACTTCGCAAGAGAATTTTCGAAAAATGAAGTATTAATATGGCGAAAGGCCTCACAATAAATTCACTGGATAAAATAATCTCCAATCTTAAAAACACCTACACCATTATTATCTCCGAACCCTATAGATTTAGATTTGATGTGAATACAAATCAACGTAGCATCTACAAGAAACTTCACTTCCAGAATACTAACCAATTCTCCCAAGCCCTCAGTGAATACTCAATTGCTAAAAAATCTATTGTTATCTTTTGACTTGAAAATGCAAACCTATTCACTCGACTACTAAAATTGATTATGTTTGTAGCAATATGCAAGAGAAATGCAGTTCCTGTCTTGTTATCAGTGCTGGTTTATCTTGAAGCAGTTGTAAGCAAATTTGACATATGTTTTACTCAACCAAAAGTATTTTAGTATGGGCGGTTATACACCAAAGCAAACTTTGATGAATTTTGAGAATCAGCATGTCGCTTAGAGTGGAGTAACATTCTAGACTCAGAGAAACCCTTTGAATATTTCCATGAACTTGTAACACTCTTCTATGAATCCTTCCTTTTTCAAAAACTTGGGGGTAAACGAAAAACAAAACATTGGCTGACCGCAGGGATCAAAACGTCCTCAAAAAATTTAAGATGCCTGCATAATATGAGGAAATATACTAACACGACTTTTTTCCACACTTACTTTACTAACTATCAAAGGATCTACCGGACATTGATCAAAGCCGCTAGGAAAGTTACTACAAAAATAATAATGATGAATCGGATAATAAATCCAAAACCAGCTGAAGTATTATAAATGATCTAAGAGGCAAAAACTACATAAACAAATCATAGACTACTCGAACACCTAATGAATTGAATAATTACTATTGCACTGCTAGTATAATAACACGGGATTCAACAACAAAAAAAACCAGCTGTGGGACACCCCAGAACTTGACAGGCAGGGGCTTCGGGAGAATGGGGTTATTTCAAAATAAAACATTGATACAACATTTTTAGGGCTGTAAGAGGTCAATTTGATCGGGCAATTCAACAGTCAATTGACCAAGTGAGATTATTTCGTTGTGTTGCTCCCTGCCGAATTCAGTTCTAATCCATCAAATAGATTTTGAATAATTAAATGTCAAATTTTTGAACTTTGACTTTTTTTAATTTTTGACAGATGTCAGTTAGAGAAATAATTTTGACTGAATACAGTTTTTCAAGGGCATTCAAACGACATATTGCAAGTCAAGTTCCGAGCGATATAGTTTCTATCAAATTTTAATAGTGACACTTCCGTTTGACAGATGACAGCTTAAAACGAATGGTCGCATTTGGGGCAGGAACTGTATCTTCATACTAAATTTCAGTTCGATTGATCAAACGGTTCGGCAGTTATCGTGTAAAATTACTGACACACATACAGACAGACAGACATCACTCTGGAAATGGGCTCAATCGTCTCAAGGGACCTCAAAACGGATAATTCCGTCAATATATCGATTTTTTTTCGCACAATTGCATTATTTGACCTTTAGGGGGGCCGGTCAAGTAATACTGTCCCCATGGAACACTTTGGCAACTTCACCATTTCTCAGTCACTCTTATTGTATGATACGGATGTTAGTGAGTTAAAAAAATTCATGTTATTAATAAAAAATTAAAAAACGCATTGAATATTCCCAGACTTCCTGAAAACAGCCATTGTTATTCCCTTACATAAAGGCGGCGCCCGAGTCACGCCAGCAAATTTTCGGCCGATTTCTCTTATACCCGCACTAGCAAAATTAATTAAAAAAATTGCAAAAATCAGAATAACCAAATTCTTGATGAAGGCCGATATAATATCCCAAAATCAGTACGGACTCCAGGAAAAAATGACTCGTGTAATGCCATCTTCTCATTTCTCCAGGAAGTATACACTAAACTCAACTGCGGGAGGCTATGGCAGCCGTGTTCTGCGACTTCTCCAAGGCTTTGACTGTGTTGATCATCGAATACCACTGGCTAAGCTTCACCACTATGGCTTCAGAGGAGTAGTAAACAAATGGATAGAGTCAGGGCTGTTCCAACCTGGTCGAGCGCCGTCGTGCAAATGTGATCACAGCGCCTTTTTTTAGTGCATATATGTTTTAAATTTTATACCATTTTATATTATGTACATTCAACATAATCGCTAGACGCTAATTATTAAATAATAAAACTGTGAAGCAAAAATAAACATTTTATTACCAAACAAAAAATAAAAATTTTTTGAACAAGAAATAGTTACCTAATCTAAATAACCTAAATAAAACTAAATAAAACTAAATAACCACTAAATGAAAGTAGCTTTACGCGCTTTCTTTCTGGAAAATTCAGAAATAAGATCAGTCACATTTATATTGTCCAACAAATCACTTTCACGATCTTAAGTAGTTTTTGATTAACTTTAACTTTGAGAAAGTTCTCTCCGCTGAAGCAACCGATACAGGCATTGTCGACAAAATTCGCAAGCTACGCTTGCATTTGGAACAGAATGAGTTGAATTATTTTTCATAATGTAGTCTAACATTGGTGTCGGTGTTTGTAGTCTAAGATTTTTTTTAAATTGCAACTCATGGAACAATTCTGTTCCATTTATGTCACGCTCATTACGATTTTTGTCTGTTAAAACTTCTTCAAGCTGTAAACTACAATTTAGTTGTTCCTTTTCTGGTAAATCTGAAAATTTACAAATATCCCATAAAAATTGAAAATGTCGGAATGGGACGACAATAAGTCGAACCTTTCATTAATTGATCTTATAACAATATCAAGTGTACTGAAAAATTTGTTTATTTTAAAATCCCGTTCTCCATCTGTAATTGGTTCATTGTCATTCTCGTCATTAAATTGTTTTTTAACACGCCTTGGTCTAAACACATTTTCAGTTTTGAGGGTTGGCTCTACATCTAGAGATTTTGCAAGTTCGGAAGCATCAACTAACACATCTCCAAAATCCTTTATAGTTGCTGATTTAAAATCTTTGGTTTGTAATATTTTGCTAACAGTATTGACTCTAAACAGAAGATTATTCCACAATATTAATGTACATATAAACCGGTAACTTTTTAATTTATTTGCTAAAGATTCAGCCATATGCTTTGTATTGTTATCGAAAGAAACTCCACTAAATATACTATATCATAGGCTTCCCCAAGCTGATACCTCAAAGGAGTAATGGCATCAATTCTGCTCGACCATCTAGTTTCAGAAAGTGGTTTTAAAGTTAAATTGAAATATGTTCTTTTAAAACGGTCCAACAATTAGTTGAAGCCGAAAAAAAATTGTAAAGTTCTTGAACTGTAGAAAAGAATTGCCAGCTAGAGTTGTTTCCCTTAACTGCATCATTTACAACCAAGTTTAAACTGTGGTTACAACAAGGTACGAAAAATGATCTTGGATTTAAATTTAGAATCTTTTTTTGTGAACCGGCATGCTTGCCTCGCATGTTGGCACCATTGTCGTTCCCTGGCCTCTCATATCATATAAATTTAAATTATGTTTTTCTAAAGCATTTGGTAGAATTTTTTGTAAGCCCTCAGCTGTTGTGTCTTCTATTGGAGCAAAATGTAAGAAACGTTCCTCAACAACAATTTCCCCTGATGTTGATTCTAAATTTACGAACCTGATACAGACAGAAATTTGTTCTTGATGGCTCATGTCCGGAGTGCAATCAAGAATAATAGAAAAATATTTTGAATTTTTAATCATATATAAAATATTTTCTCTTAAATTATTGCCTATTATTTCAATTATTCATTTTGAATGTGGATGCCAAGATAATGATTCATTTTGTTGCTTTGCATTTGACCAGTAGTTCAGCCATTATAGGATCGAATTTGGCAATCATTTCCACACATTTCAAGAAATTACCATTATTATTTTGAAACAATTTCAAATTTTGACCGCGAAAGGCCAGATTTTGTTTAGCTAAAAACTGAATAACATAGAATACTCGCTCAATAACTGCATGCCAATATTTAATTTCAGCATTAAACATATATTTATGAGTTAGATCAATCGTATTGTTTGCTTTAAATCTAGTAGAACAGTCAGACCATGTCTCAAAATTTTCGAAATGCATTTTACTTTTTTCGTGAATATTTAAATGTTGCCAATCATTATAGCCATTTTCATCAGCTAATCGGGCTTTTGCGGTGTTAAGGTTAAATATTCTGCAACAAAAACAAAACACTGAATTTTTCGATACCGAGTACAGAAGCCAATCACGCTTGATTTTTTTATTATTTGGCAAAATTCGAGTGAAGTATGATTCAGAAAATTTTCGCCCAGTCTTGTCTTTCGGAAAAACGCAATTTGAATTGGTATAATAGGTTGACCATTTTTTATCAGAAGTTCAATATTCATTGAAGACAATATTTTTGGCCACAAACCTGGATCTTTAGACAGCTGTACAGTCTTACTATCAAAAACTTCAACTAAACTTGATGTCGATGGCTCCATATTATCATCATCATTTTTTACGGAAGCCTCCGAAGTAGAATCAATGGGTGCTTTAAAAAGTTATTTTCTTATTGGTAATTTCTAACACCTCCTCCCGTTTACGTTTGTTAATTAGATTTTGGTAACTAGAAAGTTTCTTTTTACCTTCAGACAACTAAAACAATAATACCACAATTACCACATGACATTTTGGGTTCGGGGTTTGTTAAATCTAATTAATTTATAATTACGAATTATTACGATCTGGATCTACATTACTTACCTTAACTTTTATTTTATACTTATAACTTATACTTTTAAGTTTTAGCTTCCAAAAAAGAACAAAATTTCAAATAAGGAAATAAGAAATAGGTATAACTTTTTAGCTGATGCGAGATGCGATTTACTCTACTGCTTAAGACGAAAGCCAATGCACACATGAAAATGATTTCACTGCATCGCCAGACAAGAATGAACTTGCTTTAGTAATAGAACAAAATATGCAATAGGTCGGGACCAAACAACTTAAAGAAGTCATATAGATAATAATAATAATACATTTTATAAATTATTTATTTAAATATTATTACTTATTTCCTTCTTGTGTTTAATCTTAATTCTAGCATATTCTAACTGATTTTTCAGACATTGTTAAAAATAAAAAAATATCTTCGGCGCCTTCGGCGCCTTTTTCGTGACGGCGCCATCGTGCGCCGCACGACCTGCACATATGGTTGGTACGGCCCTGGATAGAGTCCTACCTAACAAATCACATGCAAATGGTTAAAACCTCAACCATTTCTGATAAAGCACTGGTTAATTGGTGTGTACCTCAAGGGTCCATACTTGGCCCACTCTTTTTTGTTGTACATTAACGATCTGATAAGAATAGATATATCAGGTAATTCTACAATTTTTGTTGATGACATCACAACATTATGGCATGACAATAATACAATTGATCTGGAAAGAAAAATCAACTGCGACATGAAGTAAAAAGTTGGTGTGACTCTAACCTTCTTGCCCTTAACGTAACAAAAACCAATGTATTATACTTTAAGTGCGATCTTGGTAACAACACCAAGTTCTTAGGGGTGTTCATTGACAATAATTTCAAATTTGAAGACATGTTATGAACCTAAACAAAAAACTAGCCTCTGGTTGTTTTGCTGTAAGAACGGTGTCATATGAACTCGGATCCTCAGCAGTAAAGACAGTATAGTACTCATTAATTGAATCCCATCTGAGATACGGCACCACATTTTAGGGTGTATGCAATAATAATATAATAATCGTTTATTCAAATAGGCAACCTAATATACAAACATTCTACATGTTACAATTACAGTATAGAAATTACTATGTGTAACATTATTAATTACAATCAATCACAGTACATTTTTTTATTATTATCAGTGACATTTCCATAAATTGGATTTTTACGATTCTTAATTAGTTTCACTGACAAAGGATTTCTTATAATAAATATCGCCTCCATAATATAATCAAAATTTGGATTTCTACTTTTTCATACATAGCTTGTTTTAATCTTTCGGATTAGTTGGTGTTTGAATTCATTGAGTGAGTGGGAATGTTTAATTTCGACAGAAAGATCATTGTACTCTAACAATCCTCTATGAAACAAAGAATTTGTAGTGCGAGCATAAGTTGTTCTTTGAACATAAAAATTATTGTTTCTTCTGGCGGGATAGATATGTATTTGATTTTGGAATACAATGAATTGATCGAAATAGGGAGGGGCCTCACCAGATACATTCTTATAGATCAAAATCATTGAGTAATAAAACAACCTGTCTTTAACAGACAGCCAATCCAACGTTTGAAGCATTAATATAATTGGGGTATATCTACTGCATCTCAGAATAACATGCATTCCTCTATTTTGCAGTTTTTGCAAGGCTGCAATACTATTTCCATAAGCAATGCAAGTACACTAGCACAGTAATCAAAATGCGGTTGTATTATAGTTTTATAAACAGTTAGGGTCGTTTGAGGAGTAAGGTTTCTGCTAATTCTTGTGAAGAAAAATAGTTTTTTCAAAATTTTATTATACATATATTGATAATGTTTTTTTAGGCTAAGTGTATTATCAACAATAAATCCCAAGTATTTTATATCCTCGACAATTTCAATAGTTTCACCGTTAATATTAATATTTATAACATTTTTGTCAATCTGATTATATTTATAATGTGTTGTTATGATCATGGCTTTGGTTTTATTAGCATTAAGTTTAAGTTTATTGATGTTAAGAAAGTGTGATATATGCTTTGAAGTAAAATTAATTTTTTCAATTGCAGTCACCACCATATCGTCAACAAATAGATTAAGGAATTCACAATCTTGAATATAGTTCACATCATTTAGGTATAAGATGAATAAAAGAGGATCTATTTTACAAAGCAAAGGCACGGGATCCATGCAAAAGACTTTTGTCTTACATAAGTTACATACTGTTGTTGCCATTTTCAGAGCGGAGACGGTTTATCTGATGAAAAAACATCTAAATAAATTCAATATGGCTAACCGCTATCCGCAAAACAGTATTAACTTACCCATACCAAACTCTGCTGTAGTAAAAGACTCATTTATTCACAATGGTTGCAAGATGTTCAATCACTTAACTGACTTTATTAGAGAAATTAACACCATGGATAAATTTAAAAAGGCTGTTTACTTCTTGCTGTGCAGCCGACCTTACTATACCATATTCCTTTTAATTACTTTTAACTTAATTACATTTTACTTCTAAGGATTATAATCTTAATTCTCTCACACTTATATGACAGAACCCTTTTATTTTACTTGTTTACTTGTTCCATATATGTTAACTGACTAGTTGTAGCTCATTGTATTTTTAATTACACAAGTGCTTTGTCCACAAGAATTCACATGTTCCTCATGACAATAAAGTATATTGAATGGTTGATTGATAACGAAGCGTCAGGTTCATTTATGTCAACAGGATAAGATGAGAAGAACTACTGGTAGTTTAACTATGAGAGGAAAGGTAAACTAAAGATATATGTGGTGCGTCAGTTTTCTTAGGACCAGACAGTGTGGGCTCTAATAGCTTTAATTAATATTTTTCTAATATTGCTCAGACTATCACAGTCTCAAATACTAATCTTTTGAATTATCTTAAAAATGAAAACTTTAATGATATATTTTCTTTCCGCGAAGTAAGCTTTAATGAAGTAAGAGATATAATCGACAATATTACAAATAAAAACAGTCGCAACGCATTTGGTATTAGCATAAAACTAGTCAAATCAATTAAAAATCGTGATATACCCCTTTTGACAAAACTTATTAACCAGTGTTTCACAGAAAATACTATCCCATGTATTCTTAAGAATGCTATGGTGATAACATTACTTAAAAAAGGTGACCCTTATTTCAAAGTCATGGAAAAATGTATGTCAACTCAAATGATACAGTACTTTGAAACACAACCTATTTAATGAAAGTCAATTTGGGTTTGTGAAGGACAAAAATACAGTCTTGGTCATAATGGACCTACTCCATGGGATTTACGACATCTCCCATAATCTGCAGTATAGGACAGTTCTGCTTTGTGATCTCAGCAATGCCTTTGACTGTGTGAACAACGAAATTCTACAAACACTGGAAGCCTATAAATGACCTCGCACCGCATCAATGGGAAATTGGCTTTCGGTGAATTTGCTCGAATTTTTTATATATTGCAGAACTCGTGATGCTGATCAAATCTCAAATGGCCATTGTGAAGAGACTTTTTCGAATATATAAACCAAACCGAGTATGCATCGATTGTTCATACGGCCGAATTGAATACACTATAGAGAACAATGATTCCTGCACGTACAGACGATATACAGGGCGAATCCAAAGATAGCCAGTTTTTCAGTGATTTCCAAAAAATTGAGAGGTGGAATTTTATTCATTTTCAGATATTTTGTAGGATACCAATATCAATTGTGATTGATGATATTAGCATCTCCTGAATTAAACTGACACATCTATTATGTATTCCTCATGAAACTGCACCAGTTCTGCTTATTGATATATCCAAATGCCTGAAATTCCGGAAAAGTCGGTTACAAACTCGATCGTTCACGGTGAAAGTTCACTCTGCAGATACATAAAATATACAGGGTGGATCAAAAACTAGTGTTCTTTACTGATAATTTCGTTGAAGTAGTTATGATTGATATTGATGTCATTGAAGCATTTTCAGAAATACATTCTGTTCGACACACATCTGCTGAAAGATTTTGAACAATATTATTTAGTAAATAAAACTCTATCTAGTAGAACAACTCGAATGATGGTAGAAGAATCTCGAGAAATATTGCAAATAATTAAACAACAAAATAGGAAACGAAATATGCTCATATTCCATTAAAAAGACGTACCTATATGGAATGTATAGGTTGCTAATGAAGAACGACAGGAAATCCAGTATTATTAAAGTTTCGCTGTTCAGATGACATCCTGTTGGAAACCTTGGCTCACCGTGGGACAACTGTCAAAATTGATCTTGATTGATGATGTATTGTATTACCTACTTCAATATCAAAACTGCGGAATTCTTTGAACGGAAAAACAATATATAATCAATACCAATGAACTAAAACGAATGATGACATGAATAACGTACAGAAAAGGATGGTAGAGTCAGAAAACCTGATTAACCTGTCCCTCTCTGTGTTCAGCATCCTCTATATGGATGAGAAGGACATTTGATGGATACCTTATATACTGTTCATGACGTGCGTAGCCAAGATATCCGATAACACTGGCCACATGGGCACAACATCCAAGGGTCCTGGCTCCAGTTTTACAAGTGCAATAATATCCAAAAGTAACATCGTCAA
Source organism: Gonioctena quinquepunctata (assembly GCA_018342105.1). Taxonomy (NCBI): domain Eukaryota; kingdom Metazoa; phylum Arthropoda; class Insecta; order Coleoptera; family Chrysomelidae; genus Gonioctena; species Gonioctena quinquepunctata. Next base: position 136,366 of record JAFIRS010001230.1, on the reverse strand, counting down.
CACTATTGATTTGTTCAATATCCTCTACAATTGTTTCGAATGCTATGAAAAATTGATATTTGGTGGCATTCCGGAATCTTGAATGAACTCTCATTCGTAAAAATCCACGCTCATTCATATTTCCATTTGAAATTCATTTTCATCATGATGATATACAGTATCTTGTATATACGATGCTGCCAATTCTACCTGGTATATGCCAACAGTTATATGTCGTACTAATTGTAAAGCTAATCTTGGGAATTCATTGAAATGAGTAATGTCCACTGACCACGTCTGATATTTAGATTTTCTGCTTCAACTCTGGCTCGAACTACGTTGACTCTATTAGCCTTTTCCATCATTATATTGGCTAATTCTAGGTTGGCATCTCTCATTTGAATAAGCGGATGGTACTTATTTATTATCGCACCTGCTATTTGTAGGATACATTTTATTTTTTTAATATGATGTGTTTCAATTTTGTGATGAAAATCAAATCAAACTATGCTTTATTGTCAGAAGATACTAGACAAAGACGTTAAAGAGATACGTATTAAAATAGAAAAGTCAAACATTAAAAACTAAACAATAATAATAAAAACGACAAAAACAACAAATGGTACAGGTACAGACTGATTGAAATTTCTATAATTTAAAAAATTAATAATAAAAAAATGTAAAATAATAAGAGGGTACATTCCCAAGATGCAAACATATTAAAATCATTCCTTAATGAAGGGGCTAGTGTAGTTCACTATAAACGAAAGAGTTCACAACTAAAAAATTCCTCTATATTGTAGAAAGGATGAAGGTATAGTAGTTCTTTTAGTTGTTTTTTGAATAATGCAAATGCTTCAATTTCTCTTAGGTTTAATGATAAGCAATTATAAATATTTAGCCCGTTGTAGATGATAGATTCTTTAGCAAGATTACTTTTAGGTATAGGTGTTATGATTTAAAGGCGTTATGATTTAAAGGCGCTGATATATATTAGTCACGGTTTCTATGAATTAGACATGTATTTTCTAAAATAAAAATCGAGGTGACTGTGAGGATTCTGTGGATTTTGAAGAGTTCCCTGCAAGAGTCAAGCGGTTTAACTTTACAGAGAGCCCTAATGGCTCTTTTTTGAATAACTTGCACCATCTGTAATAATTGATTGCTACACACTTCCCAGAATGCTATACTGTATAGCAGATGGGATTCAATAAGAGCAAAATATGCCGTTTTGGCGGCGGTAAAACCCAACTCATGTGATATTATCCTAACGGCATAGCATCCGGAGGACAATTTCTTGCACAATTTTGTAACATGTTCGTCAAATTTCAATTTTTTATCGATGTAATTTTTTTTTAACATTGTCTTCAAATGAACATTGCCTCAACTATCCATCTAGTTTTTGTTATGATTCTGGACTTGTTGGCTTCGTCAGTTAGTAGTTGTCTTTGTCCGCGAGGTAGAACTGAAGGCATTTCACAATGAATGCCAATATCCTGGAGAAAAGGAACAGCATCTCGGTAGCCCCTATATAAAAATATCACCTGGATGAAACCATATTCTCATTTGGTTGAAATCTATACTCAATTCATTCAGCAGTATGCGTGCATCATTATTTCCCGAATCTGCGAAATATGGACTGGTTTTATTAAATGTCTCCCTTTGTGTTGAGAATATGATTGTCGTAATACCCGGAAGTTGCAACTTTTGTCGATGTACAAAAATAAGTACCATCTATATAAACTATTGCTTTTGGTTCATTGGGTTGTGAATTGTACAATTGATTCGCAAAAACACTAACATGTTGTTCTATAAATTGTTCTCTTACTATTGCGGTAAATCCTATATTAACGGGTACGAAACGAGTCATCAAAGATTCTCGCACTTTAGTTATCACTAAACTTGTTATGGCGGCTTGAATAATTGAATATGATGGTTAAAAATTCATCAGAAATACCTTGTCGGAGTTTGCATAAGAATGCCAATAAATCTTTTTTAGGAATATGTCTCTCACCTCTATCTTGTCTTGGTACAGATACACAATGATTATATAAGTCACCAAACTGTTCTTTTGAGAGCGGAGCAATTGATTTGAATTCTTCATCAGAAAATCTATTCTTCATCAGAAAATCTATTCTTGTCTACGTCTTCGTGTTCGTTTAAAAATGATTGAAGTTCCTGACCTTTCAGAGCGTAAGGTCTATTGATATATCTTAAGCCTAGCTGTAGAATGGGAAATAAAAACCCACGATCATCAAGATTAATTCTACAGGAACGGGTATTTTCTGGTATATAGATGTTCTAATGTTATTTTAACACGTTGACTCTGCATGCTATTGTGAGTCTTTGAAGATCAGCTACACCATTACAAATAAAACACGTGTGCCTTGAGGATTGGATTGGAGGACACAGAAGCATACGGTTGTTATTATCGCAGATTCCGGCGCTTTACACCAATTTCTATAGTTTCCCGCCTCTTGCCTCTTTCTGCAATGTGCCATCGTGCCAGTATTGTGGCGGTCATAGATGAGTGCAGTGTACATCATGGCGTCACTTGATCAAATTTGTTTCAGATGTGAGAAAACATTGCGCGACGGAGATACCGTAGTGGTTAAAGCAAAAGGCTTGAATACATTAAGGAGATCTAGACAATTGCGAGAAGACGGCAATAGCGATACAGTGTTGGTAAATCAACAAACATTTAGTGTGCATGACGCGTGCCGCAAATGTTATATAAATCCTAAACTTCACTGTACAAAGCTTATGTGCCCGTAACACCAGTCATAAACGTTGACTCGACCATGCATGTTGTTGACGGTGGCTTCTTGCTCCATCGTGTTGTGTGGGGCCATCAAAATTCATTTGCAATAATTTGTGCAAATTACATTCATTATATTACAAGGCATTATGGGCCGAATACTATTGTTGTTTTTGATGAATATCCCGAATGTGGGATAGAAACAGGTACGAAATCTGCTGAAAGAAACCGCCGCTCAAAGCAGCACTGATGTAATCTTCGATGAATCCATGATTCCTACTGTGTCGCAAGAACATTTTTTATCGAACAGCTTTAACAGAAGGCGCCTCATCAAAATGCTGCAGACAAAGTTGGAAGCACAGAATTACACTTTTAAGCAGGCGGTCGAAGACGCGGATACATCAATTGTACAGACTGCTATTCAATCAATCAATCAAATATGCTTTATTATCGAAGAACATAATTCCTATTGACAAAGCCAGTGTAAATATAAAAACTTATATGTACGTATACTTATAAAAACACATACATTAGTAAAACAAAACAAAAAGGCGGCATAAGCATTTACAGTCACAATTAAATTGATGAAATAGTCACACAATAAAAACATGTATATAATATAGTTTAGGTGTACACACCGTCACACAATTGTAAAATTAGAACCGATACAAATTACATAAAACATTTTTTTATGGATCTATGATCACAGTAAAATTCCCCTAAATTATAGTATGCTTTAGTGGCAAGCATACTTTTCAGGCCTTTCCTGAAGTGTTTGTCATCACATACATTTTTGATATTTGCTGGTAGGTGATTATATATCTTCAATTTTTCATATATTATAGAGTTTTTTATAAGTGATGTTCTTGGAATAGGTAATCTCAGATGAAAACCATTTCGTGTGTTGTGTCTATTAACATTCACTGTATTCTTATATTTCTTATGGACTAAACAAGCAGTCTCCAGTACAAAAAGGCAAATAACAGTCAGTATTTGTTGATTTTTGAACAGTAATCTACAGTGATCTCTCGGTTTTGCACAACACATATGACGGAGTGCTCTTTTTTGTAGAACAAAGACTGAATTTAACAGCTGAGAGCTACAGAATCCCCAGAATGGATACCATATCTTATATGGGACTCAACGAGTGCCGAGTATGTTATCTTTGCTAAATCTTGACCTAGTTCATGAAATACCACTCGAACCGCAAAAGAGCCTGATGCTATTTTTTTGTTCAGATTTGATATGTGGTCCATGTATTTCAATTTATGATCGATTAGTAATCCTAGATATTTACTGCATTCACTATTTATTATTGTCTGGTTACCCAGGGTCAGGTCATCAAAGCCAAATCTGAAAGATAGTATTTTGGTTTTAGATATATTAAAGCACATAAAGTTGGCATCACACCATTGCTTTACTTTATCGACGTCAATGGAAATATTATTTTTCAAAGTGTCTGTATCCTTCCCACTCCACAACAACGTAGTGTCGTCGGCAAAAATGGTAAAATTTCCATGAATATTTATAGTGGATAAATCATTTATGTAAAGCAAAAACAAAACCGGGCCCAAAACCGAACCTTGAGGTACTCCATGGATTATGCTGGCAATCTCTGAGTATTTCCCATCGCTGCGTACAATTTGATAATGTCCTGACAAATATGAGTTGAACCAATCCCAAGCAATTCCTCTAAAACCATACTTGTTCATTTTTTTCAAAAGCAGTTCATGATTGACGCAGTCAAATGCTTTTGAAAAGTCACAAAAGACTGCTGCTGCTACATCCTCAGTATTAAGCTTCACATAAAGATTTTCTAAAAATGTGAAAAGAGCATCATTTGTATTTTTAGAGTTCTGAAAGCCGAATTGGCATGGTGACAAAATATTATGTTTGCTTAGAAAGCTGCAAATTTGTTTTTTCACTAATTTTTCAATTACTTTTGATAGTGTCGATAAAAGAGAAATTGGGCGAAAGTTTGCCGGATTTGATGGGTCTCCTCCTTTAAATAATGGAATTACAACAGACAACTTCAGACTGGAGGGAAATATGCCTGTAGCCAATGAAATATCTATTGCCTCTGCAAGGGTGTCAAGAGCCTCATCCGAGAGGTTTATTAGTATATTTAGTGATATTTCATCCTCACCACACGATTTTTTCTTTTTGATTTCTTTAAACGTATCATGTAAATCATGCCGATTTATCGGTAGAAAGCAAAATGTCTCCGGAATGAACATTCCTGACATATATGACATTGGATCATTTTGTGGTTCCAATTTGGAGGTTATTTTTTCAGCTACTGAGCAATAGTAATCATTCAGCAAATTTGGATCCATAAGTAACTGAGAGGAAGTATGGCCAGATTTACCTCTCAGACTATTTATAATTGCCCAGTTTTCTCTATTCTGATTTTTTGCTTCTGAAAGCCTTTTTTTATAATATATTTTTTTGGAAAGTTTTATGACTTTTCTATAAGTTGTTCTATACTTATTAACATAGTTTAGATATGATTCATTTTCTGTAAAAAAATTTAAGATTAGTAAAGATCTCAGATTTTTTGCTGAATTTTTTATACCTTTGGTGATCCAAGATTTTTTCGGTTTATTTCTCTTTCTAATTCTGCAGATTGGGAAGCTTGCATTGAAATGAGCATAGAGGGTTGTCAGAACTCAATACCATACTCCACCCAACTTCATTAGACAATTGTTTAAATTTGTTGAAGTTTTTGAGACTATAAATTCTACCAAAACTTTCTTTGTTCGCATTTTTATTCTTGACGTTCTCGTTATAATCATATTTTACACTCGATGCTTCATGATCAGAAAAACCAACTGGTATTACGGAGCTCCTAATGTTCTCCTCAGCGAGGTTAGTACAGATGTAATCTATTGTAGTAGCCGATAACTCTGTAATACGTGTTGGTTGATTGATATGCATTTTCAGATTGAATGATGTTAATAGGTTTTTTAATATTTTTGTGGCCATAGATTCTTATTGAACTTTCTTCCTCTTTTTCCTCCGTATGCGTTATTGGCGAAGACATAGATTTACTTGTGCTGTTGACTGCTAAAGCCAGAGAAATCCCCAATGTTCATTTTCGTAAGCCGGATAGAGGGAATAAAGAGGATGATATATTCGGCACTCGTTGAGTCTCATATAAGATATGGTATCGCATTCTGGGGATTCTGTAGCTCTCAGCCATTAAATTCAGTCGTTGTTCTACAAAAAAGAGCACTCCGTCATATGTGTGGTGCAAAACCGAGAGATCACTGTAGATTACTATTCAAAAATCAACAAATACTGACAGTTACTTGCCTTTTTGTACTAGAGACTGCTTGTTTAGTCCATAAAAAATATAAAAATACAGTGAATGTTAATAGACACAACACACGAAATGGTTTTCATCTGAGATTACCAATTCCAAGAACATCACTTATAAAAAACTCTATAATATATGAAAACTTGAAGATATATAATCACCTACCAGCAAATATAAAAAATGTATGTGATGACAAACAATTCAGGAAAGGCCTGAAAAGTATGCTTGCCACTAAAGCATACTATAATTTAGGGGAATTTTACTGTGATCATCTATAGCTCAAAAAAAAAGTTTTATGTAATTTGTATCACATTCTAAATTTTACAATTGTGTGACAGTGTGTACACCTACAACTATTATATATATATACATGTTTTTATTGTGTGACTAATTTCATCAATTTAATTGTGACTGTAAATGCTTATGCCACCTTTTTTTTTACTAATGTATGTGTTTTTATAAGTATACGTACATATAAGTTTTTATATTTACACTGGCTTTGTCAATAAGAATTATGTTCTTCGATAATAAAGCATATTTGATTTGATTTGATATGTGTTCTATTCACCTCAGAGCTTCCAATATAACGATTCTATTGCGAAATGTATCTTATTTGTGACACTACATCGAACTTTGTACGGGCCGTCTCCAAAAATTCATTTAATCTCGCGTCACTGCCACCAACATCCGATGCGTGCCATCATCATTCATTGCGAACTTATTATCAAGTCCAGATCTGGCGGGGAGTTCAGAAACCTCCAGAAGATCATGGATGGCGAAAAACAACAACAGGACTAGAAGCAATACGCATTTCAAAGGAACCAGTTCCAAATGTTTTACTTAAGAGTATCTTGTGCAGATGCCAGAAAGGTTGTGGACTTGCTTGTGGTTGCCGTTAAGCAGGATTAAAATGTTTGTGTTTACACTGTACTGGGACGTCCTGCGAAAACATTCTTGACCAGATTGTGCTAGACGACGACAATGCAGAGGATACCGAAAACGTTTCAGATCAAATACAGGACGATGAGGAACAAACAGACAACGCCGAGCTTGCCGAATTGATGTCTGACGATGATAACGAACACGACTTAGCTTAATGTTAGAAGCGACACAAAGTGAAATAAACCCCGATATCGACAGTGGGATAGGCCGATCAACTCTACCTCAAGGGTGGTGTGGAAACGAGTTGAAAATTATATTTTTAAAAAAGTTAGTGTGTACACTAATAACAAAATATTGACCGTAGATCAGGATAATTAAAAAAAGTTTATATCGAAGATATGTAGAATCGCGCTTCAAAAAATCATATCTTTTATTATATACGATGAAGTGTATCAAATCGGGCATTGCCGACTTAGAAAATATTACTCTTATAGCACAAAAATATTACAGAATTGTTTGGTAGCCATCTTTGTCTTAATCCGCGATGAAATTCGGATTTTGTTAAAAATTACAAATCACCTTTCCACTTTGGCACGCCATAGAGCGAAAACTATTGGTTGGAGCCAAAACATGCAAATACCAAAGTTGTGCACAATTTTGTTCTCTACATATTTTATCTGAACTTTTTTTTAATAACGGTGCTATTCTCCACCAAGCGCCGCGAGTCAGAGTTTTCATCCCCTCACCCCTCTAGCGGCAACCCCCCGAGGTCGCAAACTCAGGTGGACTATCAGGAAACCTATCTCTACCATCCCACAAAATTTCATTTCTTTCCGACCTTTTGCGAATAGAACTCCTTATTTTGTACCCATCGCTTGGCCTATAATGGCAGATTTGTGCTATATTTATAAACTGGTTAATGGCATCCTTGATTCTCTTGATCTTCTATCCAGAATACTCTTTAATATTCATAACAGAACAAGAAATAGGTCATTATTCTCTGAAAGGCATATTACAAACTTTGGTTACCATAACCCCCTATCAAGGTTACCACGTGAATATAATAAGAATTGTTCACAATTAGACATTTTCAACATTTCATTAAACTACTTTAAGAAATCATTGAAATTCATATGTACTGATATTTAGTAATTTATTGTTTTATTAAGTATTGTTTGAGTATCTTTCAGTGTTTTATAATATTGTAGTTTTATTGTATTTTTTTTATTGTATAATTTTAATTTTTCTGTTAGGCTTTGGGTTTAAATTAATTTAATATTTTTAAGCCATCTTGTTCATCTTCTGTGAAATATGTATGCAATGGAATACCGTCAATAAAGATTTATTTTTTATTACTTATGACAAAATAGTTCAACTTTTGAATATTTTCAACTTACAATGTAAATATATAGTTCACAGTAGAAAAAGAAGAAAAAAATAATAGCATCCCTTTTCTGGATATGAGAGTCGTTAGGAATGAAAATAACACTACACACAAAATGGCGCAGAAACCCAATTTGCAGAGATCGCTATAGATAGTTAGATAGATTTATTTTCAACATTACACATTTTTACAAGTGTTTGTAGCAGGTCAGATAATTGTCAAAATTATAAAATATTAGAATATAAAATAATAAAACATTGTTACTGACACAGAGGTACTTAAGGATCAAGGACACACATAAGTTAAAACATTAAAACAATCATAAATTAAATCATTAAATCAATCACTCAAGTGTAACATAAGTATGGGGAGGCAAATGGAGTTTCCAAATATTCCTCTATAGAGTAGAAGCAGTGGTATAATAGGTATTCTTTTACTGTATATTTGAAAGTGTGAGACTGGAGGGTTTTCCAATTTTCAGGTAGGATGTTATAGAGTCTTATATCCAGTGAGTTTTTGAGCGATTTTGTCAAAAGAAATCTGGGTGTTCTTATCAGGTTAGCAGATCTTGTCAAGTAATTATGAACAACAGATTGCATTGTGAATTTTTTTATATTTCCATGGATTTCAAGTAGGGTCCTTATATATGTATAGGCAGGGCAGAGGCATAATTCCAAAACTGATGAAAATTGAGCGACAGGGTTAAATATAGCTTGTGTTAGCTATGATCCTGATTACCTTTTTTTGTTTCTTGAAAATATTAGCTGCACCAGATGAATTTCCCCATAATATTACTCCATAACTTAGTTGTGAGTGGAAAAGTAAACAGTCTTCAGTGTGGTGATCTAGCTATATGTTTCAATTGACGAATGAGGAATATTGTGCTGGCCAATTTTCTATTGAGGAGGTCAGTATGGTAATGCCATGATAATTTATCGTCGAAATTGATGCCTAAGAAAGTGGCAGTTTGTCCCGCTTGATAATTTGCATTAGTTGAAAAGGTTATTCTTTGCGATTTTGTTCGATTGAGTTTAAGTTTGTTTGAAGAGAGCCAGCTATTAGTGTCTCTTTCAATGTTGTCTGATGATAGGAATGAACATAGGTCGTTTATATATATGATAAAAAGTAACGGTCCCAAAATAGAGCCTTGGGGAACACCATGTCTCATAGGTAAAAAGTCCGAATGAGAGTTTTCGAGTGTTACACATTGGAATCTGTTTTCAAGATATGATTTCATGAGTGATAGGGGTATACCTCTTATTCCATAGTAATCCAGTTTTGCACAAAGCGTCAAAGTTGTATTTTTTCCTTGTTCAAGGTCCTCGATTATGTCTCCCAGAACTTTCAACAATGCCATACTGTGAATCATTCAAGAAATTGTTATTTTCAAAGTATTTGGAGAGCCTGTTCTTGATGATTATTTCAATAATTTTGGAAAATATTGTGATCAGAGATATAGGACGATAATTCTCTGGAACAGATTTGCCCCCTTTCTTGAAACCTGGAAAACTTGAATATTCCAGGAAAGGTACCAGTAGAGAAAATTAAGTTGGTCAGGGAGGTTAGCGGTTCTAAAATGATATCTGATGTATATTTGATTATGTCACTGTTGAGGTAATAGGCATCAAAACAGGAATTTTTTAAGGTATTTATGGCATCCTGAACCTCATGAATATTGACCGGTTCTAAGAGAAAAGAGCTGCAGGGAACAGGGAAGTTTTTGTAAAGGATTATACTCACTTGCAGTTGGTAGAGATGTTAAAATATTTATAAACGGGGAAATCCCCAATTCGGTTAATTACATATGCAGATAAACAAAGTAAATATAAATCCTTAATACTAATAGTAATGCTAAAGATACTATTACTAAAAAAAAAATAAGACAAAAACAAAAACAATTCTGACTGAGTTAGGTAAAAACAGATGAATATTTAAACAATAAGATCTGTCAATTGAGATATAAATGCACTACGAGTATCAAAAAAATCAAGGGAATGGTTATACTGGTTTGCTAGACTGCTGGATCTCGGAATGAATGTGTGTTGCCCGTAATTGGTACTGCTAAAAGGTATATTGAAGGTAATAGTTGAGCGAGTGATCCTAGGGACATGGATACCGATTTTATTAAGTAGTTGGGGGTATGGTATAAACGAATTTAAGATGTCGTACAGTATTTTCAGATCTTTCTGCTTGCGTCTGGTTGTAACTGACATCAGATTCAACTCGTATCACAGATTTACATAGTCAATGTTTGATGCACTGATCCCTTGTTTAAAAGCTATATAGCGCAAGAATGTATGTTCTACTGCTTCTATTTTAGTTATATAATTTTGGTAATAAGGTGACCAAATACTTGAGGCATATTCTAAATGAGTTCTTATTGAGGAACAATAATAGTAGCTTAAGAGTGTGGGTGTTCGTGAAGTCTTGAGTGATCCTTTTCACAAAGCCTAAAAGTTGAAGCGACTTAGTGATCATATTTGATATGTGTGTGGTAAAGGTTAGATGTGGATCAAAAGTAACACTAGATCTTTCACGTTTCACAGACATTTAGATTAACACCATTGATGCTGTATTGAAACTGAGTCGTAGCACGAGATCTGTGGAGACTGTAACATGGCATTTTAGGATTCAATTCCATGTCATTTAGCTCACACCAGTTAGTTACGTTTTGTACATCAGACTGTAGCAACATACAGTCCAGTTTGGATGTTATCTTGGAATACAATTTCAGGTCGTCAGCGAACATCTGAAAGTTAGCGTGGTGGAAACAGGACTTGATATCGTTTACAAATACGTTGAACCGTAAAGGACCCATGTGAGAGCCTTGGGGTACCCCGGAGGCAACGTTGATATCATAAGATTTATAATTGGCTGTACGAACAGTCTGACGTTGGTTCTCAAGATAGCTTTCAATCCAAGCTAGGAGGCTTTCCTCAATACTGAACATCTTCAGTTTATGAACTAAAGCCCTATGATTTACCCTATCGAATGCCTTTGAGAAGTCCGAGTAAATTGAATGTAATTCACCCATAGTCTCAAAAGCATTCGATATGTCGTCAACGTACGTCAGCAGATTTAGTTCATTGGACCGTTTGTGTCTGAAACCAAACTGCTGGTCAATCAACAGACTGTCGACCAGAGGTGTTAAGAAGTCGCATATTAGATTTTCAAACAGTTTTGGTATAGTACTCAAAATACTGATGCCTCTATAGTTCGATACATCTGATTTATTGCCAGATTTAAATATTGGTGTGACGTAACTTGTTTTCCATACAGAAGGAAAGATCCCAAGGGTCAGCGATAAGTTGAAGATGTGATATAAGGGCCGTGCTAGTAAAAAACTACACGTTTTTAAAAGAGATGGAGGTATTCCATCAGGTCCAGGACCTTTATTGATGTCTAAGTTGAGAGTTTGGTATAGATGTCAGATATTTTGATGTTACAGAGGGTAACGTTTAAGTTGTTATATTGAAAAGGTATACTAGAGATATCACAAGTGTTGTTGGTATAAACTGAAGAAAAGAAGTCAGCAAATAGGTTTACTATTTCAATACCTTGTGAGCTTGTTGTTCCGTTGAATGATAGCTCACTGAGAAAGTTGGAAGTTTTTCTTTTGGCATTAACATAGTTCCAGAAACTTTTCATATTCTGAGGTATTGAGGATTCGGTTGTTGATATATAGTTTTGGTAGGTTTCCTTTGATAATGATCTTAGTCTTGCGAACTCCTGATAGTCTTGTGGTGACTTGGTTGCTTTAAATTTTATATGTGCTTTTTTTATATTACACAGTGTTTCAATTCTTTTGAATACCATATAGGAAACGTATAATTACTATACTTTTTCAATGGTACATATAAATCTATAACTTGATAGATAGTATTATAAAGAATCTCAATCATGGTATCGAGAGGTTGATCGATCAATAGTAAATCCCAGTTTACCGCTGACATAAATAGCACAATCGAATTGTAATCAGCATTTTTAAAGTCTCTGTAGAAGCCTTGAGGTATTAAGCCCTGATCGGTGCTTTTGGTAATGTCAATGGTAAAGGTTAAGGGTGGGTGGTATAGATCAGGTTGTACTATATTAAAGTCAGCTTATTCAACAAGACTGCCCAGAGTTTGCAAGAAGATCAGATCAAGAATTGAGTTAACATGATTAGTGACATGATTGGATTGGAATAAATTATGGAATGCACACATATTAGAGAGAGAAATATACTTCATTGTCAAATAATAAACATGTTTTTATTGACAAAGTTAAAAATAAAAAGTTTTAACAATAATTGTAGGTAAATAATATAAAAATCAGTTACAGTAACTACACATTAATGAAGTAGTACGTCAGATGCGCTTAAAAACTCATTTGTCATCATTACACAAGAGTATAAAACATTTTTAAATAAATATACACATAAGATACAAACAAATTAACATATAGAAACACACATATATAGCTGTACACCTATTACTAAACTACATACTCTACCAATTCTCTGAATAGTACTCTTCCAAATTATAGTAAGCTCCCTCAAGTAATACATCTTTAACAGACAGTATGTCTAACGATTCAGATTCAGCTAAAGATGAGTTAAATAGAGGTATTGCTGTAGAACTAAGATTATTCACAGACCAGGCGATATGCGGTAGGTTAAAGTCTCCGAGAATACATAAGTGTGCGGTAAGAAATTCTTCACAAATGCGATCTACTTCTTCATTGAAAGCAACATAAGCAGCAACCGGTGACTTGGGGGGAAAGTAGGCTGCAGCAAGTATTACCAGATTGATGTCTTGGCCGGCTAGTACAAATAAGAATTCGTAGAATGGAGAGGACCGTATGACTTTGGACTTAATGTCCTTGGTAACTGTAATGAAGACTCCACCTCCCCTAGCATGAATGCTTGTTTCTTGTGTCCTGTCTTTTCTGTTGATGGAATAATTAAACATGTTCAGTTCTGCATCCGATATATTTGGGGTCAGCCATGTTTCACTCAGTACAATGATGTCATGCTGACAAGATGTCAGGTTTATTAGAAGTTCTGCCAGCTTTGTTCGTAGGCCACGTACATTTTCATAAAAGATAGATAATTTTTCGTTAGAGTTGGATATCGGTGGATTTTGCCTATCTAGTTTTTTGTAACTACTTGAGGAATACCTTTTATATATTTTATGTGAGCAACTTCGCCATTGGAACACCTCTGTATTAGCTGTTGTTGAGCAGATTTGTTCACTTCCTGCTGTCTTCTAGTGTGGTCAGAGTTGATGAAGACATTGCTATCTTTTAACTTAGATTTTCCTTTCACCACTTGGAAGGCTTCGTCTTCACTAGCAAATTCCACCCTGAGAGATCGGCAACCATTTTTGTTAGCTTTACCCAAGCGCATAACATGTTTAACAGAGCATGGGCCTGCATAAGCTTTTTGGATTAAATTTTTTACATCCTCTATGTCATTTCCATTTTCGGCTAGGTTGAAAACCATAATGTTTTGTGACCGTTTTTCACTATCTAATAATTCTGCGAATATTTCTTCGGATTCGAGTTTTTTGGAATTGGTTGAATGATGTTGGTTTTCCACTATTGTTTTTAAGGAAGTAAGCTGAGATGTTAAGTCTTCAACAGCTTTTAGTAGAATCGGAATTTGGAGGAGACCAGATTGGCAGTTGTCACAGTAGAATTTTAGGAGACGCTTGCCCTTGAGGTCAATGACTTTGATTTCGGAGGCACTGAGGTCGGAGCAGCTTTTGTGAAGGATTCTGTGGTAACCATCGCAACACATTGAGTCCTTGTTTTCAGCTATTGACAAATTGCACTTTAAGCAAGTCTGCATTGTGGGATTGACAGTTACAATAGGCAAAAAAACTCCTGGTGGTTGGTTAGTCACTGCTTGCTGGTGGTAAAATAGCCACTCCTAAGTGAAGATCCAAATTTCATGGGCTGTTTTATCACGTCAAGCTTTTTGCTAGATTGGTTTTTGCCGTCACTTTTTTATTTCTTATCGGATTTGAATGACTGGCAATTTGATTTAGCTTGCAGGAATTCATCAAATTTGCACCAAAACAGGACATGCACTACTCACAAAAATTAGATCAGCGGATAGAGCCGTTCTTAATGAGCAGAATAGTGTAAAACTTCGCGGATTTGACGAGGTATTACACCAACATTTCGTAATTAAAAACGGAGCACTTTATTTCAGGACCCGACTTACAATCATGAAGAAAAGTTGCAACCCGAGTGAAGTAGACATTAAAGTCTTGTTCAGTTATTTAATTGCAGATCTGAGTTTTAAGTTTACGCTTTCCTTCGTAGTTAATTAATTTCCAGGTCTTTGGATTCATTATTTGATGCAATGAGGAATTCATCATATGCAGATCTTTTCGCTTTTTTCAATTGAATATTATACGATTTCTTGAGAGTTTTAAAGGCTAGGATATCAACGGGGTCGTTACTTGAGTCTGCAATTATTTTGACATTAGATACAGTTTTTCTTATGTTGTGTAGATAATGACTAAACCATGAAACAGGTGGCTTGTTAATATTTTTGAATGTCCTAAGAGAAAATAATTCATTGATCAGATTCTGATAGGTTTCTGTCATGAAATCAGATAACAAGTTGACATCACCCTCAGGATCCATGAATATACTCCAATCAATTCTAAGAAGTGAGGCTCTCAATCTCTCTATTCCATTTTTGGTGCTATGTCTGCGAGTGATATAGTCTCTCGCTTCCACTATGCCATTTATAAACATATATTGACCAAAGTGGTCAGAGAGGCAGGGTTCTATTACCCTTGTACTAAACCTTTCCCCATCTAGATTAGTAATGATATTGGCAGAGGCAGAGTTTCCTGATACTCTGGTATAATCTCTTATGGTAGGAACTATATTGTATGAATCAAAAATGCACATTAAGTCTGCTAATGTCGTTGATTTTGTCAAGAAATCAATGTTAAAATCACCTAAAAGAATAACCCTTTCAAAACGATTTGCATGCTTGTTTAAAAGATTATCCATGTTCTCCATGAAAATATCAATATCCCCAAGGCAGGATCTGTAGAGAGTAATGATTAAAAGTTTAGCGGAAGTCAGTTTTATTCCAAAAAATTCAAAAATTACAGTGTTGAACTCTATAAGATTAATCTGCTTAAATTTAAGAGTACTTTTCGTGAAAATTGCTACACCCCTGTGGAGATTGTGCTCCCTACAGTAGAATGATGCTAAATGATATCCAGAAATATTTATGAGTTTAAGTTCTCAGAATTCAACCAGTGCTCAGGAATACACACTATTTCGAAATTAGAGAAATCCAAAAAGATGGTAATTTCATTAATTTTGTTGGAGAGGCTTTGAATATTTATGTGAAAAATGCTCACCATATCTCTCGCAAATTTTTCATGTAATATATCACAGTTTAGATTATTCAAGTTACTCCTGCTTGTGGGCTGTAGAGAAACCCGATTTGTACAGGTGGGTATAGAGTCGCTGGATTCGTCTAATCTAAAAAAGAAGCTGGTCTTGTTTGATCTTCCCTATCTAGAACATTTCTGGTATTGTGTTTGATGTAATGTTTGTTGAAATCGAATCTTCTGTATCCTACTTCTCTGGGCCAAAAACGGGAGTCGTAAAATTGGTTTTTGTACTTGAAGTCAGCTGAGATAACAAATGTTTTTAAGCTTCTGTTTTCTTTGAGATCTTTCCCTATGAAGTTGTCATGACTATCTCCCGTTTTCAGCTTCAGAAAATCTTGGATATTTTCTTCAGTCACAGAATGTTAAATTTTATTCAAGTACATCCAAACTTTTAGAGATTTTTGTCTAGAAGTATTGGTTTCTGTATGGTAAGAAAGGTTTATGTGTATGGTCATATTTGATTAATGGTTCATGAATTTAAAGATCTTGATGTTCCAATGTACTTGTTGGAGCATTTGTTGATGTTTCATTTTCACCATCTTCTTTTGCCAAATTTATAACTTCGTTACATTTGTGTAGTGTCTGTATTTCCAAGATTTCCTTAGAGACTAGGTTCAAATTCAGTTTGTTTGTATCACCCTGTATTTTGGGGATTCCTTCAGATGAATACAGATCGATTTCTAGGTTTTTTGTGGGAATACCTTTGTTTTTATTTTTTGGGCCAGACCCGTTTTTATTCACAATCTAAGTTGAATCTTGAGATTCCTTTTTCGCCTCCTTATCTTCACCTTCCGGAACACCAAATGTTTTTGTAATTAACAGATCTCGTTCTTTGTCCTTGATGAAATGTCCATTCTTCAGTTTTATTTCCAAATAGGATATTTTATCCATAAGTAGAGAAATTATATTCTCGTTATCTGTGATGATTATGTCCTTATCGGCGAGGATTTGCCTTAGCAACTTATTATCTTCTTTCAAGTATATTTCCTCTGTGATTATAATGTCAAAGATTCCACATATAATTCAGGTATCGTGTTTACATTCGAATTTTTTTAATTCACTGGATTGTTTGAGATATTCTTGATAAAATAATTCATTGCATTTACTGCACTTTACTTTGTTGATCACTTTTTTTGGACAATGTTTGCATTTAGTAAATTCGTTTTCAGTGGGCAGAATTGACACACAAGTTGTATTTCCGCTACCTTGAAAATTATGAATGTTTACTCCTACCACCCGTTTCAAATGAACCTCATTTGGCCATTAAAAAACGAATGACTAGACTGACACATCCCCACCATACTTTAGAATCACTCACCGAACGATCTGACATTTTTGTAGAAAACTCTTACTAGACCAATCAATAGAGATTTTTTCGTGACAAAAATACTACCAGGAAACCGACTGTGCCTTGGTACGGAGGTTATATCCTGTTTCCTACTCCCAACTGTCATTGCTTAATTTGTTATAAACATTTAAAAGCATTTTTGTTTTATTTTTTATCGTTATCTCAATGGACGAATTGTAAAGAATCAAAATGCAAAGAAAATGAGCGACACGATCGGATTATTAGTAACGGAGAAAAATCGGAAAAACCGGAAAAAAATAAGCTTTTTTTAATGCACAACACCGCCATTTTTCAAGTTTTGAAGCAGGCTCTCCACGACATAATAGTGATTGATATGTACTTCATGTGTGAAAAATTTGATTTTTTTAATGCACTTTATTGCAGCGGACCTGGATGCGTCATGGTCCGATTAAAATGTTTCTAAAAGATTTTGAGAGTGAATGCACTCTACGCTTCCCCGCGTCT
This sequence comes from Gonioctena quinquepunctata, assembly GCA_018342105.1. Taxonomy (NCBI): domain Eukaryota; kingdom Metazoa; phylum Arthropoda; class Insecta; order Coleoptera; family Chrysomelidae; genus Gonioctena; species Gonioctena quinquepunctata. The sequence goes on along the minus strand of JAFIRS010001230.1, from coordinate 118,822 downwards.
GCTGCTCTACCCTCACTACTCAGCCGCTTTCACCTATTTTCCAGCATTTTAACGCAAAATGAGAATATACGTTTTGTATTACTATACTTTTACTCTCGAAATATTTTCGAAAAATTGGAATCGGACGACCCATGACGCATTCAGGTCTGCTGCAATAAAGCGCATTCAAAAATTCAGATTGCAATTATGCCAAAACTAATGATGCGATTGCGCCTGAGTTTTTCACACATAAAGTACATATTAATCACTAATATGTCGTGGAAAGCCTGCACTACAACTTAAAAAGTGAGGAAGTTATGAATTTTTTTTTAAAAAGGGGATTTTCCGGTTTTTCTATGTTACTAATAATCAGATCGAGTCGCATTAGGGCTTATTTTTTTTGCATTTTAATTCTCTACAATTCGTCGTATCGTGTCATTCTGAGAGGGTTGCTTAGCTACCAAGGTAAAAACGAAAACAACAAATTACATGGCCAATTTGGTGCGAAATGCAAACAGTAAATACATTGTGAAAAAATTAAATAAATATAATTCGGGCGTGAACAGTCATCATCTTGAAAACTGAAATAAATTATCATAAAAGGACTTTTCTTGAAATGATTCACATTAATGGCGAAAGTAATTGAATAAAAAATCTGATATTGATAATCTCAGTAAAATATACACCTACGTATTGACACTTGAGAATGATGATGAATTCCGATCTTTTCGAAACTTTGATTCATCTGAGAATGAAAGTTGGTAATGCCAAAACTGTAAACTAAAATAATTCATGTCTTCCTACATATTAAGCAGTCTGTTTATTTTAATAGTACCTAAGTATTACCTACGTTTTATTGAGGAATTTGTTGTAATGGTTACCTTTTGTCCATAGATGTCTTGAAAAAGGAATACATTATTCCGAAAGCTCGACCAAATAACGAGTATTCTTTCAATGGCGCTGGCCTGATGAAAGAATAATATTTGACTGCAACCCTAATACGATTGCATTTGTATATATATATATATATATATATATATATATAAAAATTCCCTTAGTAAAAATTTTTAAAAAAAATTGAAAAAAATTAAGAAATTTTTTTTGTTATCCGCTTCCCTTGTTAAAATTCAAATTTGGGGCCCTTTTGGGGGTTTTTAAAATTTTAAATAGCCCCCTTTGGGAAAAAATTTTTGAGTAATTTTAGAAATAAGATTTTCCCCCATTTTTTCAACCAATTTTTTAAAATTTTTTAAATTTTTTTTTGGGGGGTTTGGGAAATTTCATCTGTTTACAGATCATTTACGCCATATTGTTTTCTTTAAAAATTTTCATGAAAGTCCCTTTCCCCGGGTTTTTGGGGCAACAAAAGCCAAAGGGGCCCCAATGTAACTGTAGTTATGAACAGAGATCAATATTTTCATGTAAAAAAAAACCCCCCTTAAGTGAGCAAACGAATCATCAGGGAGTTTTTTTCGATCCAACCTCATCTACCAAACGAATAGAAAAAGTTAATAAAATTACCCTGGGGGAATGACGAAATCGATGAGTTACTGAGAAAAGAAATTAACCCCTTTAAAAATTTTAAAGTTTCACCAAAATTTTTTTACTCAAAAAAAAAAAACCCCCACGCTGTTCACCCCCCCCAATAGGGGCTTCCAATAGGACCCCCCAAAACAGAACCTACTTCATCTTTTCTCAATGACATATTAAAAAAACCCGGGGGGTTTTTGGGAAAATAACGAAAAATTTACATTAAGGATTCTTTCAAGAAACAGTATGTTCAATGAATTTAAACTACCAAATAATTTTGTACTAGCGAGCCTGATGTGGTTTCTCTGTTTAAATTTTACTTTTTTTGCCTAAGAGCAATAGATAATAAGTGGAACGTCATTAGGGGTTTTTTTGCAATTTGACAAAAAGACACTTTTCCCTAAATTCCCCCCCCTTTTCCCCCCAATAATACATATTTAAATTCAATAATAAATATTATAAACAAACTTTTGGGCCCCCCCAAAAAGGGGAAAAAAAATAAGCCCCATATTGGCAGCATATGTTTTTGGATGATTTGGGACAAGGTCACACTTTTCCCCATACAAAACCCCCCTTAAAAAAAAATATGTTGATGATATTATTAAAAAGAATACCTAGAGCCCCCTTTAAGGGAAAAAAGTTCCCCCCTTTAATAGCTACGACCCACAAAATACAATTTACAATAGAAAGAGAGAATGAATATAATAGTTCCCTTTTTTTAAAAAAATGCTATTCATCAGATCACCAGACAAACCATATCCTTCAAATTGGTATAAAAAACCAATGAGCTCGGGGCCCTTATATCAATTATTGGTCGTATCACAAACAGAGCATAAAGCCCAAAACCCAACCCAAAAAATTTAAAACAAAAGTAATCCGGATATCTGATAGTTCCCTTTTTACAAAAAGAATCTCAACATTTTTTACAACCTATTCATACAGAATGCATATCCTGCTTCCTTCCTTAAGAATATTTTATATAATACTTCATCCATAGAAGACATTACCAATGCTCATCTCATTAATGCACCACCAATTCCACCAGTCAATATGCAAATTGCAGAACCCTCTCAAACATATTTTTATACCTCTTTACCTTTTATCAAAGATATCACATCTAGACTGTCCAGAACCTTCAAGTCTTTTTCAGAAAACATTAAAATAGCTAATACAAATGTTTTACCACTTAGTAGAATTTTTTCAAAATTGAAAGACAAGACCCCATGCACCAGCTGTTCGAATGTAGTTTACTGTATACCGTGTCAACACTGTGATAAACAGTACATAGGACAAACGTCCAGACAGTTGAAGGACCGCATCACCGCACACAAAAGTGACAGTAGACTGCACCCGGAGAGATGTGCACTAAGTGAGCATGTCTATAAGGAAGGACATTGTATGGATTATAACTCAGTTAAAATTTTATCCAACGAAAGAAACACTACCAAGAGACTCTTTTTAGAGATGGTTCACATTTCACAGGCAGAAAATCCTCTAAATAAAAAAACAGATTTAAATCATTTGAGTGAGATTTACTCTTATTTAATTTTTGTAGACAATCGTAATGTGAGGGAGAATCAGCAGATTACCCCCATGAATGCTAATAACATAGTTTGATCATTTCAATGCACATCATCCTATATTCACACATCTAAATTCTCAATAGTCAATGAACTTTTATTTGGATCTATATATGGAAATATTCCATGCCGTTGTAAATTTCACTTGGTAATACTAATTCCAGTGGTCTATATCTGTTGTGTCAGTCTATTTGAGAATTCATCCATTCACATGTCTAGTTGACAACCCTTCAAAGTAAAACACGATTCATAATTCTCAACATAAGAATACATTGTTAACGATGTAATGTGGATTGTAGTTGATTCCTGTGAGTTGTATACACAGTTTTGTTCATATAACTTCATATATGATTTTAACATCATCGCCGCATAACCTCACTTACACTGTAAGTTATGAATGTCTTGTTTTTCTCATTATATATTCCTATGTGTCTTCCTATTTTGTAGCATCCCTGATGATGATAATAAATATTATCGAAAGCTTGGAATCCGTGTAAAAGAGTACACTTATTGGCCTGCTGCATAACCCAAATACCAATCACCTAATTCGTATTCAGTCAGCAAATAAAACTACAAATTCTATATATATATATATATATATATATATATATATATATATATATTTCTCTTGTCACACCACATAGATTATATTCATATAAATTTAAAGAATGCTAATGTAGTTGTAGTAATTATATATATATAATGTTATTTTAGTGAGAGCCAAATATGGAGAAGGTATAGAAGATGAGTCTTCCAGTTCATCCGATGAAGATGGTGTTGAGATTACAACTGCATTGGAAAAAGGTTTTTTTCAAGCTCTGGCTTGCTTGAAGAACAAAGATCCACGTATTTATGACGAGAATGTTCAGTTTTTCAAGCCATGTAAAACTATGTCAACTGAAAAAAAAAAAAAGGACCCAATAAGGAACAAACCAATATACTTGAAAGATTATGAAAGAAATATCATTCTGGAACAAGGAGGTATACCTATTGATGAAGGTGAATTTGTAGATGAGGCCAAACCAAGGTAATGATTGAATTGAATTTTATTTTATTGAACATATCCACAAGTACAAAATAGATTTATTAATAATCTACATTTGTCAAATCACCACTCTGTATTCTGACTTAATTAGGTATACATTTCAGTGACCTGTTATAGATCCTACATGTGAAAAGAAACACATGTGACCAAACTTTTTTTTGCCAGTATAGAAAATGTTCTTTCTTTAAAACTCTGTTTTTTTTGCACAATGTATCCTGAAAATTAGGGAATTAATTTTGCTTTTGTTTCTAGATTCCATGGTGACATACGAAAAAATTCTATTCTTTCTTATTCTTCTGAACATTCAAATAATACATTTTTTCATATATCAAGCACCTGCACCTGTTTTTCATTTTACAAATCACAATACAATTACAAGGTCTTAAAATGGGGGAAACAAGCTCTGCTACCGAACTTCACATTGATTGTTTGAGTGTGGTCAATGCAGGTATTTCTGACCATGACGCAGTTTTATGTAAATACTCTTATGATTCTATAAATAGAACAGTAGCTACTAATAAGTATGGCAGGATCTACAGTAAAAACAACTTCAAGAAGTTTTCAGAAATTTGTTTTGTTTCGACTTGGGACCATTTACCAAAAACAGATAATCCTCTTAATGACTTTCACCAACAATTGATGTCTTTGTTTAATGAGGCTTTTCCTATACAGAACATTAGAGTAAAAAAAGAAACCTTGGGTTACCAAAGGCATAAAAATCATATCTCATATTTTTATATGAGATATCTCCATTACATCCGAAAATATTTCATGGAAAATGCTTTTTTCATTAATTACTTTAACTGTCACAGAAAAATTTATAGGAGTATAATTAAAGTTGCCAAAAAAAGACATTTTAGTGAACGATTGACTAACGCGAAGAATATGCAAAAGGAATCTTGGAAGATTGTTAATGAAATCAGAGGAAAAACAAAATCTGCTCCGGCCAAAAGCAGTCTATTTTCTGAAGAACTGAATACTTTTTACTGCTCTATGGCTGGTAATCTAACTGACAATATACCGCGGGAAACAAATCCTACAACTTATCTTAATCATATTGCTATATCAAATTCATTTAGTTACTCACCAACTTCTGCAAATGAAATAAAAGAGATTTTAGCCGAAATTAAAAATAAGAATTCTTCAGGATGGGATATTTCATTGAAAATATTTTTCCATTTACCGGATAATGTTGTGGATATTTTGGCAGAAACTATTAACAAAACTATATTAAATGGTATTTTTCCATCGTGTTTGAAAATTGCTACAGTCATACCATTATTCAAAGGTGGTGATCCTGACATTCCAACAAACTTCAGACCCATTTCTCTACTTCCCACATTAGCAAAAATTATTGAAAAACTAATGAAAAAAAGAATGCTTAGCTTTCTGGAAAAAAATAATATTCTGCATCTCAAACAGTTTGGATTTAGAGCTACAAAAAGCACTAATGATGCAATTTTTCTCTTCTGGATGACCTCTATCTCCAGATGAATAATGGAGAGTTTGCTGCAACAGTGTTCTGTGATTTGTCGAAGGCATTACCGTAAACCATGAGATTTTGTTAAAAAAACTTGAATTGTATGGTTTTAGAGGGAACATATCACTGTGGTTTAAATCGTATTTATCAGGCCGAACGCAAAAGGTAACTTTCAATGGTATAACATCTAATGAAATGGAAATCACCTGCGGAGTGCCACAAGGGTCTGTTCTCGGCCCACTGCTCTTTTTACTGTATATCAACGATTTGGCAAATATATCTATTGGTGGAAAGTTCACAATCTTCGCAGATGACACGTCCATTCTTTGGCATAACAAGAACCTAAATACACTGCAGAACAATATTGAACATGATCTGAAAGAAGTTAAAAAATGGTGTGATGCAAACCTATTAACATTTAATGTCTCCAAAACTAACATTTTAACTTTCAAATGCAACATAGAACCCATTTTTCTTGATAACCAAATCATTGAGTCCAAACAAGTGAACAAATTTTTAGGTCTACATATAGATAAAAATTTGAAATTTGATAATCACATCAATTATTTGTGCAAAACGTTATCATCAAACTGCTATGCCATTAGAACCATCTCTAGTTCTCTCGACCTCAATTCAGCTAGAAACGCCTATTTTGCACTATGTGAATCCCACTTACGTTATGGTATATGTTACTGGGGTACAGGGTCCCAAAATATTATCAAACCTATCTTCACTCTCCAAAAGAGAACGCTCAGATATATTTGTCAAGCTGGAGTCAGAGATTCCTGTAGAGCTCTTTTCAAAACACAAGGAATTCTGCCTCTGGCATGCCTATTCATCTTGGAAACGGTCTGTTTGATCCGTAAAAAACACTTAAATAACATTATGTCTCAGTCAGTCTATGCAACCCGCCTTACTTACAACCCGTTTTTGACTTATGTCAATTTATGTGTCATAACTTCAGAACCATTCAAAATAACTCAACTAACTTTTTTCCAGTCAGTTCCCTAGGCTTTAGCGCATCTTTTGAGATGCAGTAAGTCAATATTTCATTTTTGAAAATTACAAATGCAATAACTCGACTTTTTCAAATGCAACAGCCTATATTTTATTGCATGACATTTTTCAAGAGCTTTTCGCCAAAATAGAGTTTGTGGGGTCTACTTTGTAAAATTTTCGAGATTTGTTGCAAAATAAAAAATGTGAATTTAAAATGAAAAAGCAATTTTGTAGGCCGCCGTCCTGAAATTTTACACATCCCTACAATTCTGAAAAGAGTATGTATCAACAAAATGAAATTGTAATAAAAACAGGAGTACATCACAAAAGAAACAATTCTAGTAATCTTTACAAGAACAGGAAAGGATGATTAATAGAAAACAATATTTTTTTTTAGGAAAGGCTACTTATAAATGCTCAAATACCATCACCACCATGTTCCACACAAGCTGCTAGTCTTCCAGTAAATAAGCCCCGAACTCTAGCAATTATTGCTCCATCAGGTGAACGGAAGGCTGTCGTGATCCTGTTTTTCATATCATCTGCAGTTGTTGGGCGATCTCTGAAAACCCTTTCCTTCACGTACCCCCAAAGAAATAAATCTATAGGAGTAATGTTTGGGGATCGTGTGGGCCAAGGAATAGTAACTTCTCTACCTATCCAACGATTAGGATAGGATTGATCTAAAAAATCTTGCACTATCCTATGGATATGCACTGCAGCACCATCGTGTTGCAACCACATGGTCCTTCTAGTGTTCAAATCCACTTCTTCTAACATTCTGGAAAGATGTTTCTGAAGAAAATGTAAATACCTTATTCAGCACTTTGTCGAAAAAGTAGGGTCCAATAATATGATTTCCTCCCCATACATTAAGCGACCATCGCTTTTGGTGATCAACAGTCCTCAACCAGTGAGGATTTTCGATTGCATAATAATGCATATTATGCCTGTTGACCGACTCGTTCTTAAAAGTTGCTTCATCAGAAAATATAATTTTCTGTAAAGCATTTTAATGCTCGTCAATCATGCCATTCATTTGAAAACAATATTCAACTCTATTTGAAAAATCATTACCACTCAATTCTTGATGTATGTTCAGATAATAAGGGTAGAACTTATGTTTCAATATTATTCTGTTCACACTACTTTGACAAATATCTGTTTCTGCTGCTATTTCCCTAGTGCTTAAGTGAGGATTTTCCTGTAGTATCAATAAAACTTGCAACTCATTTTCCTCATTGATCCGACCACCAACAGTTTCCTTTTTCGTTAAGACACACTTCCAGTGAGTTCAAACTAATCTCTTAACTTTTGGAGTGAAGACCCCTGTAAAGTTCATGTTTTTGTGAATTTTGTATGGTAGATTCTGCTTGCTAATAAGGGATTTCTGTCAGCTTCGCCAATACAGTAGATCATATTCCCCAAGCCTTCACGAGTAAAATTCATGATTAGACATGTACAATTATTCAAAATATACTGATGTGTAAAATTTTACGACAGCGGCACAGCAGGCCTACTCACTCCTCCTTTTTTTTGAGAAAAACATCAATATTTCTTATTTTGCAACAATAGACGAGGACACGAAATTTTCAAAATATTTTTAATGGATTCTACAGCTTATAAGAACTCTGTTGGTAATTTTCATTTTTTTTATTTTCTAAAATTTAGAAAAAAATATTTAAAGTCGGCAAAATTCAAATGGCTTCTTTTTAGCGCCATTTCAAAATGTTGTGACTTAATCACTCGATCAACTAATCCCACAGTTGACAGCTTCAAACAATTTTGCAACGATGCCATATTTTCAAATATTATGCCGCACCTTTATCAGAAATCGTTTTGAACACAATGATTCATAATATCAAAAATAACAAGGTTTATGTGCACTGTAAAATCAATAATATATTGTTTTATGACAGACAGATTTTTTTTACTACCTCCAAATATGCCATCATCGCTTGACATTGCGAATAGTGTTCCAGTTCTGACATTTATAGTTTGAGAAACTTTGCAACATTGCCGTTTAATGTCACAATCAAACCGATTACGACTATTGGCAGCTCGGTCGTTTACATCACAAAGAGCGCCAATATTAGTAGCTTCAAAATTTGCTAATTTTCAAAAACGAATGGGAACTGCTGTAATTGAAATTTATATATGCGTTATGTATTTTAAAGCACATTTAAAGCAATAATAATTTCTCGTGTCCTCGCCTATTCTCCCAAACTTTACAAAGTAGACCCCACAAACTCTTTATCGACAAAAAGCTCCTGAAAAATGACATGCAATGCTGCAATAACATATATAGGGTGTTGCAGTTGAAAAAGTCGAGTTATCGTCATTTGTAATTTGTCATTAAAAAAAAAATATTAGTAGGCGATGGAACATTGACTCCCAGTTCACCTGCATCTCAAAAAATGTGCTAAAGCCTAAGGAATCGATTGGAAAAAAGTTGGTTGAGTTATGTTGAATGATTCTGTGGGTCTATACACGATGTGTATCTTATTTTGGGACATCCTGTATATAAATAGAAATATTTTCAGAATGTGCCTCATTGTCGGACCTATCAATTAAAAAAAAAACAATACTCAATTTATTCATGTGAATCACAATTACATTGTCTTCAATTCAGGTCATAACAATAAATGAACTAAATTAAATTTAGAGCAGTTAAAAGAAATATACATGCATAAAATACTATTAAAATACAATACAATAAACTTGAGTAAAATTACCTAAAACTACGATAGTGAATGTTGAATTTTACCTACAATACTACATAAAACGGTAAGAGAGAAATTACTGAATAGAAAGCATTCTCTAATAGGATTTTTTTAATTTTTTGCACATACTGGTTAAGAGGTAAAACCCTATATATTCTGGTAGTACATTAAACATTTTAATCGCCCAGTACCCGGGCCCACCCTGACACCTCCTCAACTCCAATATGCTGGAATCAGGTTCTGTTTGTGTCATGAGAGTGAGTGTCTTGATGAGACCTATAGGAGGCTTCATTTTGCTTTATATATTTAAGGTTTTCTAAGATATAATGTGAGGGAACTGTTAATATATTATGAGATATATATATATATATATATATATATATATATATATATATAACCAAGTTGAGGCATTATCCTCAGCGCCTTACGTTGTAACTCAAACACCCGTTCCATCGATGTCGAGTGACCCAGGCAATGAGACCATAAGAAAGATGAGATTGGAAGTAGAGTGATAGGAAGTCCTTAGTACCCCACTGGAAACACAGTTTGACAAATTTTGAAGCATTAAAGGCTTTTACTTAGTTTATTTGAAACACTGTTTATTGCATGTTCCATTGGAGTCTCGGATCGAGATGAACACCCAAAAATGTAAACTCACTTGCATCATCATTCAGGTCACCCACATCTCTCAATGAGAATACTGTTCTCTTTGTTTTGTTACTATTTAATTGCAATCTGTTTGCACAGACTCTTCTCTCGTGCAGCCATAGAACCCTCCAAAGCTTCATCTAATGTATCAGCCGCGTATGCAACAGTGGTGTCATCTGCAAAAAGTGGGAATCTTGCCGCACATTGTATATCTGGCAAATCATTGACATATATTAAAAATAGTATTGGGTCCAGCACTGACCCTTGGGGGACTCCAATATTAATCACACTCTCTGCAGATGAAACCCCCGAGACCTTTACAACTTGAGTTCTGTCGGTAAGGTATGATCTTATGATTTTGATGCTTTCAGATGAAAAGTTTACTTAGTTTTTGGAGAAGGATTCCATCTTCTACACAATCGAAGGCTTTACTAAGATCACGAAAGAGAACAGAGTTATACTGTAGCCTTTGAAAAGATTCTGTGATATAAGACACAAGATTCAAAATACCCAGTATTGTGTTTTTATTCTTTCTGAAGCCAAACTGACACTCAGAAAAATATTCATTCAGCTCAAAAAAGTCTACCAGCTGCACAGACATACATCTCTCTAAGACCTTTGATATAATAGGTAATAGAGAAATAAGTCTGTAATTTTCGGGCAAGTTTGCATTTCCTTTTTTAAAAATTGGGACTGCAATAGCCTTCTTCAGGATAGACGGGAAAGTATTTTCCTTAAAGCATACATTTATTAATTTGGTAAGAGGTGATATTATTAGATTTTTTACTGTCTTGATCAGTTTTTCATTCAGCCCAAATATATTACAGCTATTATAAAAGTGACATCAGTAAAGGAGAATTTATGTAGAGGAACTTTTGAGTTCATCATATCTATTGGGTTTACATTTAAAATTGGGATGTTTTTTATAAGGTTTTGGGGAATTTTTTGTTTAGTCCTCTATGGCAATTGATAATATCCCACATAGAGCGGGTGGGATTACTGGAGTTACGTATGATACTATCATTTGACCAAATTTTTGCATTGTATTTCAGCCTTATATGCCTTTCTAAATTCTTTACATGCACTTTTAATTGCAGGTTGCCCGTATTTGCTATAGAGATCCTCTAGGAAACAGAGTTGATCTCTCATATTTTTAAGATCTTGATTAAACCAATTGGGTTTTTACTTTGTATTCTTTTTCTGGAAAACACTCTAGATACGCATTTTCCAGAATCCTCATAAATTTGGAAAATTTCTCATTCACTCAAAACACCTTTACTCACAGAACTCCCAAATTACCTCAGGAATTTTACTTTGAAACAGTTTCTTATTTCTCTGTGTGATTGGTGTGCAGGTTTTTTTGCTTTCCGTTTCATCCTTTTTGTTAAATGAAGGAGAAACTACTTGACCCTTATGGTCAGAAAAGCCCATTTTACAAACATTTGCCATGTGAAGTAAAATATCAGAGTCCAGAAAGATGTTGCCTATACAGTTATTTCCTCTGGTTGGTTGATATATTGTTTGCTTTAAATTTGCGCTATTTAGGATATCTTGCAATCTAGAAATCTACATTGCAAAGGTTGGTGCTAAAGTCACCTGCTAAATGACTTGCTTTGCTGCACCTAGCTGATTCAAGACTGCATCCAAGGAAGCCAAGAAAGTGTCAAGAGGTCTAGATGGGTTACGATACAAGGCTAAAATATTACTGTTAAAATCTTTTAAACAAAAACAACACTACTCAATACATTTTTCTACATTTAAGTTAAAGCCAAAATTTATAGTGCTAAAACTAATGGAATCTTTAATAAAAATACATGTTCCTCCCCCAGTGGTCTGTAGTTTAGCTGAGAAGGCAGCCAGTCTGTACCCTGGAAGTTGGGTAGTTGTTATTTCGCTTTCAGACATCCAGTGTTCCGTCAAGCAGGATATATCTATTTGCTTGTCTGCAATAAATGCTTCAAGCTCGTCAATTTTATTCCTTAGAGAACGGACATTTTCATGAAGCACTTTTGTTTCCCTCAAATTATTTCCCATGGTGGGTTGGTGTTGGGATTTTAGCATCACCTGCCCTCGGTTCTGTTCATTCAGAAAATGGTTCAGTGTTAGGCCAGAGGGCCACAAGTCTGAACAAAATTATTTTGGATGTTCATTCATTGGTACTGCCAGTTTAAAAGAACTACAAAACTTTTCCCTTTTTGTTCTTATTTTTTCGCACCTACATTACATTACATTATCATTTGTTGTTTCTGGAACTTGCACGCACCCATGGGTCAACCTGTATATATACATATATACAGTGAGTTTCAAAAATTTTGCACCATATTATCCATTTGTCAAAAAAAAAAAAAATTGATATAAAATTGGTGCATTGAATTGTCAAAATTCTAAATTTCCATGCGGTGTACAGGGGAGAACAAAAAACGACGCTATTTTGACACATAAATTGACATCCAAAAATGTAACAAAAATGGGGGGGTCGACATTTAAAAAAACAGAACTTAGTTGTGTATCTTATTTTGGGACATCCTAGAAATATTTTTAGAATGTGCCTTATTGTCGGACATATCGTTAAAAAAAAACAAGTTATGGAGCTTGCCTGCACCCTTGGTCACCCTGTATATATAATTTTTTTCTTTTTTTTTTTTGTCAGAGGAGATGAAATCTTGCTAGACCCCCTACCCTGTATATATTCATATACCGGGTGTCAACGAATCTATTGGACAAGTCATAACATCTAGAATATTAGGTTATCAAAATGAGATTTGGTATAGGTAATGGTATGTGAAGAGGAGAGTTTTTGCATATTTTTCACTTTCCGGTCACTTCCGGTTTCACCAGAAATGGCTCCAGTTTTGAATTTTTGAGTGGAACACCCAGTATATTGTAACATTTTTGGATTTCTGAGACAATTCTGGATCAGTAAATGTTCCCCAGAAAATGATACCATTCTAATATGACTTTGTACATAGGCATAATATGCTAGCAGGGTTGCATCTGAAGATATGTTTTGTGTTATGACTTTCAAAGCATAACAGTATCTCGATAGATTTTTAGAGAGTTCACTTATATGACTTTTCCAGTCTAGTTTCGAATCGAGCGTGATAAAGTGAGTTTCAAAAAATTTGCACCATATTATCCATTTGTCAGAAAATTTTATTCTTCATAAAAATTGGTGCATTGCGGAAAACTTGCATTTGAGTTGTCAAAATTCTAAATTTACAAACTGTGTACAGGGGAGAACAATAAATAGGAATTTTGATCAAGAGTAGACTACCCTTATTTTCGACATTATCGAAAAAAGTTTAATTAGAAAAATTGTTTAGAATTATAAATAGATTTGAATTTACAGCCACCTACTCAACAAAATTTTTTCCCATTTTTTATGTTTCTAGCCTTATAGAGTACTAGTATCTTACATACACCTTAGCCGCCGCCCTCATATTACTATGATAATTTATTATTTGTACTAGAATATCGACGTTTGTTGAAAATGTTTTCCATTTTTACTAGTTTTTTTGTGCAAATTTGATATTTCACTCTATATGTATGTCCATAATAACTATCAGTATGATTTAATAAATTAATTAATTAATGCTAAACAATTAAATAATACGAATCTGCAAGTTTACGATCACTTCAATCATAGTGTTAATTTAACACGTTCGCTACCAAGATCTTAAAATTTTTGATACCAAGAGACCACAATTTTTTTTATTTAATTTTGAGATAAAATTACTTTAATCGTGCTGTAAATCGATGTAGTAAATATCGGATGTAGTAGTCAGTAATAGTCTGTAATAAAACAAAATCACTTACTTGCATACAAAAAACCGCGATTTAAATCAATAAAATGTTTTGCAAAAAACAGCAGAGCAGCAGAACATGTGTTGTTTGTCGGCAGTTACAAACTAAATTGGTTAGTGACTGAGAGACCATCTGACACACACCGATAACAGATAATTGATTACATTTGACCCAATAATCATTCCAAACAACACATACGTACAAATAAATTGGACCAATTAATCTAACCACAAATATTGGTCCAATAAAACTTTGCGTTATGTACGATTTAACTGAGAGATTGTTCTTAGCAATTTATCTAACGATTATTTGGTGCAATTTATCCACCTAATGATAGCCAGGGCTCATTGTTATTATATGTATGTTGTGGTACTACCCAACCGTGACCATTGCCACTACGATTACCAGGATTATTACCTACTTCTGCCACCATGGGCGCTGTCATAGTTTCATCTATGCCCTCCAGCCTAATGCAATTAGCAAATAGCATATGTTTATGTCAGAGAGAATCAGAAGTACGTATATCTATGATTCTTATTGAACCGAATCAAATGGAACTTTCAATATAATGATTTTAAACAACCAGAAAAAAAAATTGGTAATTTCCTGTCATTACTCATACATAAGGACGATAAGTTTTGTATAACGATCATACAGATCTAGGAAATATTTGTAGCCCATTTTTTATCGACCTTAATTCTTATTTCGATCCGTATTTCTGTATTTCCAAAATTTTATCGAATACTGTCCAATAACTTTGAATCCAATTCCTTGTATAGTGATCCTATAGACCCAGGAAGGATATTAGATTATTTCTGTGTTATTATATATACAGATTGTTTCAGAAGTATACAGGTTGTATAAGAAGTAACGATTATTGACACATATATGAAAAAGGGCATTCTGGAAAGATCGCGAGAATTGGGCTCTGAACTGAACTCTTTATATTTGAGAGGCACTTTATTTAGCGATGATTAGAACTCATTATTAAGAATAACAAAACAGTTGAAAATGATTATTTTAGAAAAATATAAACCAACTTCAAAAAACTTGAAAAAGCACAAAATATTTTTTTAGATGTACAGTTTACGACATCTAAAGTAGTCGTTTACGACATCTATTAGTAGTAGTAGAGTTTACGACTACTAATAACCTTAATTTGTACTTATTATAATTGTTGTTGATACTTATTCAGTGAGTAATTTTTTTTATTGAATGTCTACAGAAACAAAAAAAAATGTTTTATGAAAGAATATTGTTTGTGCGTACACTTTCAATGACAAGACATATACCTTCACGTTTGTTTCAAATAGGTACGTGAATTCTTTTGAGCGTTGACTCAAACTCATTATTAAAAAAAACTAAAAAGTTGAAAATAATTATTTTAGAAAAGGCACATAAATTTTTTTTAAGTCACCTAGAACTGCTAATCATCTTTACACGTTCGGTACCAAGATCTTAAAATATTGGATTCTGAGTGACCACAAAAAAATTGTAAGTAATATATTGAGTACTACCTCTGTACTTACTGTTACGACATACCCTGTATTTACAACTATCCGTAAAGAAACAATTCTATTTTGTATCTCAAACACATTCCCAATGAAATATTTTATTGAAGTTTTTAATAATTATTAAAATTTTAGGAAACAGTTTTGACATACACATACAACACCCCTACAGTACTTTCTAAGATCTAACCTGACTTTTATACATTTTACAAAGGTAATTAGCCGTTTCAAATTTCGCTATTAATCGCTAATAAAATAAAATCAGTTACTTGCATGTATAAACAACAAAATAAAATGTGAGCAAATAAATGTAGAGCTGCAGAACATGTGTTGTGTTGTTTGTTGGCAGTTACAAATGAAACTGGTTAATGACTGAGAGACCTTCCGACATACTTACGAACCAGAGCTTCCTATAGACTACTGCAAAATATGAATCCTTTGGAGTAGACGGTTCCAATGAAAATCGAATAGAATAAGTAATATTGCTAATGGCTCATATTTGAGACGGCGCGGCGGTCCAGCAGAAAATCGTGAGTGGATATGGGATGCCTGGTAACGAACATGTTAATTTGTAGTTATTATAATTATTGTTGATACTTATTCAGTGAGTAAATCAAAATTTTGAATTTAATGTCTACAGAATTCAGAAACAAAATAAAATAATATTCCATGAAAGACTATTGTTTCTGCAACCTTATACCTTCACGTTTACTCCAAATAGGTATATGAATATTGATTTTGAAAGTTTACAACTTAAGATGTGTTGCATATACCTACAAGGGTCATCAATATTCATATATAGATTTAATTGTATTACACACATATATAGTAGTTTGTTCAGTAATATAACAATTAGCAATATTTAAGGTAGTAAGTGGTTGTAGGAAAATGCCTCGACTTGAAAAAATATGTTTAGTTTCAAATTTTTCGAAGTAAATCCTCTATTTATCTGAAATATAATTATATCAATTTTGAGATTGTGCAGTTATCGAGATATTTGGGGTATTTCAAATGGGTCACAAACTTGACGATGTGACCTCTATATATGGATATGTTCAATTACCTTACACATATGGACTTGGAACATGGGGGAGGAGTTTAATGTGCAGCGCCGAAGTGGCAGAATGGACTACCCAAGTCGTGACGTCAGACACGATGGGAGGAGCTTACGAATCTTTCCATCGAAAAAATGTATGTTAAACGCCCATAAACAATTTTTATTCTTTAGTTTATCGTGATTGTGATATGAATAAGGGTGGGAATATTAATATTTTGTTATGGTGAGGCCAATTTTAGGATTTCCCATCATATTTTATAGAGGGGTAATTATAACATATTTATGATTTATTTAAGATAGTTGAGGTTATGTCATTGTTTTGTTCCAATTTAGCCACTTTTACTGGCATTTTTGTTATTGTTTGGAGCATTCCAAGTACACTCTACAGAGCCAGTGTGGCGCCATTTTATCCCACTGGGGCAAGAACAAGTAGCAGAGGTAATATCAGCTGATTTACTCAGTGTGATATAAACATGATATAAAAAAAGTTAAATTTTAAAAGTACCTAAGCCTACCTCTACATTATATGTTTGATCTTCCATGCTAGCATGTTTTTCTCCTCTGATAATCCATCAAAACAGCATCAAATTAGCATCAAATTAAATTGTTTTGAAATAATTGGATTCTAATACATTTTATCATTTTTTAATAATTTTATTGTCATTTTTCAGGAACTCGTTAATGCTAGAAACCTTTAAAACGTGTTTTGAAGTCATTCTAAGCTAGAATTCTGAAAAATATAATGTTTTTAACAAAACATACAGAATGACAATCAAAACAATATGACATAACCTCAACTCTTTTAAAAAAGCCATAAATATGTTATAATCCTTACCTTTCTACAACATATGATGGCAATTCCTAAATTTGGCCTTACTTTAACAAAATATTAGTATATCCATCCTTATTTATAATCCAATCACGAATAAACTGAAAAATAAAAATTCCTTATGGCGTTTTAACATGTGAAATCGATTTGTTTGGAAAGGTTCGTTAAACTCCTCCCGTTTGTGACGTCAGACTTAGGTAGTTCATCGGGCGAACTCGTCCGTATGGTGTCACTTATCTGCATTTACCGCTTTGATAAAAAGGGTGTTCCCTAGTTTAAATTTTTTGGTCGCAGACGTCAAACCGGCGTTTGCATTGTAATTCGGTGGGTAAAAGCTTCGAATTAAAGAGAGACCCAGTGTCGAAAGTGCGCGTATATTAAATCAACGACAATGAACGATTTGGCCGCAAATAAACTCAAATCAAATGTTTGGATGTCCCTCAGTAAGCGTTTATGTATGAAAATACGTGTTTACAGTCGCCACGAGCATTCGCTCTGCAAGTGCAGGAAGTTCTTAACATCTTTGTTACAATCAATCTACAAAAATAAAAGATAAATTGACAACTTTTTCGAGTTTCTTAATAAATATTTCTGATAATTTTTCACATTAATATAAACAAATAATTTTTGTATACTAATAATTATAGTAATCTGAAAAAGCACAAATGAAACAAATGAGGAAAAAAATCATATAATACACATTTAAAATATTTTTTTGGTAACAGTAAACGAAGAATATGAAAAAAATTGTTGTGAAAATGTATGTATGCAGAAACGAAATCAATATTTTCAATATATTTATATTTCTTTCTAATTTTTTCGTATATCCTTAATATTTTGTTTATTTGTGTCAATTGTTTGTGAAAGTATTTATTCACCTCTAATTCGACAGAGTAATGATTTGTTGTCGCTGCCACTTGGTTTGAGGAAGCTAATTCGACAGAGTAATGATTTGTTGTCGCTGCTACTTGGTTTGAGGAAGTCATGCGCACTGAACTGTAGTAGCTGTATGATGCCTTCAGATGTCATCAGCAGTGAAAGGGTTAACAGACAAAAAAGTTCTATTTGAGATTTTGCCGGTAAAAATTTCGAATGGTAAACAATTAGCTGAAACATTTGCCCTTCTTGACGTTGCCTCTACCGTAAGTTTGATTGACGAAGACTTAGCCAATGACTTGGAACAAACTGGACCAAGACAATCTCTTCATTTGCAATGGACAAATAATCAATTGGAAGAACAAAACGGTTCTAGAGTTGTGAGTTTGAACATTTCATCAAAATCTGATCAAAATTAGAATTTCTTTTTACGAACTATCAAAGGTCTTTAGCTAGCCAAACCATCAATATTCAGGAAATCAATGAACATTATCCATACATTGATAACCGCTTCACATCTTTGATTGATGGGCAACCTAAATTATTGATTGGACAGGACAACTGGTAACTGCTCGTAAGTAACAAAAATATTTCTGGGCCGTGGTATGGTCCTGCTGCCAGCAAAACAGCTCTTGGTTGGGTCATCCATGGAAATTTCCAAGTGAATAATGGATGTGTGCAAGGACAGTTTGTTTGTTTCACTGATCATAAGGTGAAGGACGACCTCGACATTTTACATGACCTTCTAAAAGGGCAATGGAAAATGAAAATATACAATGAATTGAATAAGTCAATGTCTAAGGAAGATCGTCGTGCTGAACAAATTCTTGATACTACAATGAAGAGGATGGGAGATAGGTAAGAAACAGGGCTTCCTTGGAATGTTGAGGATTTGTTTCTACCCAAAAGCAAGAATAATGCCATGAAAAAACTACTAGCAACCGAAAGAAGAATGGACAAAGACAAATCGTTTGCTAATAATAATAATAATAGTATTCTTTATTTCATTAAAACATTGTTAATACAGATATCACATTGTTTACAGAAATAGTGTCATGACTATGAAAATGAAAAATTGACATGCACATTGTTCACATTGAGTGAAATTCGTTCAGCGAATAGCGCGACTTCCCTACTAATAATGACTTCAGTTCGATTTTGAACTTTTGAAATGACCTTATGTCCTTTATATGTAAGGGTAGATTATTAAAAACTTTACATCCATTATAGAAAAGGCCCTTCTGGTATAATCTTGTAACATGTTTGCTTGGAAGTAATACATTTTTATGTCGCGTATCATATTGATGGTTTTGACAAGTTATGTCGAAGGCAGATTTATTCTTGAAAACAAAACAGGCTATCTCTAAGATATATACTGATGTAACTGTCAAGATGTTTAACTCTTTAAAATGTTCCCTACAGCTATCATCGTAACTTAAATTGGCCAAGGTACGTATAGCCTTTTTTTGAAGGATAGAAACACTTGCAACATCGACAGCCTGACCCCAATGTACTATGGAATATCTAATATGAGTTTGAATTGTTGCAAAATATAGTTGACGTAATATAGATCTACTGCATTGTCTTGAAGTAACTTTCAGAGCATATACCGTCCTAGCCAATTTGATGCAAATATATTCAATATGCTTCGACCAATTGAGATTGCAATCAATGGTAAGCCCTAGCATTTTACTGTGTTTTTGATATTCGAAGGTCTTGTTTGCATTTAAAGAAATTGTTTTATTACTAATTATTGACTTATTGAATAAAGTGCACACTGTTTTGTCTTCGTTCAACCATAGCTTGTTTTTATTTACCCAGACCTCCACTTCAGTATATATTTTTTTAGTTTGGAGAACACTTTCATCATAGTTATCATGTGTGATCAAGATATTAGTATCATCAGCATATGATGCTATAGTACAACACATGTTGCTCTTGACGAAGAGGAGTAGGTCATTTATGAAGACAATGAACAAAGTAGGGCCCAATATGGATCATTGCAGAACTCCGCTTGTAACGGCTGCGAGATCTGAGACCTTGCTCTCAATGCTGACTTTTTGAAAACGATCAGTGAGATAAGAACTGAACCAGTCCTGGGCAACACCTCTAATTCCGTACCTTGATAGTTTGTGTAATAGAATTTGGTGATTGACACAGTCAAAAGCCTTGGAGAAGTCTATGAAAAGTACAAGAACCACCCTTGACTTATCCAAATTCTCAACTATTTCACCTATAAACTTATTCAGGGCAGTTTCAGTGCTTTTATTTTTAGTAAAACCATCTTGGTCCGATGAAAGTATTGAATTTTTATTCAAGAATGACAGCAGTTGTTCACTCGCAGCAGTTTCAAATATTTTCGATATGCTGGTGCATAGTGTGATTGCTCTGTAATTCATTATATTTGATGGATCACCTTTTTTGAAAAGTGGGATGACCTTCGATATTTTCATCCCACTCGGAAAAATACCTTGCTCTAAAGACATATTGAGTAGGAATGTTAATGGTTTGATTATACATTGAGCAATCTGTTCAAGGAGAATATTAGAAATTTCGTCATTCCCAGAGGATTTGGAGTTTTTTGAATTTTTTATGATATTTAGAACCTCTTCCTCAGAGAGTGGATGGAAAAACATAGTATTAAGGGTAGTGGGAGTTAGTGAATTAACAAATTCTTCATCTATATTTGTCGGTAGATTTATAGTTAGTTGATCCACTACCGAAGTAAAATATTCATTAAAACTATTCGCACATTCCGTTGTATTCAGTATTCTCCCGTTATAAACAATTTCTTTTTTTATTTCCCTAGCGTGTTATCGACAATATTCCACATCGATTTATTTTTATTTGAAGAATCACGTATTCGTTGATCATTTGCATTTTTTTTTGCCTCGGAGAGCATTGCTATATATTTATTATTTGCATCCATAAAGGTTCCCTGGAATTCCGGATAATACCTACTTAAGTCTGCATAAAGTGAAACTCGGTTTTTAGCATCTAATAATTCTGGGGTCATGATGGAAACACATATTTTGGTATGTGCTTTTTTTGACCTTTTTCTTAATGGAAAACAGCTTTCAAATTGCCATGATAGTGTTTGAAGAAAAAGATTAAAATCATCATTGCAGTTATTAGCTTGATATACCACATTTCAGTCAAGATTCTCAAGACATTGTCTGAACCTTTGAATATTAGAGTCATGGAAGTGGCGATGAAATTCCACTGGAACTTTATCTTCGTTTATTTGGCCATGAAATTTAAGGAGTTGAGCATAATGGTCGAAAAGGTCACTTTTCACATTCTTAGCCTCATAGGCACTATCCGTTACCATGTTATTTACTATAATGTTATCTATACAAGTTTGGGAGGTTACTGTTACCCTGGTAGGTGTGAAAATAGTCCTTGACATATTGTTGGATTCTAGTAAATAAGCGATATGACGAGTTTGTAAATTTTCAGAACTGAAGTCAATATTAAAATCTCCTCCTCCTATTATAATTTTGCCATTGCTCATTGTCATCGAGTCTAGAAGAGTTTCGAATAGCGGGAGAAACATGTCTATGTTACCTGATGGTGGGCGATATATAACGATTATTCTGAAATTTGTAACTTCCAATTCAATGCCAGTACATTCAAATATATTGTAGCGAGACAGCTCTGAACACAATTTAATGGTTTTAGTTTTGAATCTATTCTTGCAGAATATTAGCTACTCCTCCGTGGTCCCCTAAGGGCCTGCAGAAAAATGAACATAGTTTAAAACCAGTGAAATTTATTAGGTCAATGTTATTCCTCCCTAGCCAATGCTCACTTAATAGCAAAAAATCAACATTGAGTTTTTCTAATTAAATATCAAGTTGTATAACTTTATTTCTTACAGATCTAATATTTTGGTGAACTACTATGATTTCATGAGGATTTTTTATCTTGTCCCCAGTATCATGTGAGAATGTAGTATCACAACATATTAGTTTTGTGAAAAAACTCACTTGAAGTATCATTATAAGAATCGCTAATCTGTATTGTAGTTTCATAATTATAATAACTAAGGTAAAATTTTTTTAATGCAATATTATTAAAACTGATATTTGGAAGTATTTTGTCAGTTATCTGAGAAATTATCATAAATTTACTACCTCTTTGTCTCGTGTCAGTGAATGCAACTATAGAAGCATTTATATGTGTTCTTAAGTAATTACCAACATTTTTATGGATATAGTTGGTGATTATTTCATCGATAAAAACATTTTGTTCTGAGATCACGAAAAGATTTGTGTAGTTGACAATCGGTTGTACATTTCTAATTTTATTAGTCTGTTATTACTGAAATTTTTTGTATTCAGCATTATTATAACATTATCGCAATTTCCATACTCCTTAGTTCTTTCAAAAATCTTAATAATTAAATCTGAAAATTCAATACCTGGAGTGAATTAGAATCTACCATTCTAATTTATAATTGTTCAGTTTTCTGTCAATTAACTTTGCTAACACTTGCCGAAAATTATTTGCTTATTTGTCTCCAATCACTAATATTTTGTGTCCTTCAAATTTCCCTGGTTCATTGGGTTGATTATCTCCAGTTGCATTATATTCACTGTTTTCCTTATCTTCTTTTTCTTCTTCAAGTGATTTGTTTCTTTGAAAGGCTTTCTGTAGATTATGTATATCCAATAATAGCTGACCATCACCTTTCATTGGATCTGCTGCTGGTGCCATCACTTCTTCTGCCACAGCACTTTCTAGGGTTTGATGTCCAATAATGTTCACTCCTATTCCATTATTTGTTTGACTCCTCACCACTTCGTTTTCTTTCAGGGCACTTTCGAGGGTTCTGTGTCCAAAGGAGTTCTGGCTGATTTCCTCAAGTTCAGTTTCCAGTGTAGTCTGGGGAGCCACTTTTCCACTACTTTTTTCTATAGGCTGTATGTGGTCATCGTTTATAACCTCAACTTCAAAAGAATTGTCTTGTGCTGTCTGACTCTTCTCTTCCCATTTTTTCTTTTACATCTTTTGTATTCTATGTTGTATTTTTGGTTCTGTTTGTTTGCTGTTCTAGTTTGAGTACCCTGTTCAAAGCTCTGTATAGTTTTCCGAGATGGAGATTCATTAAATTCTGGTTTATTCCATTCCTGCTCAGAGCTATTTCCTATTTATCTGAGTTGTGCTTGGTGACTTACTAGAAAACAAGGTAGAATTTTTCTTTTTTGTTTCGGTATTCTTTTTGTTCAATTCCGAGTCGGGCAGGAGTTCCCTGGCCAAATGTTTTTCTTCAGTTTGGGTTTCTACTGTTTTTGTTTCAAAACCTTTATCAATTAGTTTTTGTTTTTAAGAGGTGTTTTGTTGGTCCAGTTTTTCAATTTCTTGCCGTTGAACTTCTATCTGTTCATTGAGTTTTGATTCTGAAAATTATGTGAGGAAAATACAGGACATGAAAAAAGAAAAAAGTTATATTTCGAAAATTTCTCCATAAGATATCCATATTCCTTCAACGAAGATTTGATTGATACCTTCCTCACTTTACTTAACATCAGCAAAATCTCATCAGGTAAGCCTAACATTGACATTGACAGGACCTGACTTATATAACACGTTGCAAACAATTCTCAATTTCCGAACATAAAATTTGCCTTCACAGCTGATATCATAGAAATGTTTTTACAGGTGAAGGCGATGTCCCAAAGAATATACAGGGATATTGATATTGAAAGGCAAATGGAACCAGATGTCTACGAAATCAATGAAGTTTTCTTTGGATAGACTTGTAGTGCCTAGCCATGCCTAGCACAAGAAGCTAAAAACAGAAATGGCCGTTTCCTCAGCCATCAGTATCCAGATGCTTCTAAAGCAATAATCGATTCTCACTACATGGATGATTACTTAGGTGAACGGGATACTGAAGAAGAGGCAATATCATTGATACGTGATGTATGTTCTGTATATACAGAAGGAGGTTTTATGTTTTGTAGTTGGGATGCTAATAATTCATGTTTACTGAGACATTTGAATAAACATCTTTTGGCAGATTCTCGAAAAAAAATCGACAATCATTCTGAATTATCAACTGAACGAATAGGTACTCGGTGTATGGTGGGATCCTAAAGAAGACACATTTACTTTCAAAACCAACTTCCATAAAGTAGATAAAGATATATTAGATAATAAAAGACAACCGACAAAAAGAGACGTTTTGAAAGTAGTAATGTCGGTTTTTGATCCACTTGGATTCCTTGCAAATTTCATAATTCAAGGAAAAATACTCCATCAAGATATTTGGCGAAATAGAATAGACTGGGATGATGAAATACCCGAAACCTTGTATACGAAATGGACTAAATGGATTGTTGATCTGAAAAATATTATTCAGTTCAAACTTCCCCAACTACTATCTGATGGATAGACATTTGAGTAATCCTCAGCTACTATTTTCATTGATGCATCCGAAAACGCATACGGCAGAATAGCGTATTTACGATAGCAACAAAATGAAAATGTTAAAGTTTGCTTTCCGAATGCGAAAACTCGTATATTACCCCTAAAACCCTTATCAATACCACGCCTAGAACTACAGGCAGCTTTGATAGGAGCACTAGGTGCAAGCCTAAAAAAACCCATGGAACTAAATATCTCCAATACATTTATTCGCCTGTATGGTAACCAATCAATTCACTTAAAAATAGCATGCGACCTGAGAACTGATGGGTTTATTCATGTATTTAGACAATTTGGTTGCCGAAGAGAATTTCCAGAGGAAATGTATAGTGACAATGGACTAAATTTCATAGGTGCTGAAAAGGAGTCCAATCTATGAAGAGAAACCTCAAGGAAGTTCTGAAAGATAGATATCCTCAAGAATATGTCCTTTGAAAAACTTGCGCCGAGATCAAGAATATTCTCAACTCAAGATCACTCACTCGCTTGTCGATTTTATTGTATTTATTGTACACAAAATGATACAAAATAAGAAAAAATGATACCAAGAATGATACAAAGATAAATTAGGTTAATAGCATAATAAACAATAATACTAATAATAAAACAAGTATGAAAAGACACTATTCACAAGTTGATACAATATAAGGGATAGGTTACAGATTGTCAGAAAGCACCTAAGTGACTTATCACTTGTATTGTGCTACAAAATAATATTAATTGATCTAAAATTACAGTCGTGTACAGAAAGTAAAGAATTAAATAGTGGTTTTATATCATGTTAGTGTAACTATTATTATTGTGTTCAGTTTTTGTAAAGAATTCTTATTGCCCCCCACACCTGAATACCATAACAAAAAAGTTATTCAGCTAGAGATTTGTAAATTAATATGAGTAGATTTTTCGCTAAAAACGTAGCTGGTAAAATTTGAATATTAGCTTCCTCACCTTTTTTGTTAGATAGTCAATATAATTGTTCCACCTTAGATTTTCGTCAATAATTATGCCCAGGTATTTGACCTCGTTTGTTTCTTTAATTTCATCTTTTATACTTGGTACTTTTTAATACTGGAGAAATTAGGTCTGTTTGTTCCTGATATAGAGAAGGCCAGATAGTGGGACTTACTAGTGTTTAATGAAAGGCGATACATACTCCAGGCCTTGTGTTTCCACTCAAAATCGCAATATCAGCGTATGATTTTTGCTTTCCTGTTTAAACATAGCAGTGAATTATAAGCTTGAAAAAGTATTCGACCAAGAACGGTTCCTTGGGGGATACCCCTTCTTATAGTAATAGTTTCACTTGAGGTATTGTTTATTTCAACACATTGTTCCCGATTAGTCAAGTAACTGCTAAAGACATCCAACACTGCACCACGTATACCAAAATGTTCCAGTACGTTAAGAAGTATTGCATGGTCAACAGTGTCGAATGCTTTTGCCAAGTCTAAAAACCCTGCAATGCATTTTTTGTTTTCATCAAGTCCCTCTGTAATACTTGTAATTATACATGGCATCAGTAGTAGCTATACCGCCGCGAAACCCATATTGGTAATTATGTAAAATCTGATTTTCATCAAAAAATTGTACTAAGCGAGTTTCTAAGACATTTGTCAAAGATCTTTCCAAAGCTGTTTATTACACTGATAGGTCTGTAATTACTAATTATAGTTTTGTCGCCAGTTTTATGAATTGGTGTAATTATAGAAGATTTGAACTGTGTGGGGACATGTCCCTTTTGGATGATCAGATTGAATAAATGTTTAAGGGGTTGAAGAAAGTATTGGGGGATCTGTTTAGTTATGTCAGTGGTTATTCCATCTATTCCAGGGGAAGTGTTATTTTTCAATGTAGATATATGCTCTATCAGTTCATTTTCTGTTATTGGATTAAGAAACATGGAATTGGAATGTATTTCAATATTTTCATTAATTGTTAATGAAGTGTCAATTTCTTCAATCATGTGTAAGCCAACATTATTAAAATAATTATACCAATAATTTGCCATTAGTTTTGGTATCACTAAATAAAACACCATCTTCGTTAGCAATCTGTAAGATATTTTTATTGTTATTTCTTTCATTGGTAGCTTCTGATATTAGTTGATACGTTTTTTAGGTCATTTTTATTGTTTTTAATTTGTTCAAGATAATAGTTATTTATAGTTTCATTCACTAGTTTATTTAGTTTATTTCTATAAGTTTTGAATTCTTGATTTGTTGAAAATATGAACAGGATGTTCATAAAATCAGATGTGGAATCATCTGCGACTGAAAGATAAATTTTTCCCGTAAGTAACCCTTGTGGGGTATTCATTTGAAAAGGGAAACATTCTCAATTGAATATTGACTGAAATTTTTCAATTTAGTCACTATCTTCCATCGTCAAGATAACCTCTTGTGGGGTATTCATGTTGAAAAGGGAAACATTCTCAATTGAATATTGACTAGAAAGATTTTTAAGAACGTCTAACGGAAAACAACTACTTCCCCGGCTAAAGCCATGCTGGACATTGAACTACATCTGATGGATATTCTGAAAAGACCCTAACTAAAAGAAAAAAATCTAATTGAAAATTAGCATTTTCATTTATCGTGGATTTTTCAATTCACAGAAAAATCTTTCTAGTCAATATTCAATTGAGAATGTTTCCCTAATATATATATATATATATATATATATATATAGATTTATAAAAAGGGTAAAGATGAGATCATTTACAAATAAATGTTAGCCAAGGTGAGATCATTTTGGGAAGGCGAGATCCATTTTTGGATCCCGACTTTTTCAGTGTGTATATCGAATTTTTTCGGTCAATATTTATGTGGGAGATTCCTGTTTTGAATTTTTTGCCGGATCTCATCTTATTTTTTTTTCTCCAATTTAATACACCAGTATATCACGGCTATTGACGGCAGAGGGCGCTTATGATAGGAGTATAAGATTATAAATATTAACCAAAGAGAGATCCGAATATTCGGCAACGTCGCAGATCTCATCATTCTCTAATTTATAATACTGTTAAAAGTTGACATATCAGAAAATAGTAAGTTTTGATTCCAAATTTTTAAAATTTTATAAGACAAAACATTTTGAGAATTTTGTGAGAATTATATTCTGAATAAATGGCTGGAAGTTATAAAACGCCTAAGATATGGTATTTTTTTTTCTCTTCTCTTCATCATTGTTACTTTCTCTCCTCTACAAAATGGAATTATTAAATTCTAAAACGAACATTTCTTATTTTCAAAAATATGGTCTTGGATTTTTTAATCCGTTTTCAGTTGGTCGATCTCCCTGATGTGGTGATTTACAATAACAATCGATAAAATACATATTTCAGTGAAACAAAGTTTCCTAAAAAGTATGAAGATATTGAACACATTGTTTTTGCTAAAAACTTGTCTTTATCTAACACATTATTCAGTGCGAAGTACTTCATAGTTGCATTGTTTTTATTCGAAACCAATGAGAGGATGAGATTCCATTTTTTTTCCTATTTGCGTTTTCTTCATTCATAAATATTATGAATTAGAAGAAGAAGTTGTTTCATTAACATTTTTGTTTTCCTGAAATAATACGTTTTAAATGAAAACAATTCAATCAAGAAGTAAATAATGTATTAGACAAAGACAAGTTTATAGCAAAAAAAATGTTTTAGAGTATCCATACACATTTTAACAAAATTCTTTCCACTGATGTATTCATTTTATCTGTCGTTTTGGTACACCATACGGAATAAAAATCCAGGACCATATTAAAAAAATAAAATTGATGATGGTTGCTCAAAGAAGAAACGTCGGATTTGTAATTCCATGATTACTTTTCGTAGAGGAGAAGAAGTGACAATGATGAAGTTACTTATTTCAAAATATCTCTTCAAATAAACTGAGGAAAAAATTCAAAGTATTTTGCAGAATTTCGTTTTTTTCCGGATATATCCGTATTCCGATTTCTCTAAATTTGACACAAAATGGCGCAACTTTGCTTCAATTTGTGCCACCTATATTTCATATGGTTCCCGAGATCGCCATGTTTAACCTCCAATTTGTAACAGCCTGTACAGAAGATCTTTCAAATTCTCAGGAAAACTATACTTAGTAATATTTTATATATTGAATTTAGTGTACGAAACTGTTGATATATTCGATTTGACGAATCAGAAACTTCCTAAAATTTGCGAATATTCTGAATCGAACCAATATAACTTGGTAAGTACAAAAAAAGACATCTTGAAGGATATCTGAGAATTTATTAACGGGAAATTAGTTTTGTTAGGTGAAACTACAGAATATCATCTTCTTTAAATTCTAAATGTATTATAAATGAAAACTTTTATTTGCACCCAAGTTTTATCTTCAAACATTGCCTTGTATTCATTTTTAAACTGTAGACACTCTTCCTTTTTAGGGGTAATCTTTTTACACAAATGTTTTTTGAAAAACCCTTTCATTAAAGATTTTTGTTTGTTACTCCACGATCCACGTAGCTTCGTCTTCATTTTGTTTTCTTCTTTTCACTACGACCAGTTCCTATAAAAAACAATTTTCAATCCGAAATTTTCAATTAGATGATAAATCTACCTCTGTTGGATTCAGAGCTGGAATGTTGGTATTGATTTTCCAAACATTCAGCTGTTTGGAATTTCTCCACATTGTCAGATTCTGAAAAAATAATTAATAAAAATATTACATTTTAAGTAAAAAGCATATACCAGATGTCCCATTCAGAATATGACACCCCGAATAATTTTGATTCAGGGTATTTTAGGTGAAATGTTGGGAAACATGGAAAACCTTTTGCACATTTTGAAGTTGAATATTGCAGAAAAAACAATGAACTGATTTCAAGAAATAAAAAACTACTATCTATAAACACAATGGAAACAGTTTCGCTGGATCGACAGCTCCATATAAAATAATTGAGTTGTTCCCTAAAAATAAAACTCTACTCTGCTATCTACTATTTTTTCGAAAAATGTTCAAGTTTGCAGGTATTCAAAGTGTTACGTTTCAAATGGGATAACTGTATTGGCAAACTGTGATTATTGTTTAAGCTATAAACTGTAATGGACAAAAGCAAATATCAACCTTTTTCTATTACTGGGTTTCAGATGAACATTTTCATACAGAATCTAGTTTGTACCAGGTTATCCAATGAAAATGCCACCCATATATTTTCTTTATTTTTGTAATCAGAAAAAAAAAGTTATATCCATGATTATTCAGGGTGTTTCCTGTATATTACTTTTCCAAAATCTATGACCTTTGGCCATTTTGAAAATATATTTTTTTTTGTGTTATCCCCCACTGTTTTTCCTTTGTTCCAATTTTCGTGGTCCCAGAACAATTTATGTGTAATGGCATCTACAGTTAGTAGGGTTAGGCATGGATGAAAAAATATATTGACATATGTATATTACAGCATAATATAATTTATTATATTTTTGGAACTTGAGAAATATCCAGTATGTATCCTTTGTGAATACAGAAGATTGGGAATTCGATAGCTTTTAGAAATATAATTAATTTTTGTATTTTGAACCATTTTTCATGGGTGCTCAGTGCTCAATTACAAAGATTCAGGGTGAAGAAATTGTTATCTATCTACGCCACTGGTGATTTTTTTTTTGTCATTTCTTCATATTCGACTCAACATAAATGACACCCATCCACGAATAGATTGAATTGAATAATTGTATAATTGAAACGTCATGCTCAGAAATCATTATTCAATTATTCAAATAACAATTTCATCACCATCTATATCTGACACTAAGCATCTGTGGAAAAAGTTCATAGCACAAAATTCTTCAAGTTAACTAACAAACAGTAATATTAAAAAATACATATTTTCGAAATAGCAAAAAGTCACATATTTCGGAAAAATAAAAAAACAGGGTGTTTCGTTAAAAAAAAAGTTTTGTCCAACTATTACATTTTCGTTGGATAACCCGGTACACTTCTAGATTCAGCAATACGCCGCACTATACTTGGGAAGAATTACCTATATCACTATTCATTTCCGCACAGTCTTCTTCCGTCAAACTGTCCAGATAAACATCGATTTCTTCGAGTGTTTTTCCTTGAAAATCAGCCCCCTCTCCTTTATCCATCATTAATAAGAGTTTTGCAATTTTTGCTGTTTGATAAACATCTTGTGGGAGCCTACACATGCATGATTTAAATAAATATGGTACATAGTTGACAAGTATGTATAATTCCATGGTAAATTGGTGAAACCACTTATTAAGCGAGGAGGCAATAAAATATGATTCATTCGAAAATATATCATTACCTGTAAAACTCTTCGTGGGTCTTCTTTGTGTGTCCCATGAAAGAGGCCATCTGTTCTTTCTCTGTTTCATTTAAATTTATGACTTGTAGAACTGTAGCTATCTGTTTTCTCAGACGTGAGGATGTTAATGTTTTTGGATTTTCAGCACCACATGATGCTGCATATTTACGAAGAATTGATGATCCATCAACCCATTTGTCATTACTCCCAATCAACGCGAAAAGAAATGGATTTTCTTTTGGAACTAGTTGATTTTTCTCTCTGCTAGATAAAAAAACTTCGATGTAAGCCTGAACATTTTTTGGGAAGAGAATCGGAATAGATTTGCTACCCTTTCCAATAGATACAATTCTTTTGAAATGAGCCGATAACAGTTTTTCTGATTCAGTTAATACATTTATGCATTCTTCTTGATCTCTGGTAGTTGAACTATCTATATAAGAATCGAGTTTGATATATTGCACATCACCAATTCTTTTTCTATTCAGTAGAACAGTCAAAACAAGAATAGTCTCCGTTAATGTTTTAAAAGATATCAGATCATTAACATTTCTCTTCAACACATCAACGCTTTTTTCAGCAATATTCGGCATACTCTCGAAATTTAATGACATCACTTGTTATAGGTAACGTATGAGTATTTTTTCCGTATTTTTCATTGAGGTCTTTCAATGCAAAACTACTCATGTCAAATTTCCATCTTTCATCTACCAGTAACCGAAAGTTTTTCACATTCTTTAGTGCTTCTGTGTAATCGGTAACTGGTAGAACAGGATCGTTCTTCAGTAACAGTGTTTTTGCTGCCAAACATGCAGACAATAGAATTGTCCTTAGGTGCATTGCTAGAGAAGGTGATTGAAATGTTTTCAGCGTGACATCATAACCAGAAATTATTTGGGCTGCATGGACAACCTTTTCGTAATGTATCGACTTCATTGCATCCAGCAGTGTATTGAAACCATAGATATCTTGGAGGGGAATGAGAAGCCTACCAAGTTCACGTATTTTATTAGAAACTGCGTTCTTAATATGAGGTCTTCTGTGTTTACGTAAGTAGTCTTCAGCATACTGACAAATAACAGGGTCATTTTTACCATTGAATGAAGCTCTATCTGCGTGCATCTTTGGAAATACCTCATTCTTCAATCTCAGTTTATCCAAAAAGGCTCTTCGAGAAGCTTTGAAAACCAAAAGATTTTGTCCTAGACTCGCAACGTTACATTTTTCCCCATTACGCGGATTGCATTGCATTACGGGTGAGCAGGTGAACCAAACGGAAATCAGGGGTATTCTGGACAGCAAGGGTGCAAAAATTCATGAACCCAAGCAAATAGCAACTGAATTTAATTCTTATTTTAGCAATATAGGGGGACAATTAGCACACAAAATCTCCCAAGGTAACAATATAAATGCAGCAGTAAATGATTTTATCAATCCCCACTCCTTTTACCTCACCCCTATTACTGATGCCGAACTGGTGACTCAAATAAAAAGTTTGAAAGACAGAATGCGGGGAAGACAATATTAGTACAGAGATCATTAAGATGAATCACATCTATTTATTAAAACCGTTAAAACACATTGTAAATTGTACCTTCAGTACTGGAATTTTCCCTAAGATTCTCAAGAGTGCAATAATTGTACCAATTTTCAAACAAGGTGATAAAAACTTAACAAGCAACTACAGACCTATTGCACTCTTGAGCTCAATAAGCAAATTGATAGAAAAATGTATTAAATATAAATTAATGCTATTTTTGGAAAAATATGTCTTATTAGGTAAAAATCAATTTGCCTTTAGGGAGAATCTCAGTACTGAAAATGCTATGTGAAGAGTAACAGAAAAAATTCTTCAAAATCTTGATCAGGGAAAGAAGGTTATTGGAATATTTCTGGACCTTACCAAAGCATTTGATACTGTGGCACACCCAATCCTGTTAGATAGGCTTAACAACATGGGTATTAGAGGTATTGCTAACGACTTATTTAGATCTTACTTAAGTGAAAGAACGCAATGTGTGAAGATTAGCAATGTTTTAAGTAGCCGTCTAAAGGTAGGATTTGGTGTGCCACAGGGCACAGTACTGGGGCCGCTTCTCTTTAATATCTACGTAAATGGTCTCCTATCACTGTTGGAGGAAGATTCTATCTTCTGTTTTGCCGATGATACTGCGGTCATAATAAGCGGCCCCACATGGAGAGCTACTGTGGAAAATGCAGAAGGGGCAATGGCAAAAGTAAAAAAGTGGTTAGATAATAGCCTTCTTTCCCTGAACGTAGGTAAAACAAAATGTATGACCTTCGCTCTCTCAATCAGATCCCTACCCACCGATGTAAAAACATAAAACTGCATGAATCACATTGCACCTTAGAACAACAACAATGTACATGCACACACAAAATTGATAGAGAGACATGTGTTAAATACTTGGGCATTTTTGTAGATGAACTTTTACTTGGAAGGAGCACATAAACTACGTTACAAAAAAATAAGAAAACTAATTTATAAATTCTATGAATTGCGTAACTTTTGCCCCATAAAACCATAAAAGCAATATATTTCTCTCTTGTAGAATCTATCATAAATTATGGCATCTGTGTGGGGAAATGCTTGTAGTATATACTTGTCAAAGCTTGAAGTATCCCAAAATGGATAATAAAAATAATTCTATTTAAAAAAAGCGTTACCCATCTCAATTAGTATATGAAGAAAGTGGATTACTCACTCCAAACCAACTTTACCTTAAAGCAGTTGGAAATTTATGTTGAAAACTTCTTATTATAGAAATAATCTCTGTCATAACCTAAACACGTAAACGAGCTCAACTAAATGTCCTTTTGAATAACCCCAAACATGTTGCTTGCCAGAAACATATATATTGTACAGGTCCCAAAGTGTACAACGCTCTACCGCAGAATTTTAGAGTAATGCCATATAATAAAATTAAAAAAGACATTATAAAATGGATTATACAAACAAACTTCACCCTTATTTACCTTGAATGAAAAAAAATTAAAAATAAATAAATAAAATAAGCTACCTAATGTTCACTTCACTTAAAATAAATTACACACATCAAACTACTTGTCCTTTCTCAACTAATGTACTTAATATATTGTGCCTATGTAAACATTGACATAGTCAGTACCTCAGAAACAATTCTACAAACAGAAGAGTCGCACACACAGTATCTTAGAATACCATAGTGCGCCAAATTCCAGTAATAGTTGAGGTCAAATTGTCTAAATAGATTTTATAGATATATTATTTTAGAATAGAGTTGATTTTTGTACTGAACTACTGTATTTCTATTTCTATTGCTGAATAAACATAAACATAACAAACATAACATATATTTTTGAGTGCTTTCGCAAAGATCTCAAGCGATATATACCCTTACAATAGGGACATGGCATGAACTCTATAGCTTCTGCACTATTTTCTTGACCTTCCTCATATTTTCGTGTTGCTCTTTGAACAGGTCTGATTTTGTTTTCATCCAGCAAAGTTAAATTTCCTTCTTTCCGTAAAATATTAATCATTCGCCTTCTTTCCTTATTGCCTTTCGGAAGCTGCATGATTTTACGCACAGAATCTTCGTTTTCGTTGTTTCTAAATAAGTGCCTCGAGAAATTTGTACAGTCTCGATCACAATAAACACATCTGTCTTTTTTATCCCATATTCTACTCTTTCGTTGACTAACTTCTACTAGTTTATTTGTATCGCCTATTACTCCAATATTCTACAGGAATGAAAAACAAATTAGTAGTGGTAAAATAATATAAAATCATATAGAATGACCCATTTAAAACTTTCCACCCCCGATTTTTGGAAAGTGATTGCTACGAATTCAAACTACTTAAATAATAGATAACAAAAAGAGTTATTGAACAGCATCGTTAGAGAGAGGTGTTATACAAAAGTCAAGCATCGTATGAAATGATTTCATTTCATCCCCACTCTCATTGAGAAATAAATAAATAGATGCTACCCCCTAGAGGTTTTTTTTTATTCTTTTCAATGAACGTCGGTCTTTGTTCTGCGACCAGGGCTTATCACCGACGCCGGTGAGCACACTGACCCCCGACCGGAAATTTTGCCGAAACCTCTGTTGTTTCAGAGGTAGGGTTCTTTAACGAGCTCAACATCTATGAACTCGGGACCACCATCTTAACGTCCCCTCCGAACGACGGCATATCTATATATATCCTGCTCATTGATATATCGCCTGCAGCTCGATTATACAGCAGTTTAAGGGAATTCATAACGCTGAACGTTCCTAGGCAGGCGGCAGCGGTCACTCATCAGAGTACTGATCGCGCCAAGTCGTGCTTGGCTCAGATATCGATAAGACTCTCGTCAACCTGGGCAGCAGATCAGTTTCCTCTCCCTAGAGGGTTGATGTGGGGAAGTATTGTGTCATTACAGTTCCTCTTCAAAAAGAAATCGACTTCTTCCAGTAACGACAAAAAATCAACAGATGCGTCTTACCGTGAACAACTTAGCGTATTTCGACAATCCTAATAGTTCAATTAATGCAAATTTATTAATTCGAGATTTAAAATTAGCTTTGACATTTTCAACAAACTTTCCCACCTCAATTTTTATTCTTTTCTTTTCTTGCATTACGTTTGTTCCAAACTTTTCCTCGGTTGAATGTAACTGAAATAGAATTATATTGTATTCAAATATTT
Source organism: Gonioctena quinquepunctata (assembly GCA_018342105.1). Classification (NCBI taxonomy): domain Eukaryota; kingdom Metazoa; phylum Arthropoda; class Insecta; order Coleoptera; family Chrysomelidae; genus Gonioctena; species Gonioctena quinquepunctata. The sequence goes on along the minus strand of JAFIRS010001230.1, from coordinate 83,336 downwards.
TTTGTAGAATTTAATTCGCTAACTGAAACTGTTAATATCACTTACGATGACATTTTGTAAAACCTTCAATTTCGGTCTGATATCTTGCTGAATTTTATCGCTGATTGATGCTGGGGTTTGTTCTTCACGACCTGAAGTCATGTTTTGGGTATCATTCATAGTCTCTCGCTGACTTTCATCGCTGATTGATACTGGAGTTTGTTCTTCACTAACTAAAGTCGTGTTCTTGAAATTATTCAATCAATGGAAAAATTATAGTATTTTTTTTGTTTGTTGAACAGCTTTATTTCATATGATATAATTGAAACCAACACGATGGTCAACAACAACACGGCTGTGTACACTACAATGCCAATTGGAAATGAAATTTCTGTATTTCCTGTATACTTATTTTTTTATACTTATTTGGCATGTAAATGATGGAATTTCAGGATATTTCGCCACTCCCAATTCAATTGTACAAATTCCGATTGAAAATTTGAAATCTTCCACACCAGAATCCTACAGATATCGATTCTGAGTTTGAATAAAATTTGGATGACATCCAGAATATTCCAATTCCGATGATAATGGTATGATACACGAAACTGAAAACTCGCAAAACAACCTATGTCACACACCTTTTGCAAAAAAAAAAATTCTGATAAAAAACCCCTATATACCAATTTTGAATAGAATCGGCTCATAAAACGCAGAACTGTTCCGCCATTTCAGAGTTGCCATCTTGAATTCTTCAATTTTGAAAATCATGATCTCTGGCCAAAAATACCCATATATACCAATTTTGAATAGAATCTGACCATAAATGACAAAATTTGTCTGACATCTCTAATATCTGAATTTTTATAAGAAATTCATAATCTCTGACAATAATCTGAAGATACATTGAATAGAATCGGACCTCAAAAACCACAAACACCAGAATCTGACCATAAAATTGTTGAAAATGGTGCATTGTCACCCGAATACCTGCCAAATTTCTAGTCTATTGGATGACTGGAAGAGGTTCAAAATTTACTTGCAGAATTTGACCTAAACTGACAGACAACAGACAAACAATCAATAGCTCATGAAAATAAAACTCGGGTGAAAAATTCCGATCCAAATTTTGTGATCGGCGAGCTATGGGCAGTAATGTTATTTTGATCCAAATCGGACCACCGATTCTAGTTTTTCTTCTCCAAAGTTCAATAATTGTAAATTCCTATTACGCGACTTAAATTTCCACGATACATAACATGATTGAAATTCTCAAAAATTAACAATGAGTAGTAGTTACCTGATATTGCAACAATTTTTGGAATGCGATTTCTTCTGAAATACCTGACGGACATCCACTTGTTGAATCAGATTGTTTCGCCTCATCAGGAATCCAATATGTCTAAAAGATGCAAATAATTATTTTATATTCATACCCAAACTTATTATTCAAAAAAAAAAAAACTGAAAGTATGGAAGAAAATTACTGATGAATCAATAAAATCAGTTGATTTTTCATTATGGTTTGATTCGACATTTCCGTTGATTTCGATTTGCTTCTCTTTCCATTCATTAAATTCCTTCCAGGGGTTCCCCTCTTTTCCTAATTTATTCTCTAGGTAGTCCTCACAGAAGGAATTTTCAGAGTTAGATTTTTTACTCGTGCTACATAGTTCTGAAAGAATCAACGTGATATTTTTTTTCAGTTCCATAGAGAACATTAGAAATATTGCCCACATGAAAATGCAATTTCGGAAAGGCAGATAATAAATATTTTTGACAAATCGTCTGAAAATTTGTTGTAAACAATAAATGTGGTATAAGAAAAAATCATAACTTACCTCCGTTTTCTGCAGTGCTGATTGAATTACTCTCTACCTTAAGAGCCAATTCCACAAGTCGTTTGATACGAGAACTCATATTTACTAGGGAAGGGTTACAATAATAACTTACTCGCAAGGCACAAGTTTCATGAATGAAAACTGAAAACGATCGAGAAAACAGGTGGTTGACCAATTGCAGGTTATGTTACAATTGTACAATTGGCAACAGCGGATCTCACCCTACCAATAAACATCAATGTATACACTCGTGGATCTCGACTTACGTGTATTATTTCGAGGATCTCACCTTAGTTTATTTTCATCATATTTTATGTTTCTGTGAAAATGCTTCCCCTCTGTGTTGGTAAACTTAAAAATTGCTGTTTCCTCAATCTTTACTTGAAATATATTCCGAAATTCATATTAGTTGAAGTGGATCTCAGGTTGTCCAAGATTTATACGGATCTCAACTTAGTTTAAAAATGTATGTATATATATATATATATATAAATGGAGATCATCACCAGTCAGGTTTTTTCCTACCTTTTATCATGTCTATGGTTAATTCATAGAATGTAAGTTTTTATAATAGATAGATAGCTCTCAAATACATTTTCAAATAGCAGAGGCATTGTTATTTGAGACTGGGCAGTTGATAACTTTGACTTAGTTTTCTGGAATTCGTACACTACAGAAATATTTTTTATGTTATATGGTATCTTTGATTATATTTGAGGGTTGCTATGGACTATTTCTGAAGAAGAGTACACAGAAATGTTAAATATCTGTTTAATGCTGATATCAAAACTGATAATTATTTTAAATTGTATTTAACTATGAATTGAAAGCCAAGTTTAAAAAATATTATCGAAAAAAAAATGTGGAGTGTTACTTAGCGGAATGGATCAACATGATTTGTTTTAGAAACCAAACATATTTTTATAAATGTATTAAATTTACTGAATTTGAGGGAAATATGCCAACCATTTTCACTCCAAATGGCAATACAATTTTGTTTTTGAAATACTTGCTAAATACTTTTACTTTGCTAGAGTCAAAGTGGAACACGTGACCATGTCAACTGAAATTAATGATATTGAAACCGATACCACCTCGTAGTCCTGTGCAGTTCATATGTATGAAATGAGGCATTAATGATCAATTTTGGGAAAATGAAACAGCCAGATTTTTTATTTGAAATTGGCAATTTTCAACACGAAAAGTGAACCCTCCGGGTATATATATATATATATATATATATATATATATATATATATAATATGTGTGTTTGTGTGGGAGTATTTGCTGACTAGTTAGGTACAAAACTAGGGATATTGGGGTAAGCAGCAATTAAAAAGTAAACTCTTTAAGGTTTATCCAAGCTTTTGGAAATTTTATTTCCATCATCAGGGAGAAACTTTGTTGAGGTTGGTTTCAATGATCTTAAATATATTCATCTTACAACGCCAATGTGGTTGTAGTAACTTTGAACTTCCTTTATCTAGGTTTTTTTTTCTTTTGTATCACTATTTTAGATGAGTATGTTTAACATAATTTTAACCAACCTCAACAAAGTTTCTCCCTGATGATGGAAATAAACATTTCCGAAAGCTTGGATAAACCTTAAGAGTCTTCGGCCTTTCAAAATAGGAAGCGTTCATCGCTAGATGGCAGAGCGAGTTCGCCTAATGGAATAAATCTCAACTCCGCCCTATTTATAGCTTTGTGACTCGCTATCGGTCAGCCTCACATTCAGCTACGTGATTCCGTGTATCTTATAAAACTATAAACGTCTGTTATGTCTGCATCAAACCCATCAATTCAGTCGTAATTCATTCGACGGACAGTGGAATTCTACGAGACACAAAATCACACTACAGGACAGAAAAATAACCAATTCGGTGGTTTTGTGATTCATCCTCCGATTCTATGAAAGATTGGTATTTAGGGATTTTTGGGTCGGAGATCATGAATGTTTTACCAAAATGCAAGATTTCGAAATAACCAGGGTGGTGGTTGAGTTTTGTAATTATGGTCAGATTCTCTTCAAAATTGGTATGTGGGGGTATTTCGGGTCGGAGATTACGAATATTTTGTCAAAATTCATAAATTCAAGGTTGCGGCTCCAAGATGGTGAAAGAGTTTTGTTCTTCGTGGTCCGATTCTATACAATATTGGTATTTATGGGTTTTTGGGGTTGTAGATGGTGAATTTTTCATCATATTCCAAGACAGCTATGAGTTTTTTGATCTATGGTCATATTCTATTCGAAGTTGCCATTTAGGTGTTTTTGAAAATGCATTAATTTAAAATGGCGGAAAGATTTTCTGATTTATAGTCTGATTCTCAAAATAATTCCATCTAGTGCTTTTCGGGATGAATTAGATTTTTTCTCAAAATTAATTCATATTGGTGGAATTATTTTTAAAATTAAACGAAATACTAATGAAAACACAAGACCAGTGACACACCACTCGACAATGGAAAAAAGTAGATCAATTTGAAGGTAATTTTTTGCAGTGATCATCAGGACAATTTAAGTCAATATCACACGTAAAACATTAAATTCAATCGATGTGGATGCAACTGTAGAAAATAAATGAAATTAAACAATGTTTTAGCCGGATGTTTTATTTCAATATAAATAAAAGAAACAATATTTCTTTCTTTTTTTGGCATTTTTATCCCTTCCTTCAATATTATTAGAAGCATCCCTGATTCTCATTCCTCTAGGAAGACGCCGGTCCAAAATTTCGGGTAGAATACAATCCATGTAAAATGCTTTCAGCTTTGAAAGAATTAAACTAAACACTATTGAAAACAGAACCAATGACACAACAATCGACTAAATGACAAAACGAACAATAATGACTTGAAAATAAAAACAGAAAAAGTTAAAATAATACTCCAACCTGAACAATGTACACTTCAAGTAGTACTGATACTCACTCTGGCTAATTTGCCAATATAATGTGATAATCTCCAGTGGATACAAATTTTGGCTGGAGTGAATGATTTCTAGTGATTCTCAATATAAAGGACTCCAAAGGAACACACAAAGCCGTAACAATCACCTGGTATTGAGTCTCCCTGTAGTCTAGTCGAGAGGTGAATTTCCTGCGAAGTGTATTTCCAAGTTTACTAAAAATATGAGCCAAGGCTCATTCTATTCGGGATGTCATTCTGAGAAAAATTTATTTTTCGATTTTTTCCGCCGACGAAAATTTGCTATTTTTTTTTAACAAAAAACAAAAAAATAAAAATGGCCTTAGTTTTTGGCAATAGCTCAAAAACTATTGATGACAGGGAAAATAAAAAACAGATTCTTGACGAGGAGGAAATTTCCCACGGAAAAGTCCCTGGAACTCTAGGTCAATTATGTATAATTTTGATTCAACATTGAAATTAGGGCTCCGTGCTGGCTTTACGGCAGGTGTACACCAGCTCTCGAGAGAGAGAGAGAGCAATGTACATATTTTTTTTATACAATTAAATATGGATTAAAAAATTATAGTATGTAATTTCGTTGAAAAAAAACAATTCATTGAATTTTGATAATGTGAGGCTATTGTTGATTAAGTAGTTTTTTTGGTACCGCTGATTTTATTAAAAACTGAATCATTGTTTACAGAATGACTCCATATTTTTTTTGCTTCCTGAAGAACATTTTACACGTTGATTTGTTTGAGAATGTTTCCCTTTTTATTTTCTCTATGATCAATAGTTTTTGTGCCATTGCCAAAAAACTATGGCATTTTTTGGTTTAGAAAAGCAAATTTATGTCGGCGGAAAAAATTGAAAGATATATCTTTCTCAGAATGACACCCGGAGCCATCGCTCACATTTTTAATAGACTTCTAACGATTTTTCTCGACTAGACATTGGTGAAAGTCTATGTTTCGTTTGTATCCACCGTGCCCCATTAAAACAATAATGAAATAAAAGGATTAATAATAAAAAAAAAGACAAGCTTTCACTTAAATGTGCTAAAAAGTGAAAAATAATTGCTTTGGATGTGCAACGTTGGTTATTCCGTGAGTTATAGATTCAAGAGCTTGTCGCGCAAAGTTTTCAGTACGAATACAAAAGCGACAAGCTTTCGAATCTATAACTCACGGAATAACCTACGTCGCACATCCAAAGCAATTATTTTTAACTATCTAGAACATTTGAATAAAATATTTTCTTTAAAATGGTTTTATTTTATTAACTATTTTATTTTGTACTTTTTAGTAAGTACGCCTTAATCTATGCATTTTTGTTAATGCATCGTCATTATGAGGCCTTTTTCCTGTAAGTTCTTAGCTATCTAGTTCTTCAATGAGGAGGCCATCTAAAGATTAACTTGTCCACCATCCTGGAGCTGCCATCTTCAATTTATGAATTCTGAAAAAATCAATCTTTGACTAAATTCATAATCTCCTACCCCAAAAACCCCGACATACCAATTTTGAATAGAAACGGTCCATTATCTTGTCCACCATCTTGGAACCGCCATCTTGAATATATGAATTTTGACTATAAATTTATAATTTTCGAGCCCAAAAACCCCCGTACACCTATTTTGAATAGAATCGGACCATAATTACTGAACTCGTCCGCCATCTTGAATTTGTGAATTTTGATTGAAAATTTATAATCTCCGACTCTGCAAACCCCCACGTACCAATTTTGAATAGAATCGAACCGTAATTACAATACTCGTCCGCCATCTTGAATTTATGAATTTTGACAAAAAATCATAATCTCAGACCCCGAAAACCTGCACATACCAATTTTGAATAAAATCGGACCATAATCACAGAGATCGTCGGCCATCTTGGAGTCGCCATTTTTATTTCATTAATTTTGACAAATAATCCATAATTTTCGACGCCAACCACCTACCAAATTGGAATCGAATCGGACCATAATTACAAAACTCGTCCGCCATCTCGAATTTGTGAATTTTGACCCCGAAAACGTCCACATACCAATTTTGAATAGAATCGGACCACAATCACAGAGATCGTCGGCCATCTTGGAGCTGCCATTTTTATTTTTAGAATTTTTACAAAAAAATTATAATCTTCGACCCCGAAAACGCCCACATAACAATTTTGAGTCGAATCGGACCATAAACACAAATCTCGTCCGCTATCTTAGAGCCGCTATTTGTTTTTTCCTCTAACAAAAAATCCATAATGCATTGTAACGGGAACTATGAACACCTGCCAAATTTCAGGTTAATCGGGCAACTAGATGTGGGTCAAATTCAACTTGCAGGATATTACAGACAGTCAGACACCCGGGAACAGGTGAAACTAAATAAAAGCTTATAAAACAATTTCGTTTAATTAAAATGGAATGTACTTTCATTTAATATTATTCCCGGTAGTTACAGTTCAATAGCAGAAATATTAAGGCGCAGGTAATATAATAAGTAATGCGACCCTGTGCCAGATCCCACACTGGCTGTATGATACTCTCTCTCTCTTTGCCCCATGAGCCATGTGGGAGGAGCAACCTGAGGAGGGTGTCATTTAAAATAAATTCAATTCCATGTGGGAATCCAGAATTATAAGAAATAATTAATTTTTACTAGTCGACGGCTTCAACAACCCTTCATAAGTTTTTTTGGACGAAAATGCATATTTCGAACGGAATAATGCAAGAAAATCGATTTCGAGAAAACAACACACTCTCGTAAAATTATTTACAAAAAAACGGAAACTTTGAAAAAAAAATGAGAGAACTTCAACTAGGTAAATGATATAGAAAAGAGAAACATTCTCAATTGAATATTGATAAAAAATGCAAATTTTCAATTTTAGATTTTTTCTTTTGAGTTAGGGCCTTTTCAGAATATCTAACAGATGTAGTTCAATGTCCAGCGTGGCTTTAGCCGGGGAAGTAGTTGTTGTTTTAGTAACTGATTTTTATCAAATTGTATTTGTAAATTTATGATATGAAATTATGTATGCATATTAGGGTATCCTATTTAAATAAATATCTGTTAGACATTAAAAAAAAATAACTTCATTTTTATCGTGGATTTTTCAATTCACAGAAAAATCTTTCTATCAATATTCAATTGAGAATGTTTCCCTTTTCAACATGAATACCCCACAAGAGGTTATCTTGATGGTGGAAGATAGTGACTAAAGTTTATCTTTCAGTCGCAGATGATTCCACATCTGATCTTATGAACATCCTGTTCATATTTTCAATAAATGATATACTTCAATACTGAAAATTTTTTGGGTGACCAAGTCTATTGAAATGATGAAATGAGTATATTAAAATTATTTTAGATTTTTTGAGACATTTTTTCTAAAAAAAATAGAAGTGGTACTTGAGTACCGGCAGGCATTTGGAAGTACCTTCAAACGGTAAAATATTTGTTTTGATATAAATTGAAAAGACTTCTTATGATTATGAAAAATATTGAAATCAATCAGAAATAGTTCTTTATTGAATGGTAAGGTAGCATAGTTTGGAATACTTTACAAACGTAGCACTACATATTGTTTATCATCGGATGTCAATAAGTTATTTCCTCAATAATCTTTAGGAGTTCTGCATCTGTTAGAGGTTTATTCTTTTGATACTTATCATGAATTATTTCCTTTGATGTCGACTAAAAGACCATAAATGAGCAAAAACAATTGAAAGAATAAAATAAACATACTGCCTTTGCTCCATCCATTTCACCGAATTATAGCCTGACAGTACTTCAGAGTATGGTACCAAAAATAACCATAATACTATTCACTCCAAAGAATAATTTACCACATTCGTTTATGAATGTTTCCTCAAGTGAATAGTGCAACTACACTCATTAACAATTTCACCCAACCGATAAGTTATGAAATGAACAATGCATAGTGCTGTTCTCTAGCGGCAACTCAATCACAGTCACTATTCAATATATGCTACGCAATCACAATATGGGGAAACTCCCCAGCAGCGAAAGATGTATTCATCACACAAAAGCCTTCCAAACATCTCCCAGCAGACTTCATGTCGAGATCTTTTCAAGAAATTTGGAGAACGTTCTTCCCAATGCGATGAAAGTATTAGAATAAGCGCATATTTTCAGAAAAAAAAACTAAAGCTTTTTTACTGGTCATTACAACCTAGACAAATGAATATTTTTAATATTTTCGATCCTTTTATGGATTCTAACATACATGTAACACGAAGCACTGCATCTATTTAATTACTGATTGATGTCGTTGATGTGCGTCATTCACTTATTTATTTTGTATTTATATATAAATGTATGTATGTATATATAAACTATCCTTATGAATAATCTCATTATACATGTACGCTGTGTTGACTTGTCCTATAGCTCTATAAGCTCACATGTGGACCAATAAACTATTCTATTCTCTATTCAGCCACTTCTGAAAGTCTCCGAAGTTGTTAACGAAATGTACAAAAAGGTGTGCACTTGTGAAATATATAAATATTCAAGTTTATCTTTCAGTCGCAGATGATTCCACATCTGATTTTATGAACATCCTGTTCATATTTTCAACAAATCAATAAATATTCAACTTGCAAACAATATATGTAAACCTCTAAAATTGATTGAAATTGGAAATATGACCTTTTTATAATATACTCTAGTATTTTGAAATCAAATATACTTACGAGATTTTCCTCAGAAAATAAATATTTTCAACTTTTTCTTGAACAGTTTTAACCATTTTCAGCAAAATGATTGAACACATCATTTAGGGACTGATTCTACACCGAAAGAAAGAAAAAATGTCTAATACAAAATCTCAAAGCTTCATGGAATCGAGATATTTGAAGAAATATTGTAAAAAGTACACTTTTTTGTCGATTTTGAACATTTTTACCCTTTTCTACCCTGTTCTGCCAATCGGCAAGTGTACGCACCCCTTGCATTTAATTGTGCAAATAACTCTGAGGCAAAAAAAAACAGATGAAATACTCAAACGGAAATCTTAAGTAGAGCTTCTTAAGATTTTGTTATATAGTTACGTTTTAATTTTTCAACTTTTATTTTATTCACGAAAAGTTTGTACAACTTCGTCTGTGTGAAAATATTGACTATTTTTAAACAAATTTTCTATATTTATTTCCATTGAGGTGTTGATGTTTTTTTTTTAAGATCTCCAACATATGTTGAGGAACAAAAACAATTAAAAGAAGGTTTTCAAAACATTCTCAATGACATAGATGAAGAAGAAGAATGGGGTGGTATTTTCAAGCAGAGACAAAAATCTAAGGAAGAGGCAAAAAAAGAGGAGGATGAATATAAAAACTGGTTGGCTGGCCAGGAAGTGAAGTTGAAAGATAAGAAAGAGGAGATTGAATTGAAACCCTTGAAGGATTATTGGAATAAAGCAGATTTAGATGAGAGCGAGAAGTTTTTGAAAGATTTTATTCTGAATCAAAGGTGAGATGTACTTCTTATTTGATTCCGAATACTTAAGGCACATTTGTTTTTTTCCTTATTGTTCAGGACATATTATTATGAGAACTAATTGACGGTGGGTTCTGGTTTCGGATGAAACTTGGTATGACTTGCATCATCATCTTTATAATAAAAATCTGGACCGATTTGGCAATTTTTTTCTAAATGTTCGTTATAGTCCGAAGAAAGTTTTTAAGGAAAGAAAAATTGGAAAAGTTGCCCGAAAAGTTGGAAAAGTTGCCCGAAAAATTGGAAAATTCGTAAAAATCATTTTTTATGGGATTTTTGTATGAAGTCAAGATATTACTCACGATTCGAACGATAGATATGCGTAACTTATTTTTGTTTTCTACGTTAGAGTCCTGGAAAAGTTTTCAGGAGATAAAAATTCGGACAATTGCATATAATTTTTGTATGTACTCTTGATCATAACTGACGATATGAACGACAATGATTCTTTATGTGAAAGTTCGCATATCATTTTGAATCTTCGTGCAATTTTGATTTTGATTCAGTAAAAATTTTGGAAAAAGAGATGACTTATTCAAAGAGATTGTTGGGAGAAATGATTCAAATCAATCTCCACGATAATTGCGTAAACCAAAAAAGTGATAAACAAAACCTGACAAAAATATACACCCATATTCTAGAAAGGTTCAGATTTCTGAATAATGATACCCAAAAGATTTGTTTTGTTTCGTTTTTTTTTGTTTCTTTATCTATGTAGCCCTGGAATATTTCAGGTGGGAAGATCCGTTGAATATTGACCATGTGTGTGTGTGTAATTTGTGCCAATGTGTTTTTATCGACAAGAGTTTGTATCGACTACTCAACAGTTTTTTAGTTGAATCCATGAGCAGGAAAAACTTAGTTTTAAGGTGGGTCATAGATATGTTCTTTGTTTCAATCTATATGTGAATATTGTCATTTCAGCTTTGAAAAAGGAATAAATTAATTCCGAAACGTCAGCGATAAAAAATAGTTTTACTCCCTGGTCCTAATTCCCGTTAAATCCAACTTTATTACTGAAATTTTCATAGAGTTAGTACAATAAATCTGCCCAGAATTAATATGAAGCAATGTAAAGATGTATCACACATACGCAAGCTCTTCAAAGCTTGAGCAACTTCTGTTACATGTTTCAAAATTAGTTATATTGTTCACGATCCAAGTTCAAAAAAAAAAATCTTTAAGAAAGTTTTCAAAAAAAATATAATACCTAAACTGATTTTTTTGCAATTAGGTTTTTTAAAACTTTTCCGTAGATGAACATTTATAATTGGCTAATATGTCTATTAAAAAGAATTAGTCGACGTCCCGTAAAAATAAATATAGAAAGATATTCGTATAAAATATCACTAGTTATGACATATTTCAGTAAAAGTAACACTAAGTACTTAGTACTTCAGTAAAAAGTAACACTAAATACTTTTGAACCATAGATTGTTTCTTCAAAGTATTCAATATATGCAATACAATGCAATGAAAGTAAATGAGCTTGTAGTTTTGTTGATTATTTTCTGTGATGAATTTTGGTTTCGTATACTTCCATTTTTGTATTGATGTTCACCTTTATAGGAAAGTTTCATAAAGGTATTGCCCATGGGCATTGGGGGAAATTATTGGTATCTCAGGAATTTTGAAATATGCACATTAAAACTGAGAACATATAGTTTAAAAAACAAATCAATTCCGTTTTGTTTCAAACTTATTAAAATACGTAAAAAAACATAATTTTCCAATTTTTGCTAAAACCTTTTTATACTTGTATCCATTAGAAATCTGTTTAGACAAATTTCACAACATTTTTGAAATTATGATTTTGTATTTTGTCTCGAATAGGTAATTGTTTTTGTACAGACGTCATAATAAAATTTTCTACAGTTGAAGTTTTGCAGGTCTTCATAATTCTGGTGACAATGCATTATGGAATTTTTGTTAGAGAAAAAAACAAAATGGCGGCTTTAAGATGGCGGACGATATTTGTAATTATGGTCCGATTTGATCCAAAATTGGTATGTGATGGTTTTCGGGGTCGGAGATTATGAATGTTTAGTCAACATTCATAAATTCAAGATGGAGGCTCCAATAGGTGGACGAGTTTTGTGATTATGGTCCGATTCTATTAAAAATTGGTATGTGGGGGTTTTCAGAGTCGGAGATTATGATTTTTTTGTCAAAATTCATGAATTTAAGATGGCGGCCCCAAGATGGAGGACGAGTTTTGCAACACCACCCATATTGCAACACCACCGCATTGCATTGTAGCCATGTAATAAGAAGCAGCAAGCTCATATTCATCAATGTGTAAAACACCAAGTTCATTTTCTTACTTTGAAATTGTAATATAATCACCCTGTAGACGAGAAGAAGGCAATGTCAAGTTGTCAGTCAGTCGAGTTGGGGCAGTCTCGAGGAAATTGAGGCGCTAGCTGGCTGAATATTGTTAGAGACATTTATGCTTACATAGTTTGCATTTTGTATTCTATGTTAAATAGATTAGCTTTGCAAGAACCTACGTGTTTGTGCCTTGAATACTTGGCCCCCCTATCATACTACATTTTGATGACGAAAGGCTATCTTGCAGAAATGGTTGACGACGTGTATACACATTTTCGTTTTGATAATTTTGTGCTGTAAGCAGAACAGTGGGATTATTATTTACAAAGATTTGAACTGGAATTGGAAATTCGTGGTCTAATGACAGACGAAAATGCATCCACAAGGCGGAATTTGCTAGTTTCCAAAGTTGGATCACATGTTTTCAAAATTTTCGCTGATCATTTCAAACCGGACAAATCATCCACAAAGACTTACAAGGAACTGGTGGACGTATTAAACCGTTTCTACGGCAAAAAGTATATCTTTGCGGAAAGGATAAAATTTGCAAGTAGTTTCCGTAAAGACAATGACTGTGACTGAGTATGTGAATCGATTACGTGCATTAGCAGGAGACTGTAGTTTCGGAAACGGATTAGATGAACGATTGCGCGATCAGTTACCTTTTGGAATAAATAATCGAGAATGGCAAGAAAAATTAATACAAGAATATCCATCTGTTGCGACAACACTAGAAAATGTCTAATCAACGGCTTGCATTCTTGAACAAGCATCTATTCAAACGAAAGAAATGTTTTTTTTTTTCAAACAAGTGGTGTTAAAATCGAAAATAGTTATGTATATCGAGTGAATAAACCACAGATTGTTTCGCATAAGAATCAGACTTCGAAAAATAAATTGCGAGAATTACATCCTGATTTTGATTGCCTGTTCTGCGGAGATTCGAAACATAGACAAAAAAATTGTCCAGCTTTTGGAAAAAAGTGTAGTAGTTGTGGCGAAGAAAACCATTTTTCTAGGGTATGTGTGATCTCAGGAAACGCTGTTATCAAACAAACTTCAAAAGCGAAATATGACAGTAAACTGAAACGTCCCACACGTCATGTCAAAGAAACAAGCGATAACGAAAGTGATTCCTTGGACTCTAGCAATATTTCAGGACATGAAATATCACATTTACTGAATATAAGAAAAATTGGCAGTTCAAGTAAAGTTATATTATCTGTTTGCATAAACGAGAATGACATTGATATGCTGTACAACCCAGGCTCGGTTCATGCTGTGCTGGGAAAATCAATGTGGAAAAAAATTGGTAAACTGCCTCTTTCAAAATCGCAGATTTGGTGGCATATGGCGATAAACCGATCAAAACTTTAGGAAAATCCATGGTTGACGTTAAAGCTTTCGGAAATGAAATGACGTTACCCATATACGTCACTCAAGAAGAGGACATACCACTTTTTGGTTTAGACTGGTGTTTGGCTTTCAATCTACCCCTCCCACCTGGTGCAAAAGTGTTGCATGTGACAGAAGATTTAATTTCCCAAGGAACGATATCGAATTGTAGTAAAATTAATAGGGGGAGGAAACTATTCAAAAAAATCGAATCGAGAAAATCCTGAAAGAATATCCAGAACTTTTTGAAGCTTTTCTTGGCCACATCAAAGGACATCGAGCAAAAATCGACCTCAAAGATGCATATTTGCAGATGGAAGTTCATTGTGAATCTCGTAGTAAATATTTGGTTATTGCCACTCATAAAGGCTATTTCACTTATAAGTGATTACCATTCGGTATATGCTTTGCACCTTCTCTTTTTCAACGTACCATGGATCAAATTTTAGCTGGTATAGATGGCGTTGTTTGTTATCTTGATGACATACTAATAACAGCTCCCAACTTAGTTCTTCATGCAGAAAGATTGAGGGAAGTTTTACGGAGACTTCAAGCTTGTTATCTTGATGGCATACTAATAACAGCTCCCAACTTAGTTCTTCATGCAGAAAGATTGAGGGAAGTTTTACGAAGACTTCAAGCTTCTGGGATGAAAACAGAAATCCAAATGTGAGTGGTTCACGAAAAGTGTCACTTATTTGGGGCATAAAATCGATGAAACTGGTTTGCATCCAACAGAAGAAAGAATTGAAGCGATCAAACTAATGCCAATTCCACAGAATACTACTCAGCTACGATCATTTTTAGGAGCTATTACGTATTATGGTAGATTTATTGAAAACCTCCATGTAAAATGCGTTCCTCTACATCGCCACTTAAAGAAGAATGCAAAATGGGAATGGACGACCGAAGACACCAAAATAAGGAATCTGCTTAAGCAAAACTTGACTTCAAAGGACACATTGATTCATTACGATCCCAAACTACCATTAGTTGTTACTAGTGACGCAAGCAATATTGGTGCAGGAGGTGTACTGTCACATAAATGTTCCGATGGAACATTGAAACTCATTGCTTTCGCATCACGCTCATTCAGCGAGGTAGAAAAGCATTATTCTACTATCGACAAAGAAGCATTAGGACTAGTATATGAGTTCGAGTTCCATCAATACTATATGGTAGAAGATTCACCTTGATCACAGACCATAGCCTTGGAGCATATATTTGGAGAAAATCGTCAGACTCCAAAAATTGCAAGTAATAGGCTATTAATGGGCTATAACACTCAACAGCTACAATTTCAACGTCATATATCAACCTGGAGAAGAAAATTACCCAGCGGATTCTCTTTCGAGGCTACCACTACAAGAAACCTCCGAACAGTCGGAATTGCCAAATCATGCAAAACTACTTCATATGAGGGTTCGTAACTTACCTATGAAAATAAGTCATCTAAAGAGAGAAACCATGAATGATTCAACACTCTCGAATGTAATCCGTTGTTTACAAACATACTGGCCCGAAAAGAAGAATTTACATAGAGATCCTGTTCCTTTCTATGAGAAACGAACTGTGTTGTCTTTTGAAGAGGACTTATTGCTATGGAAAGGGCGTATATGTGTACCTCTCGCCCTCCAACCAGAAGTACTGGGTATGTTACACGACGGGCATCCAGGAATAACTGCTATGCAATCACTAGCAAAACTTCATGTTTTCTGGCCCAACATAAATTCCGATATTGCTCAAGAAATAGAAAAATGTTTCAACTGTCAACAGTTGAGGCAGAATGACCGAAATTCACCCTTGCATCCATGGGGTATATCACCAGAACCTTGGTCAAGACTTCACTTGGATTTTGCTGGATCTTTTGAAAGTAAAATGTGGATGATACTCATTGATTCGTATACCCATTGGTTGGAAGTCATACCGATGAGAGAAATCACTTCGGGAAGTATCATCGAAGATTTCCGTGCCTAATTCGCTCGTTTTGGATTACCCAAATTTTTTGTTTCAGACAATGGTCCACAACTTACTTCGAACGATTTTGAATGTTTTTGCAGCGATAATGGAATAACTCATGTAAAAGTAACACCATACCACCCGAAATCAAATGGTCTTGCCGAGCATGCTGTGCGAACTTTCAAAGAGAGAATGCGTGCTAGTGATCAGACATTGAACCACTCGCAGAGACTTCAACAATTCTTATTTTCTTATAGAAATACAGTGAGAAGATCTACAAAAAGAACACCCAGTCAGCTGATGTTTGGCCGCCATCTCAGATCTCGGTTTGATCTTTTGAAACCAGATGTGATGAAGAATATAGAGTATGAGCAATTCGTCCAAAAACAACATCATGATTCTACTGCTGCACCAGATCAAAATTTCATAGAGGGAGAAGAAGTATGGGTGAACAACCCCTTGAGTAAAGGCTCACTCCCTGGAAAAATTGTTAAACGTACTGGACCTTTATCATATCTCGTAGAAATTGATGGAATTTTGCGCCATAAACACTGCGACCAAATGCGTAAACGAAAATAATTAATGATAAATACCAACGAACCTTCCCACCAGGATAAGTCAGATGAATTCGAAGATTACCAGTCTCCCCAACTTCATCAATCAGCGAGTTGCAATGAGAATGAAAGCTCATTGAATGAAGTGGAAGCAGAAGAAGACGAGCTGAACAATGTAGACCATTCACTTTCCAGAGAGTGTATCATACCAAGGAGAAATCCTTTTCGAATCAGAAAGCCTCCCAGTCGTTTCTCGGAATAAATGAATAAAAATCAATTATTCTTTCTTTGTGGGGGAGGTATGTAATATAATCACCCTGTAGAAATGTCAAGTTGTCAGTCAGTCGAGTTGGGGCAGTCTCGAGGAAATTGAGGCGCTAGCTGGCTGAATACTGTTAGAGACATTTATGCTTACATAGTTTGCATTTTGTATTCTATATTAAATATATTAGCTTTGCAAGAACCTACGTGTTTGTGCCTTGAATACTTGCCCCTATCATACTACAGAAATAATTCATTTACCAGATAATTGATTTTCTCGTTACTGAGAGTATTTATATTTATCAGTAGTATAATGGGATTTAATATTAAGGATTTTTTCTTGTCATCGATATTTTGTATAAAAAACTACTTATACAAGAACCATTAGGCCAATAATTAGGATTCATAACTTTTCTAAAATCAGAATCATAAAGACTTACTTTGAATGATGATATAAGCTTGGTTGTTTTTATATCGTCTATTTTAGCCTCTGAAAAGTTAGTTTTCAATAAGTTATACATATCCACTGTATCTACTCTTGAGACGTGGACGTCAACGAATTTGGAGACTCCCTCCGTGTCCATATTATTAGCAACGATTCTGGGTCCGACCTTTCTCTTAACCTCTCTCCAGTTATGGCAATTTAAGTTGGTGGATGGGAACTTGCTATAGGATCTTAATTTAAATTGACATTTTTGTCAATTTCGTCTGCTTTCTGTCTGGAGAACAGCTAGGGAAACTTCTTTCGACAATATGACGAGGTTTTCATTAGTAGATGATTTCTATATAGCAACTCTTGATTCTAAATTATCACTATTATAAGAATTCAAGTTGCTTTTTGAACTAATTATTTTTCTTCCATTGGTATGTGACGACATTTTCTGTCCACCCTATTAGCTATGTGCGAGGGGCTTGGTGGGGACAGTCAAATCGATTGCAGCGTGTGCTGTGGTAGAAATGTGAAACAATTCGGGACTGTCAAATTTATTTTGATAAATAATTCCACGTTCATTTACGTTAAATTAGTTGTGTTATGAACTGTACAAATAAGATATCGACAATGTTTCATATTTTTTCTCAAGTTTTTCACTTGATTTTGATTAATTATGAAAACATGGCTTGCCATCTAACTGTCAAATAATTCCCGAGTCCCGAAATGTGGCGTTCGCCACTGTCGTGCACATAGCTAATAAGCCATTTATGGGTTCCAAAGAGTTTTTATCTAGAGATAAACCCCTTTCATCCTTTTTTGTGTGTTTATAGGCTTTTTTGTTTCCTCATCGGGTATATTATCACTGAGTTTTTTATTACTCTCTGTTAAATACTTATTCTTATAAGAAAATGAAGAACTCAAAGTCTTCTTCACCACGGAATCAATATAAATTGAAACACAATTGGTAGACTACAGGCGAAAAACAACTACTTTCCTGGCAAATACCACGCAGAACATTGAATGATATTTACCTGAAAATCTATGCAAACTTCCATGAAAATGAAAATCGATTGCAAATGTTTCTTTCTGATATGCTTGATTATGTTTAATTCATGTCGGGTCCGCCTAACAATCCGCATAACAGTTTCGGGCTTTTGGCCCTCATC
The DNA here is from genome assembly GCA_018342105.1 of Gonioctena quinquepunctata. Taxonomy (NCBI): domain Eukaryota; kingdom Metazoa; phylum Arthropoda; class Insecta; order Coleoptera; family Chrysomelidae; genus Gonioctena; species Gonioctena quinquepunctata. Next base: position 64,992 of record JAFIRS010001230.1, on the reverse strand, counting down.
AGTACGAAGTAGTCACCAGTCAGAGAGCCGGAGAGCTCTGGCCGAAGCGAGACCCATCATAACAAAATCACCATCAAGCTTACATCACCTTTAGGTATGCCGGAAAAAGTAACTTTTAACTGGCAGTACCTAGTTACAGAAAGAAACACAAAATTTCAGCAATACCAGAATGTTCTAGAGAAAATTCCTATTATGATTCATCTAAATCAAGTCGAATATCTGATGAATCTCAAATAAAATCTAATATTCTTTTAATTTTTGAAACAAATAATCATGTAATCAAAAGAATTCCAAAGTCTCCTAGAATTTGTTCAGCCTCAGCTCTGAATGGAATCATCGATGAATGCATAAAATTGAATTCTTTTGATAGTTGGAAAAATCTGTTGAATTTTTCATATAGTTCATTCACTATACCTAGTTCAAAAGAAACTCGTAAAGTATCTCTAGCATCTTTGATCAAGAGGAATATACAAACTCCAAATTCAAAGGTTGATCCTACAATAAGTACATCTCCTTTAGAACATTTCAATACCAAAAAATATAACCAAAATTCTTCGAAGATAGTTTTGAATAAAATCGCAGGGAGACATTACTTCAGCTATTAGGATTTTGAGTTCCAGCGACACTTTAGCAAAATACGATGATTATACTTTATCGGAACTTCATTTGAAACATCCTCGTTCAGACTCCAGAATGAAATTTCAAGATATTAATCAAGATTTAACAAATTATTCAATTCTCCAAGTTTCAGAAGAAGACGTTGTGGCAGCTATAAAATCTTTTAGTACTGGTTCTGCAGGTGGTCTGGATTCCCTTAGACCTAGCCATATACAAGACATGATCAGTCATAGCTCTGGTAGTGCTGGTCATTAACTTATTTCTTCAATCACGAATTTATATAATTTTCTTTTATCTGGCAAGGTGAATTTAGAAATATGTCCCTTACTTTTTGGTGCTTCTCTCTGTGCACTAAAAAAAAAAAGATGGAGGTATTCGTCCAATTGCTGTTGGTACTTTTCATCGCAGATTAGTAGCAAAACTTTGCTGCATGAAAATTAAAGAAGATCTTGGTTCTTTACTATGTCCCTTACAGTTTTGTTTTGGTACGCCAGGAGGTTGTGAAGCAGTTGCTCATTCAGCTCCTAGATACATCAATCAGCATCCAGACCCTTCTTCCAAAGTGTTTATGAAACTCGACTTCAAAATGCCTTCAATATGATTGATAGGAATGTCATGCTCCTCAAAGTAAGAGATAACCTTCCTGGTATATACCCTTTTGTAAAGCAATGTTATAACTCATCCTCATATTTGAATTTTGGTGATCAGTTAATAACTTCTGAAAGAGGTGTTCAACAAGGTGAACCTTATCTCACAATCGAAGAATTGACAAAGAGTTTGTCATCTGAATTCAACTGTTGGTATTTGGATGATGGCTCCATTGCTGGAGATTTCAATACAGTGTTGGAAGATTTGGATAAGGTTATCATCCTATCGAAACAAATTGGTCTTGAACTTAATTTCAATGAGTGCGAACTGATTTCACTATTAGACCCAAAAACTGATTTTGAATCCAAATTCCAATCATTAGCCCCTGGTATAAAATTTTTGGAAAAGTCAGATTGCAGCTTTCTTGGTGCGCCCCTTTCTATAAATGCTCTTTCTGGACATATTAGAAATAAAAAGGACTCTCTGCAGTTACTCTCCACCCATCTGAATGAACTACCAACTCACATCTCATTCTTTCTCTTGAAAAATTGCCTCGCTATACCAAAATTGATGTATACCCTGAGATGTTCTCCATCTTGGAAAAGTCGTAATGAGCTTCAAGATTTTGACGATTTAATGCGCCATACTTTGGAAAATGTTACTAATAATTCTTTTAATGAAGATTATTGGTTACAGGCAACACTTCTGGTGAATCTTGGAGGTCTGTGGCTCCGTTTGGCTTCTTCCCTAGCTTTACCTGCCTTCTTAGCTTCCATGAGTAGTGTATTGTACTACTATCCCTACTATCAAACTTTGGCGCTTATCACTGTTCTCGGTCTTACCTCGGGCGCCACCTTTTGATTTATAGTGGAAAAGGCCACTTTTGCTCCGGGCAGTCTCAGTGAAGAAAGACACTCCAGGGGTCAATATAGTCGTGACACTGTAATAGGGCCAGCAAGGCAGGCTTTAATTGCCTTTAACTGGGTTTCGGACCTGGGTGGCGACTGCGCACTAGATGTTTAAATTCTACTCAAAATAGTAAATGAAAGAATACTAAAAACAGGATAAACAGGTATATTAAAAATAAAGAAATACAGGAAGGGCGGCTGACGGCGGCCTCAAGTTATCACAACAAATAAACACATGGCAAGCACTATATACAGAGAAAGCGGGGAGGGTGTTTTCAAGCAAGCGGGGTAAACTTAGCAACCAAAAGCTCTTGCGGTGGGGGGTATCGTACGGACTCGTATGCAGAAATGACCAGCACAGCATTGAAATGCATATGTGCCTCTTGCAATCATGCGCACATCGCATCTGTGGTACTTACAAACATTTCCTGATGTCTTTTACCTGATACAACATATTCACCCAAACTCCGATCTCACTGCTTCGGCAAGGCCCGGGACGGTCGTGGACTGCTTCGGTCTTTGGCTCACACTCTGGATACTAGTCGGACGCGTGACTGCTTCTGCTGGGCTCGGCAAGCTACTAAATCTTTGAAATATGTCGAAACGGAACTACAGCCGGCTTCCCCCTCTTTTCCGAATACCTCTCGAACGACTTCTATGCGCGCGCCGTTTTGTGGACTCTGTCGATTGCGATACAAATTATACTTTCATAGAATAATTACCCAGCTTGTAAAATCCTTCGTGCTGTGACGTCAGCTTGCGGCGTGCGCCTCTGTCTCGACTCAACTGTTCTTGATGGCTTCTATCGGATGACTGCCTCTGCTCCGCTCACTGCTTGTGAAATTCTCCTAAGTGGGAATCCTCGTGATGTGACGTCAGTCGGATGACGTCACCTCGGTAGCGTGTGCCTTTGGATCGACTGGACTGCTGTCTGGGGCTTATATCGGATGACTGAATTCTCTTGTCGGCGTTTGAACATAGCCAAGCTTGCTCGATCAAAATGTGTTCTCGAGAGTCGATAGCCGGTGCAGGTTATATTCATGCGTGCTATTTAGCTACGCCTCGCGGTGTAAGCGTAATTTCCGGAAGGCGTTTAGTCTGTTTATTAGGATAGATGTAATCCACGGATTTATCACGAACACGAATGGTATTTCTAGACCTATTATTACTGTCAAGAGGATTTTAATTCCTTACAGGGAGCTTTTGGCTGATAATATAGCGGGAAAATAGTAACTTCGTTACACACCCTTCCTACTTCGGGGAAAAAGCAAAAAAAAACTTTTTTTTATTTTTAACATGCGTTTATACGGTCAGAGGGACCTGAAAACTAACTCGTTTTGCTGTGAACATTCTCAAAACTTAGACGGCTAGCAACCTTATGTTCTAACAAAAAAAAACAGGTCCATTCGGAACATAACAGTATAGCCCGCCAGGTGCCTACCCCCCCTAATAGTCGAACCCTTTATTCGGGGTAGGTCCACCTGATACATAAAATACGGAATAAAACAAATAAACTCAAATGTGGACCTCACACTACGGCATCACACTAATGGGTGCTGAACATCCGCATCGGGGACATGCGGGTAGGATACCGTTGACATTGGGGCACGGGGCGTCGTCCTTCTTGGGCTGGTCTCCTCTGGGCTAGTCTCCTCTGGGCTGGTCTCCTCTGGGCGGCTGGGTCGGAACAGTGGCATTCCCGAGAGAGGATATCCTTCAAGCCACATCGGGAGCAAAACAGGAGGGGCCGTTTTCGTTGTCACACGCTGCATGTGTGCCCTGATTGACCGCAGCGCCCGCACAGATCCCTGTTGACGGGTAGGTATACAGTCAGAGAGGGTTCCGGAGCTGCTGGGGCGGTGGCTGCTTGTCCTAGTCTTCGGGTGGCGGCTTGATCGGTCCAGAAGGTATTGATGAACGGCAACGGGTACGCATCCTTCATGGAGACGGAATTGACTTTCTGGAAGTCGCTGCAGAACCTCGGCTGGTCAACTTTCCTTCGCACGATGACTACTGGCGAGTTCCACGGGCTCTCGGAGGGTTCTACGATGTTCTCCTGTGGCATTCTGTCAGCTTCAGTATTGATTACTTCCTGCATTCTGGGTTTCTGGGGTCGGTATCGCTGCTTTATTGGCTCTGGATTCAGGAGACGGATCCCATGTTCTACCAGCGGCGTTACCCCATGAATTTCCTCGAATGGTCGTGAATCATCCTGCAGGAAGGTTTGTGAGTGGTCCTCTTCCTCTCTGGAAAGCGTTAGGGCCGGTCTTGGCTCAGTAACTCCAATGGGAAAGCATGGTATGGGCCGAGCTTCCACTGCAATGAGTTGGTTCTTTACCAAGATTTGGCCACTTCCTAGGTCGAGTCCAAACTGCTTTTTCCTCAATATGTCCATTCCTAGGCCATATCGGATGACAGCCACTCAGGTGTCCAAAATATTCCTCGAAACGGTGTTCTCCCACTCGGATCTCTACGTGATACGTTGCGGGGACGGTTACAGTTTCTCCATTGGCCAGTCGGGCGGAACTCGTAGCAGTTGGAGTTTTCGGTACTCCTAGCAGATTCCACTGCCTGGCTATCCTATCGCCGACATAGGAGATTACGGTACCTGTGTCAATCAGCGCTTCAGCAGTGCCACCGGGAATCTTGACGGAAAGATGCGGTCGGTGGTCGGTAGCGATGATGGCGGTGGGGAAGACGTCATGGGGGCGGTGCTGCACGTGCCTCCAGGCGTGGTTTTGGTTTTCCGGCTGTTGGCACGGGCAATCATGAGACATTACTCCGTCTCGCTTGCATCGGGAGCAGAATATCCTTGGAGCTGACTGGCATTGGCTCCTAAAATGCCCTGTCTGCCCGCATCGCCAACACTCTCGGTTTCCTTCGATGGGGCGGCGGTTGACTGGGCCACTTCGACTCATAACGGACTGGACTATTGGGCTCCTAGGGGGCGGTGTGGCTATTTGGGCAAGCCTACTGACCACTGGTGGGTCTGATGGGGTCTGGTATGGTGCCAAAAGCATCTGAGCTTGCTCAATCTCTGCTCGCAAAAACTCGTACTCTCTGGCAGCTTTGGCGAACTCATGGACGTCGTTGAAGTCCGTCCTCCTGATTCCACGCCGAAACTCGGGGTGTAGGTTGCGGTACAGCCAGTTCAATTCCTGATCTGGCGGAATTCCACCATGGCGGCGAATCAGGGTCTGCAGGTCGGTGATGTAGGCTGTCGTACTCTCCCTCAGGCTGTGTGTCCTTCTGCTGATGGCTGCTTCCAGGTCAATTCGGTAGTTGACGGGTAAGAAGAAGTCCTGAAAGGCGGTGCAAAAGTCTTCCCATCTCGGCCAGCATGCCCGGTTGTTTCTGAACCAGAGGGCCGGCATTCCTTCCAGCAACTCTGGCATAGCTTGTAGGAGGCGGTCTGCTGTGATGCCTTGGGACTCTCGGATCTCCTCCAATCTTTCGAGGAAGGCGGCGGGGTCAGTAATCCCCTCAAAGGTCACTCCCCAGTCCTTTACTCTCAATGGTGCTATCCCTACACTCGTGGTAGGCGGCAGTGGGGCGGCCTGTGCCCCCACTAGGGTCCCTGTGAGCACGTTGCTCATGATCGGCTTTCCAGTGCTCGTCACTGTAATTGTGGGTACTACGGGCGGCGGTGCAGATATTATTAAACGTTCTATGGTATCGGCAGGTATTCCAGCTGTGTTAGAACCTCTTGGCACTAGCCGAGATGATGGTAAACGTCCTGATTGTATGACGCTGATACCTTGGAAATGTGGCAAACCTTTGGTGTGGGACTTCACTTGTGCTGACACAGTTGCAGCGTCTCATTTAGCAAATACTTCCAAGTCCGCAGGTGCTGCAGCAATATCCAGCTAGAAATTGAAAAAAAAGAAATATTAAAACTTGGACATAATTATCTTTTCCATCCAATAGCTGTCGAAACTTTTGGTGTCTTTGGCCCTGAATCTGTCTTTTATTCATCAAATTGGAAGGAGAGTGGGCCGCACTACAAAAGATAAACGTTCAACGTCATTTTTGATACAAAGAATTAGTATAGCAATTCAAAGGGGCAATGCTTCTTCTGCAATGGGTACAATTCCTCCAGCCCATCCACTGGATGAATTATTTTGTCGTCCCAATTTTCCTACGAGATACATATCAGTTATCAAAGATAATCACTCAGTACTTTCCAAAAAATCAATATCAGTTTCTCTATCACCTTCTTTGAATTACAGGAACAATGAACCTATGGATTCTTCGTTAAACATGAGTGAGCATGCCATACCAACCAGAGACTCCATTTCTACATTTGGCCTAAGAGGCTTGAAGAATGTAGAAAATACCTGTTTTATGAATAGCATGATCCAGTGTCTTTCGAACACCAATGTTTTGTTGGAATTTTTCAAGAATGGTTTTTGTATGGAGGATTTAAATACTACTACATCAAGAATGAAAGGAAATTTAGTAAAATCTTTTATATCTTTGATGGAAAATATCTGGAGTCCTGATTCTTCTCGAAAAATGGTGGATATTTCACATTTTGTCTGTCTATTCAGAAATTTTGCTCCTTCCTTCGACCATAACGTCCCAGCAGATTCGGAAGAATTTATAAGATACCTTCTGGTAGGTTTAGATGAAGATTTAAATAAGGCGAGTGCAGAGAATCATCCATCACCAAACGATTTGGTTATCATGAATGATACTTCCATTTCTTGGACAAGATATCTGTCTACTCATAATTCCAAAATTGTGGATACATTTGCCGGTCAGCTGAAGTCTATATTGAGATGTACTTTTTGTAATTACTGCTCTGTTACTTTTGAACCTTTCTGGGTACTTTCAATCCCCATTCCAGACTTGCCAAACGAAGTCGTGAATTTAACACAATGTATTGAACTGTTGACAGAAGAGGAGACTTTGACTGACGATGCGAGCCCATACTGTTCAACTTGTAGAATGAAAAGGGAATTCAAAAAGATGATTCGTATACAAACATTTCCAAAAATTTTAGTTATACTTTTAAAACTTGTTTCTTCGACTGATGGCAGTAAATTGGACAATGTGATTAATTTTCCTATACAAAATTTGAATTTGGACCAATATTCTGCTCAGGATGGAATTAATAATCTTTATAATATATATCTACGCCATATCTAATCATAGCGGCAGCATTTCCAATGGACACTATACGGCATATTGCAAACACCCTTTTTCTAATTGTTGGCACCTCTTTGATGACTGCCGTGTATTTTCCAAGATTGATTCTCTCAGCTCCCAGGAAGCAAGTGTCCTTTTCTATGAGAAAGTTGATGATCTGAATTCTGATGGTGTTGTGGGTTTTTCTGGGTTTTCCTCCAACTGAAACAGCAAATGCGCCATCTCTTCGAGTCCCGGGCTTCAATCAAGATTTTCATCGTAATATTATTTTATATTTAAAATTTTGCTTTTGTATATCTACATAAAGTGAACATTCATTTTTATTGGACTGGTTATAAAGCCAAAGGAAGTGTAAAGTGGCAATTTGTCACCCTTCTCGGCTTTATACTTTCTCATATTCAACTAACCTAAAATAAATTGAGATAATGTAATTTGCCTTTGAATGAAATGAAGGTTGACTATTGCTTGAATATTCTGTGATGGAAATGATCAACTTTAGTAGCAATATTTCATCGTTTAAGATAATCTCTTGGGAAGTATTCATGTTGAAAATCTATTTTTCCATTTTTAATTCAAAATGTTTTCCTTCTCAACCTATTTTGCATTCAAATACGGGAAGCTTTTGTGTTTTTCAACACAGTTACATAAAATGCTTGTCTTTAACAACTTTCTTTTTTATATATTCATAAAATCATTTCTAGTCATTCTCGAATTAAAACAAAAAATCAAAGTTTGTGTTCCTCAAAACCAGCAAACACAGAATTTGTATAGAATCGGACCGTTTATCACAAAAACTCGTTTGTTGTCTTCAATTCTTGAAATTTTACCAAAAAGATACCAATATTGAATAGAATTGGTCCATAAATCACAATACTAGTCCGTCATCTTGAATTTCCATCATCTAAAATGTTTTATTTATTTATTGTTCTCATTACAAACACCAATTGGTAATCACAAGTAATGGTAGTGGGGAAGAAATAATGATATATATATATATATATATATATATATATATATATATCTAAACAAAAAAATAACAAATATAGCAAAACAAAAATAATAAACAACTATACAGACTATACCTAAACTAAGCTTAATATATTGCTACATGAATGATGTCAATTTCAAATCAATTGCATAATTGAGAGTGTGTAAAATATGTGTTCAATATGAAATAAAATTAAATGAAAGCTTAACTGTCAAAACTTGAAATCAAGCTTTCTACACATTATAAAATGAATACAATTTGCAATTGTTTTCCCTTCAGGTGATGAGGGTTTGATGGGTCATTATGATGCAACTAATTGGAAATATACATCAATATTTCTACCCCTTCAGGCGGATTTCGGGTTGTCTTCATTTTATTCGGATCTCATCTTGTAAAGAAAACGCCAAACGAATGCCATTCCATTGGATAACACTATGGATCTGAAATGTTATATGAAATTTGTATTGGTATTATGGAATTTGTTTTTTGACAGATTTTTGGACCCTAGAGAAGGCAATGACGTGCCAACATATGATGAAATTATACATGATTCTGATGGAGACCCATCTGGTGATGAAGAGAACATAGAAAAACAAGACGAATTCGAACATAAATACAATTTCAGGTTCGAGGAACCTGATCACGAATTTGTAAGATTTTATTTGACTATGCCATAAACTTTTTATTGAAATTGCTCTTTTTCAGATGAAAAGATTTCCAAGAACTTTGGATAATTCCTTAAGACAAAAAGACGTTCGAAGAAAAGTCAAACGAATGGAATTGAAAGAAAGGAAAAAAAAGGAAAAAAGTGAAAAAATGCAAGAACTAAAACATTTACAAGAGCTCAAACGCCAGGAAATTGAAGAGAAATTAAAACGGTTGAAAGAAATCACTGGAAATACGAGTCTTGGATTCAAAGTACGTAATATGAATATATTCCCCACTTGGACCAACACCATGAAAACAATGCAATGCAATGTTTGGGTTATCCCAGCAAAATTGAAAAAAAATACGTTTATTAAATTTAAATTAGAATATTGATTAAATTATTACATCATCATTCTCTAGGGACAAGATATGTTTGATTCTCACCTAAAATTGAGTTTGTTATTTGGTTTTAAGGTTTTTATTTGAATAAATTAAAAACGTTTGTCCATGGGGATGATCAATTGAAGTTCTAATTGGTCTTAATTTTGTAAAACATTGCTGCCAAAAACAAAAAAAAAATAAAAAACCGCTCATTTTTTTGATAAAAATAACTTGTATATGTTAGAAATCGTAGATATTTACTCCTCATGAGAAAACTTCGCATACAAGTTTTTCTATGGTATCATTAAGATATCTTTTATGTTTTTTATATTACGAAAAGTGATTTTATCTTTTTTACCCGGAGCTACTTTGCTGTTTTCGTTTTTGGGGTAAAAGTGTTGAATTAATTCTCTTCAGAAATTCAGCTCTTCTCTAGAAAAAAAATTATATGATCCAATACTTTTCATATTATTAAAACATCTATGTATATTTCTTTACAATTTTTTCCATGATATATCTAACAAACTCTTGTTTTTCTTTGTGACTTACTCTTGCTTAAAATTTGTTTCTAGTTGTATTTTTAACGCCTCAACAAACACCAATTGTTTTTAATCTCTCACAATACATTTTCACCATTTAATTCTCTCTCCACATTTGACCGAGGGCTAATTTTTTCCTCTGTTCTTTTAAACAATAATTTTTTAATCTGTCGAACAGCATTTTTTTTCTTCATCTTCTCTATTACTCTTTATGCCTCTTCTAATTCTCTCTTGGTTTTTTATCTATTTCTTAGTATTATTTTTCTAGTGTCTCTGCCTTCAGTTAATTCATCTCCTACTGGACTTGGAGGAGGAGTCTCATTTTCCATTAAGGTATTTTTTTTACTTAATCCTTTATTTTGCAGAAGCTCCTTTCCAGCAGTGCCTTACGGCTCTTGCACTGCTTCCAGATACTTCAGCTATAGGTTTCACTTTTTCCTTCTTCTTTACGCCTCCTATAACACCGTCTTTATTCAATTTTGGCTTGTTTTCCTTTAGTTTTTCCTGTCTTCTTCGTTCCTAATCATGTTTTTGCTGTCTCTTGATTATTAGTTATTTTTTTCTAAAACATTTACCACTAAAAGTTTTATAAAACACTCAACAATAATTTTGGTCAGTTCCATGGACACCTGTCAACACCATGCAATTTGGCCAAATATTCCCTTTGAAGATATCAGGGTAATACTAAAGACATTATGTTTGCGACAAAAAACACTGGTCATAAATACGTAATAGCGGGGGACCTCAACTCAAAGTCTCCACTTTGGAGCTCCCCAATCGAGGATAGAAGAGGGGAATATCTGGCAGAATAGGCTGCAGAGCTAAACCTAACCTTTCTGAAAAGTGGTAACCCACCTTCGTGAGGAGAAATAGTGCTACGCATATAGATATTACATGCGCAACGCAAAAAATAGCCAAGAAAGTCGGTAACTGGCAAACTCTTGATGGATAATTCCTAACTGAACACAAGCACATTACTTATGATATCAAACAGAACCAAGGAAAAAATCATTGTTGTGATTTATATATTTTTAATCTATCTTTCTATTGTAAATTGGATATACCGTAATTAATAAATAAAATGTGGATAACAACGGGTGTGCCACAGGGCTCAGTTGTCGGGCCGCTGCTGTAGAATATCTTTTATGACGAGCTCCTGCGCATAGAGCTAGCAGAAGGGGTGAAGTCTATTGCGTTTGCTGATGACCTGGCCATAATAGTGGAGGCCGATGATGAGGAGGAATTAATGGACATGGCTAACGATGCAGTAGCGAGATGGATGGATAAGCAAAAACTGAAAATAGCACCACAAAAATTGGGGGCGATACTCCTGAAGGGACCAAGGAAGAGGGATGGAATAAAATTTAATATTCTGGAAACCGAGGTAGGACACTCAAGGCAGCTCTGATATCTAGGAGTGATCCTGGATGACGAATTGAGGTTTGTGGCACACATAAAATATGCAGTAAATAAGGCGGCAAATAGGCTGACCACACTCACACGGCTTATGCCAAACATAGGAGGACCGGGGAGCATGAAGAGAACTGCCGTGTACGGAGTGGTGCAGTCAATACTGCTCTATGGTGCCCCGATATGGATTGACGCCCTAAACATGAAGAAATACAGGAACATGATCACAAGCTGCCAGAGGAAAACACTATTGAGGGTGGGTAGCGCATACAGAACAGTATCGGCTGCAACAATACAGATGCTGACAGGGGTGGCTCCCATAGCCCTACTTGCACAAGAGAGAGTGAGACTTTACCACAGGACATCAAAAAGAGGTAAGAGCCGAGGAAAGAGAAACGACCATGGGAAAATGGCAGAATAAATGGGTGGAAAATACCACGGTTGGGTAGTGGACTAAGAGACTGGTCAAAAACGTCAAAGACTGGACAGACTGCAGACACAGGAGGACGGAATATTTCCTAACGTCTATGGGGGGCGTCTACGACTGGTGCGCTTCTCTGAAATGGATCTTTATTTGAGGGAAAATGTTCTCTTATAAGGCTCTTTTTCGCGTCAGTTGTTAGTTAGGCTGAGTTTTCTAAATTCCCTTGTTATTATCCTATAGCCTTGTCTAAAGCAATCTTCATCGATTTCGTCGCATAGCTTTCTCCAATGTCTTTTCTTTTCATTGTATTAGTTTTCGTACCCTAGTGGGATTTCCTGGTTTTCCGCAGAAGTTCGTTTTTTTCTCCTGGATTTTCTCCAGGCGGAGTTACAGCTTTTCCTCATTAGTCTAATTTCTTGCGCTATCTTTATTTTTTCTGTGAGCTTCTTTGGACTGTAGTTTGCTTCAGTAAGGAGCGTATTGATGGCATCCTGAAAGAGTCTGTCATAAATTTTCCCTGTTTCCTTGATGTTTGTTCTGCTGTCTGTGTGCTGCATTTTCAGAACTGCTATCAACAAACTCTGCATACGATCAGTAATGCAGAAAAGAAGGTATAGTATATCCTTTCTTAGTTGAATAAATGTATCGTTCAACATTGTACATATTATAATGTTGAATTATGAAGGAAAACAGAAATATAAATGAATATGATTCCCCGTATAAAGTCTATAGTAGACCAAATTGTGAGAAAACTGTTCGCTGCGTTAAAACCAGTCGATAACTTCGATGACAGCTTATTGCATAAATTACTGTTAACCATTACAGATTACTTACGCCACCCCTTCATAATAATAATCATTTGCCCAACAGGTAAAACCCAATTACAGGACATAATTAAATACATCAGTACTGTTAAGTAGTAGATAATTAACAAGTAATATTAAGTTCAAATGTGACATGTGATACAATATTAAGAAAAAAGAAAAAACAAAGTGCAAATTACACTAGTGAGACGAAAAATCACTAAACTAATATAAACTAATTAATGGCAATGAACGGTAATAAACGGTAAAAGTGTTGGTACATAATTTCTTACGGTAAAAAAAAAATTATGCATTATGCAAAACAACCAATGAAAGTGTTTAATAGCGGGTTAGTGCCCTCCAGTAATAATACCAATCTTAAACGTCTGTGGAATATCTCAAATGACTCCGTGAAGTCACTTCTTGAAAGAATAATAATAATAATAAATCGTCTTTATTCACCATAGGATACAAAACTAATAGTAAAAGTAAAATGAAAGGTACACGCCTTAATAGAAAACATGGTGAATAGGTGGAGTGTCAGCCTAGGCTGTTTTTAAACTCAACCTTCACAAATGGTAAAAATAATAAGAATGTATAGATAAGAAGAGAAAAAAGGATAGTAAGCTATGGTGATGATGTGGAAAAGTAGGAATATATTACATGGAAATGCAGTTTCAGCCTTTTTTTGAAATTATTAATTGTATAAGACCTGGGTAGCATATTGTAGTATTTTGGTGCAAAATAAGAAAAACTGCGAGTAAAGATATATGATTTATGCTTGGGGATGACTAACATTGACCTATTGCGTGTAGCAAACCTATTTATATTTGAAAAAGTTTTGAGTTTTTTTGCAAGATAATCCGGTTTACGATTTATCGATAAATTATGGGTGGTGGTTAAGAGGTGCAAGGCTCTGCTTCTCCAGTTTCAGCCAGCCTGATTCCTTTAGAGCAGGGGATATATGGTCGTATTTTCTAACACCGAACGAAAAACGCAAACAGCTGTTTTAAATACGTTGCAAACGCAAGGAATCAGATTGCCTCAGAGCCGGTCCATAAACACTATCGCAGTATGAGACTTTTGAGATTATTAGCGACTCACATAGTTTGAGTTTAGTTGATAGAAGATCCCGATTTGGATATAATTGTCTGAGAACATTGAAGGAAGTTTGGGTTATGTGACTGACATGTCTTGTGAAGCAGAGCTCTTGGTCAAACCAAAAACCTAGATTTTTTATTTATCAATGCGAATTTGTAGTAGGTTCTGGGTTTTACCTCTGATTCTTTTGGGTCCAAAAATCATAACTGCCGACTTCTTTGAATTGAGTTTCAATTTATGAGCTGAGGAAATGTCGAATATTGCCTGAAGGTCTCGATTTATGAGTAGCTGAGCAGTGTCCAAATTCTGAAATTGGAAGGGGAAGTAAAGCTGGGTGTTGTCTGCGTAGTGATGTATTTTGCATTCTTGAACGTATTGGTAAAAGTCGCAGATATGTATATCTGCGACTTTTACCTGAAAAGTAAGGGTCCGAATATTGAGCCTTGCGGAACACCTTTGGACAGAGATACGGCCTCCGACTCTATTCCTTAAATAACGACATTCTGTATTCGATCTGATAAATAATTCCTTATCAGGAGCACTGCTTCATCGGAAAAGCCCAAAAACAGCAGTTTATCACACAATATATCGTGGTCAAGAGTATCGAAAGCCTTACTGAAGTCCAAAAGTATCAAGCAAGTTATGTAACCGTCATCTGTAGCCCTAAAGAGATCGTCAGTAATGGGCAATAAGGCTGTGGTGGTGCTGTGTTGACTTCGGAATCCAGATTGCACTGAGGTGATGATATCACGTTCGTTCACGAAACAATTTATCTGATCTTTCAAAATCATTTCAACCACTTTTGAAAGGCAAGGTAGAAGGTCTGAGGTCGGAGTAATTTGAGGGTGAAGTACACTTCGCTAACGGTATTATTTTACCGTTTTTCCAGGAATTGGGAAAGTGTCCTGTACTTAAAATAGTATTGACAAGAAAAGTAATGTGATCAAGTAAGAAAGATTCAATAAGGCGGATCATTCGAAGGGAGATGTTATCGGAGCCAATAGCGTTGCTTTTAATGCGTTGAAGACAGTTCTGTACCGTTTGAGTAGAGATAGTGGTGAACTGAAATGTTTTATCGTATTTTCGCGAATTATGGTAACGGTCCAGAAGTGATACTTGATAGTCAGTACAGTCAGGTTGAGAAACGGAGTTGAAGTGTTTTAATGCGGTTAACATCCTTCAAGTTGCTTGGAATTTCTGGGGTGCTTTTTTTCTCAAGATATCAAGAGATCTCAAAGTGTTCCAAGTAGTTCTGGAATTTTTCTGCATAAGAACGAAGTCAATATAAGCTTTTTTTCTCGCGGCGAATTGCTCCTGTTGTGTAATTCCTGAGTTCCCTGTAGCTTTGCCAGTCAGTGAGATATAATGTTTTTTTATATTTTATCAAGGCCTTGTCTCTAAGTGAGATCATCTCCTTAATATTATAAGTCAACCAGGGGGCGTGTGGTTTGCTTACTCTTTTAGTGACACATGGGGCATGTTTTTCAAAAAGGCTTAAGATGTTGGTTTCCAGAAATACGACC
Source organism: Gonioctena quinquepunctata (assembly GCA_018342105.1). Classification (NCBI taxonomy): domain Eukaryota; kingdom Metazoa; phylum Arthropoda; class Insecta; order Coleoptera; family Chrysomelidae; genus Gonioctena; species Gonioctena quinquepunctata. Next base: position 49,910 of record JAFIRS010001230.1, on the reverse strand, counting down.
ATATCATCCACATTATCAATTGAATAAATGTAGTCCCAGTTAATTTGGTGGATGTCAGATTGGAAGAGATATTATCAAAATTACGGAAATCACGGAAAGTGATCAGCTTGATTTTTTGAGGTTTTTGAAATGAGTCAATATTGCAAGACACAGCCATATGATCTGAGATACCCGAAATATCTGTTACATCTACTGAAGTCACTCCATATCAGAAACAAATATAATATCTAATAAAGTCTGCGAATGGTTTGTAATGCGAGAATAACGTTGAAAATCGAATGGTACATTTGGAATAACATTTCCTTCACAATAGATTTCCTCTGTGTCGCATAATTCTTCCTTCGTGTTGGCTTTTATAGAAATACAACTCGTCTTGGGCCAAAGTTAAAGCCAGGTCAAATTCAATATTTCCTAACTGAGAGTTCGAAATGTTTGAATGCATGAACGGAAAATGTGCTTATTCTTACAAAACATGGAAATGCAAATGGATTTGATATCTATACGTATATAATTACTTGTCCCGACTGACTGACATACGATCAATGCCCAGACCAAACCGCTGGACCTAAAGGACTGAAATTTTGACAGCATCTTCCTATGATGACATAGATAGCTACTAGGAGAGGTTTTTCTGATATTCCTTCACTGAATGGGTGAGAAGGGGGGTGAAAATACCTTTAGTTCTAAAGTTAGAGTCATGAAAATTCAACCCTAAAGGGGTTGAAAGTTGGTATAGTAGGAGTACCGTTAGTTTTTAAGTTGGGGTCATAAAAAATTGGTATTTGAGGTCTTTATTACAAATAAAGAAATAAGTATTTTAGTGTTTTTAGAAATGCAGCCCAAGGAGTGAAATGGGGGGTTAAATGAGGATTGGAAGTTTGTATAGGGGTTCCGTTAGTTTTTAACTTAGGGTCATGAAAATTAGTATTTCATCTTTGTTACAAATAAAGAAATACGTGTTTCAGTTTTCAGGAATCCAACTCCCAAAGTGATGAAAATAGGGGGGGGGGGAAGTTTGTATGGGGGTTTCGTTAGTTTTTAAGTAAGGGTCATAAAAATTGGTGTTTGAGGTCATTGTTACAAATTCTACGCGGACGAAGCCGCGGGTACCAGCTAATTATGTATTTAGAAAGGTGGAAAATTGAATTATTTGTCCGAGGATATCAATAAGAATAAAATTACTCCATCGGTTGTTGAAATATTTTATATTTACAAAAACACTGTCCAAGTGGCTACCTGGGAAGTTTCAGTTTTATGTGTTTTCGCAATTTTTGAACGAGAATTAAACCGGAATTGCAAAACAAAATATATTCCCTGATAGAAAACATCGTCACACAGGATTTCCCTGGGGAGAAAAATCGAGAGAAATATAAGATATACATATTTCAAATCATTACCTTTATTAAATAATGAAAACAGGTTCAAGACAAACAAGGACTTGCACTCGCATGACACACGAATGAAAGGAAGTATATACCAGAGTTACTCACGATTGAAAATTTGCCAGAACTCGTCTGACTACATAGGAGTTGAATTATACAATAAATTCAAATGTGAGCTTAAACAATATACCTGTAATATGTATAACATTCAAACGTTTTCTGACAGAACAAATATTTCATAATATAGAAAAGTTTCTCAACTTTCAAAATTTTTTTTTTTTTATTTTTAATTCCCAATTTCAATTCTTAATTTAATTGTAATTTTACTTCTATTTCAACTCTATGTTAATTATCTAAAATGCATATTTACTTCCCATTTTTCTGATTAGTCTGATAAAGATGCAATAAATTCATTATGATTCTGAACGATCAAAGTTGTGCTTTCTACTGGGAGTTTGCCGTTTCGAAGATAGCTAGGCTTTTTCTTCGAAAAAGAGTTTACATATTCAGGGTGCTTATGTGACACTGCTTGCAAAAATCTCTATAAAATTTGTTAAGACAACTGCATTCAGGGCGTTAGTGCCACGCTCAATACCAAGCCAAAATATTTTTACAGGTTTGGCACCTACCTGGAAAGCCAGGAAATGTCAGGGAATATAATATTTTTAGAAATGTCAGGAAAAAGTCAGGGAAATCGGGATTAAGTTAGGGAAATTTGCAATTTCTCACTGTTAAGGAATTTGGTGAAATAATAAAGCAACCAATATTTTGCACTAAAAATGTCCTGGATGCGGTTCTGCACTCAGCCTGATTACGTCTCTGTCATAGTAGCGTTCGCGTGTTTTGAGCAAAGAACGAGCGTGATAGAGAAGCATTATTATTCATCCATCCAAGATGGCTGCGAATGACAATGTCAGTGTGGATAGGCAAGAGAAAATCTGCAAGAACTGCAAAAAAACTACTAACTCTGGACTAGGGTGTGTGAAATGTGCACCAGTGTACCACAAAGCATGTGCCAACAGATCCAAAACCTGCTGTCATGGGCAAATCAAAGAGAAATGCATCTTCGACTTCTTTATGATAGAAGAAATGCTCTACTGAGGCAAATTATCATTGACAAAGGTACTATCATTGATGACAAGGAGACGCTAACTTCTCTATTATATGAGAAAATAGGATTTCTAGAAGATAAACCACAAATGTACCAAAACAAAAACGAATTTTTCCCAAACTTGCTGCCAACGACAGAACCAAGGAAAAAACGGACAAATCCATTGAAAAAGTCAAGTATAAAAAAAAAGATGAGGTTACATAAACCAAAACAGACAAAACAAACTATCAACTAATTACCAAGCCAGCCCAAAAAAACTAGAATTTACCAGCTGCTCTGAAATCACCAGGCATTCCCATTAGGCAGGGTGACACTGTTATAAACCCAAAACAAGTGGCAAACGAAACTCTGTTAGCCCTGACTAAACAGAAATGTGACTAAATTATTAATTTGGCGAATTGCAATCAGCCTGATATAGAAACAGCTTTTCCATTGCAGGCTGAAAAAACGTTGATCAACAAATTGTAGCTGCCGACTTTGTACTCAAAGGCGATTTCTACAAACCCTCTTTCTGGCCAAGAGGAGTAGGCTACCGGAGATTCGACTTCAGAAGAGACTTACCTGGAAACAACAATCAATCTATTTCTTTTTAGACTTGAACAAACTCCAACAATCAGTACAAATATGATCGAAAACTAATACATGAGAAAGGGCGGACTAAACAAAGTCATAAATTGTGATTCAGTGAGTATATTCCACATATAAATGCACAGTGCTTATCAAACACAGTAGAAGGAATTTAATCTTTCTTAAACGACTATAAACTTTAAATATTTTGTATCTCTGAATATTTAAATCTAAAAAGTATCAATTTTCCCGGTTACAAGTTAGGGAACCACTTTTGCAGAACACATAGGCCCATGGTGGAGTCGCTATTTTTCTCAAGGTAGGTATAAAATTCAAATGTGTGGATCTGATTGAATATTGTGATGAACTTGATACTGAAGTCGACCGGATGCTACAGGAGAATATCGTAGAGCCTTCCGAGAGCCCATGGAGCTTGCCTGAAGTCGTGCGGAAAAAAGATGGCAAGCCGAGGTTCTGCATCGACTTCCAGAAAGTAAACTCTGTCTCTATGAAGGATGCTTACCCGTTGCCCTTCATCAATGCCGTCCTGGACAAGCTATGCCTCGCCAGGTACATTTCCAGTATCGACTTGCGACAAGGATACTGGCAGGTCGCCCGATCCGAAGATAGTAAACCGGTGATCGACTTCACTGTGCCTGGTTGAGGGCTATTCCAGTTCCGAGTTATGCCGTTCCGTCTCCACGCCGCTCCTGCGACATTTCAACGCCTGATGGACACCATCATCGGTTCAGAAATGGACCCATTTTGCTTCGCATACCTAGATGACATCGTACTAGGAAGTACTTTCAAAAAACATCTCGCTAACCTGCAAAAAATGTTCCGTTGCCTTCATGCTGCTAATCTGCGAGTCAATCCAGAGGAGTGCCAATTTGGGAGGAAACCACACAAATATCTCGGACACCTAGTCACATCAGAAGGCATCAAGACAGACCCCGAGAAAGTGGCCTTCATTGTGGAACTGACCGCTCCCATCAACGTGCGAGGTTTGAGACGGTTCCTCGGAATGGCATTTGTGCCGTCATTCTCCGAAGTGGCCACACTGTTACATCGTCTGCTGAAAAAGAACCGCCGCTGGCACTGGGCACCGGAACAAGAGGAAGCCTTCCAAAAGCTGAAAGCTTGCCTAACGGAATCCCCATCATCCTGACTTCGATAAACCGTTCACCATGCAGACAACCGTCCAACGCTTAGGAGTAGTACTGACTCAGACTACTGGTGACCGAAAACACGTCATCGCATATGCCAGCCGCACCTTAACCTCCGCCGAAAAGGCATACTCCGTGACAGAGGAGTGCCTAGCCATACTGTGGGGGATCAAGAAGTTACGCCCCTATTTGGATGGCTACCACTTCACCGTTATCACCGACCACCAGTCTCTCCGCTGGCTACATTCCATCAAGAGCCCTGCAGGGCGTCTCGCCCGCTGGAGTATGTTCCTGCAGCAGTATGACTTTGAGGTGAAGTACCTTCGAGGAGGGCTGAACAAAGTGGTAGATACCCTATCGAGAGCACCATGAGGCGAAGAACTGGGAGAATATGCCGAAAAGGTCGAACCGGTAGCCGGCTGTACATGGTACAATAAGAAAAAAGAGGAAGTGCATTGAAGTCCCGAGGCATTCCCATACTACTGTACCCGCGAAGACCGCTTGTACCGACATTTCTGGGACCAACGACCTCACGAAGCCGCAACATTCCGATCCATGAAAATTGTGTGTTCCCAAGCCTACAAGGGCCAACATACTGCGTGAAATGCACGACGCACCTACTGCCGGGCATATGGGAATCGCCAAAATAATAGTAAATATTGCAGCCCGCTATTACCGCGATGTTGCCAAGTACGTCCGAAGTTGCGATTCCTACCAGAGATATAAGCCGTTACAGATGAAACCGGCAGGCAAAATGCAACCGTCAATTAACTGCCAGCCCTGGAAATGCGTCAGTACATATGTAGTTGCCCGCTCCACCCGTGGAAATACCTTCCTCGTCGTGTTCTAAGACCGGTTCACGAAATGGGTCCAGTGTCGGCCAATCCGTAAAGCTACTGCCGCCAAGGCCGTTACTCCAGCTCTCTACGAAGAGATCATCACCCGCTTCGGATGCCCGAAACTAGTCCTCAGCAACAATGGGACACAGTTTACGGGACACCTGTTCGAGGATATACTGAAGGAACTTGAGATTACCCGCCGTTGAACACCGCCATACACGCCGCAAGCCAACCCCGTGGAAAGGGCCAAGAAGACGCTTAAGACGATGATCGCTCAATTCTGTGACCAGGACCACCGCAAATGGGACTCACATTTGGCCGACCTACTGTTTGCAATCAATACCGCCTACCAGGACTCCACCGGATATTCTCCAGCATTCTTGAATTTTGAAAGAGACGTTTGAGATGGCCCGTCTAAATCTCGCAAAGGCGTTCACCACCCGAAGCCGCCATTATAATATCCGACGCCGAGATTGGCGATGTCAGGTAGGCGACCAGGTGATGAACAAAGAGCACCACCTGTCATCAGCCGAGAAGGATTAAGCCACCAAACTGTGGTGGTTTATGACCTGAAAGATCAGGCAGGCACATGGCTCTTACGGATCCAAGTAAAAGATCTTCGCCCGGCCATAGCGCAGAACCCGTGCGGGACTAATGGACATGCTACCCCGAAAATGTCGGTGTCACACAGCCGGCCCGCCCATAGTAGAACAATCGTCCCAGTCCAGGAAGGAAGACGCCATGTGTCGTTGACTTGACGCCGTATCCAAACCCGCATGTCCCTGATGCGGATGCTCAGCACCCAGGCCCGTATGCCGTATCCAGACCAGTATGTCCCCGAGGCGGATGTCAGCACCCAGGTTGCCCTTAAGGAAGGGCTACGCCGCCCTAAGGAATAGAAGGCTATTTTGGTTTATTTGGCTCATGTATTTCGAGAGTAGTTTCAATTATGTTCATTTTTCCAGTTAGATATTTTTTCTTTCCTTTCCGCGTATAATATATCAGACGTTTATCTTGGATCATTTGAATGGTTTATTTAATTTTTTTTAATGGTTTCACTTCATACTTCTAGCGTGTGTCAAACAGTCAACAGCTCAATAGATTGCTCTGTCTATACCCGCCATTTTAGTGATTTATATCTAAAACATCTGCTATTAAGTCATATCAAAGTGTTCCTAAGAGTGCCATCTTCAAAGTCAACTTGATTTTGTTCAAAGTACTGAAGTTAAACAGCAAATCAACAAACTTTGAATCCACTGGAATAACAAATACACGATAATCACACATTCCATCTTATAAAAAACATATCCAGCAAAAAGCTCATTGAGTGATAAAAAAAAAGGTGTCCCTTGTGCATCCTCTACCTGAAATATAAGACTCCAGTGGCGTGCTACTTTGGAAGGATCCAACTCGAAAGTCAACTTTAAGGTATCACAATGGACGATGAAAAATGTACTATCTGCAAACTCGAAATAAAGGACCTCAAGGATTCGGTTCAATGTGACAGTTGCAGAGAATACATTCATTTTCATTCTATAAAGGAGAAAAACTGCTCGGCTATTTCAACAACCGAATATAGAGCTATGATACTTAAGGAGAGAAGTGGTTTCATCTTCTTTTTTTGCCCAAACTGCAAGGAGGCATTTAAAGGAGTTCCACGTGTCATTAGACAAATTAATGAAATGAAAGGTGATATCAAAGAAATAAAAGAGGATCTACAGAGAATGAAAACAGAGAAAGCTGAAATGGACAAGGAAATAGCCTCCCTTAGAGCAGCACAAACCTCCACTCCAGCTTTGAGCAATGCTCCAATAACAAATATGAATGAAATTATTGCGGAGATGAATGAATGAGAAACTCGAAAGAAAAATATTATAATATTTGGCATCCCAGAATCCCACAACCGAACTGACGACCAGGAAAAAGGCATTTCTATCCTCAGGGTGCTCAACCCAGACATCGACCCTAACCTCAAAATATACAGAGCGGGAAGACTCAATCCTACAAATAACAATCCCAGGCCAATTAAAGTTATCTTTTCTACGCCAAACGAAGCCCATGCAGTCCTAAGCAAATCTGGAAACCTCAGGACAAATGCCCAACTCAACAATATAATAGTCACTAATGACAGAACACCACTCCAAACACAAAAAACTGAACTGAAGGAAGAACTACAATGTAGGATATCCGATAGAGAGAGAAACATGAAAATTAAATATATTAACGACGAACCTAAAATTGTAAAAAACTAGATAAATCGTCCAAACAGAAAGAAAATCATAGTATTTACTGTTATTACCAAAACTCCAGGGGACTCAACACCAAAACCCACGAATTTTTTCAATCAGCAGTTGCATCTGAATACCAGGTTATCGCGATCACGGAAACCTGGAACCAACCAAATGTTTTTAACAGTGAACTATTTGGTGATAACTATATAATATATCGTAGTGATAGAAATGTGGAAGCCACAAACACAACAAAAGGAGGGGGTGTACTCGTATCCATTAAAAATGACTGTGCCGCCAGTGAAATTGATTTATCTGAATATCGCCACAATTTTAATAGCATTTGATTGTAGGATGTCGCTTATTGTATAATCACACTACCATATTTGTTTTTGTACTATATATTCCTTACACCAACAATGCACAAATGCAGAATCTTATAGAAACATTGGAAAATTTTGAGAAAATGTATGGCAATAACATTCTGATAATGGGAGATTTCAACCAGCCAATGTTTAACAACAGAACAAGTCTAAATTATATAACTAATAGGAATCTGGTGAGTTTGCATGATTTTATTAACTTCTATGACCTGAAGCAGCATAACAATATTTTGAATAGAAACGGTCGTTTGCTCGATTTAGTACTATCCAACCTAGAGTGCCATGTATCTCATGAGGATCTACCGTTTGTTATGGAAGATGAATATCATCCTGCATTGAATATTGAAGCGAAAATACCGAAAACCACGCCAGTAATAAATTATAACAAAAACATCAAAAACTATAATTTCAAAAAGGCTAATTTTCCACTGCTCTATGCTCATTTGTACGAAACTGGACTGGCATGAATTTTACTTAAAACTATACTCAATTTTTGACCTTTACGTACCATCTTTGCAAAATTTTGTAACGAAATTCCCTCCTTGGTTCACAAAGGATATAAAACAAGAAATCAAACAAAAAAAATACATTTTTAAAAAACTCAAACAAACAAACTCTGAGGTACACCTTCAACAATTCAAAACACTCCGCAAGTCCATTAAGAGAAAAATCAAAACTGCATACCAACAGTACCTAACAAAAACAGAAAATTCTATAGAAGAAGACCCTGCAAAATTCTGGGCATTCGTTCAAAATAAAAAAGGAACATCTAGAATACCTGGTCTGCTAAAATACGAAAATGAAGAATACAGTACTCCTCAAGATATTGTAACAGTTTTTGCTAACTATTTCCACAATGTATATGTAAATCCTGAAGAAAACATAAATCACCCCATCTCAGAGCCATCAAATAATCCAATTACTCTGAAATATTCAAATAATAGTGAAGTCTTAAATGCATTCAAAAAACTCAAACCAAAACAATCCTGTGGTCTTGATGGGATCCCTAGCTACGTGATCAGAGACTGCGCATATGCATTTACTGAACCACTTCAAATCATTTTCAATTTATCCCTGAGAACGAACAACTTTCCAGATTTGTGGGAAAAATCCAAAATATGTCCAATTTTCAAATCTGGCTCTCTTAACGAGATCACAAATTATCGTCCGATTACCTTACTGTCAGGCTTTTCAAAGGTCTTTGAAATATTTATATACAGTCAAATATTTCCCAAGGTCAAAAATCTTATCCAAACAGAACAACATGGATTTATTGAAAAACGTTCTACTGTGACCAATCTAATGTGTTTTACTCAAGCCGCATGTGATACAATAGATGCAAAAGGGCAACTAGATGTCATCCACACAGATTTTTCGAAGGCCTTTGACAAGCTTGACCACTCGATACTATTGAGAAAGTTGGGCACTCTTGGGTTTAATCAAGATCTTCTAACATTTTTCGCAAGCTATCTTAAAAACAGGACATTATCTGTAGAGTATAGAGGTCATAAATCCTATGAGTTTGAGGCGACCAGCGGTGCTCCTCAGGGGAGTAACTTAGCACCACTACTTTTCTCACTATTTATTAATGATATAGGTGATGTCATAGAAAGCAACGTTCTGTTATTCGCAGATGACATGAAAATCTTCAGGAGGATCGAAAATGTCCAAGACTGTATCCTCCTTCAACAAGATCTAAATAACCTTTATGAATGGTGTCTTACAAATAAACTACCACTCAACATAAATAAATGCAAGTATTTAACAATATCTCTGCGCCACAACACCAACTTATTCAACTACTCAATCAATGAAACCCCGCTACAATATGAACAACACATCAAAGATCTTGGAATTTATTTCAATGATAAACTAAACTTTTCTGTACACATAACAAAAACTATTTCATCAGCCAAAAAAATGCTAGGATTCATCTTTCGAAACTGCAGAGATTTCACAAACATAAAATGTTATGAAACCCTATTTAATGCATATGTCAGGTCCAGAATCGAATATTGCTCACTAATATGGTCCCCAAGCTATACTATATATATTGAGCAAATAGAATCAGTTCAAAGAACCCTCATGAAGTACATGGCATGGAAAACGGATGGACAAATCCCCCTCAAGGCATAGACAATAACATCCTTTTAAACCGTTTTGAAATGCTCTCACTCAGAGAACGGAGAATTAATTATTCTTGTATTTTTTTGTATAAACTCATCCACAATCTCGTAGACTGTCCAGATCTGACTGCTCAACTGAACTTCTATGTACCAAGAATTAACAGCAGATCCGAACAGACATTTTACATTTCAGTCCCGCGAACAAATATCATGGCAAACTCACCAATAAATTCAATGTGTAGTAATTTCAACACACTTTGTAAAAAAATTGACCCATTCCTAAGCTCACTGGACCAATTTAAATCACAGTTAAAAGCCCATAACTGAAAAAGTTGAAAACTGCAAATAAAATGTAACACACATATCACAATAATCTTAATCTGTCCTGTAATTGGGTGTACTCCTATTTGAACAATAAAGTGTTTATTATTATTATTCATTATTCGTTTAAAATTTTTGTTTAATTGATATGTTGAGATCCTGATCTTGAACATTTGCTTCAGTTAGAATTTTCGTTTTCTTCCCGCATTTAATGTAAACAGGTGGACCTACCTCGAATAAAGGGTTCGGCTATGAAGGGAGGTAGGCGCCTGGCGGACATATGTTATTGTATATACATGACCGATGCTTTGGTTTATACAGATAGATAGATGAGCTTTGGTATTTTATAGTTTTTCCGTTTGGTTCTGAAAATTCCAGTGATAAGTTTTTTTTGCTCGTTTGATAATGGTGTTTTTATATATCCATTTCATGATATTGAATTTAAAGAATTGGTGGTAGGTAAAGTCCTATCCCCAAATATTGTATATTGCAAGTTGAGGATTTATTGAGTCGACAAGAAAAAGGTTTTTTTCTCTTTCCTGAAGTGAGAAGGGTGTCTTTTCCATTTGTTTGAATGAATGAATGAAATTTATTGAAAAATAGGAAATCCTAATATACACGAAAATTTGTAGGTACAAAATATTCTGAACAAAAAAGTTATAAACTAAGTATACAATTCCGATATAAAATATAAAATAAAAAGACCAATCATTTGGTGAACAGTATTAATAATATATATATATAAAACTAAATCAATTACTACAAATAAAACTTTATATAAATACTGTCAGTTGTATGGAAGGTCTGAACAAAAATGGAGGTTTATCTTCTAATATGCAAAACTACATTTCTTTTGAACTCAACCACAGTTTTAGAATCTTTAATGATTTCAGGTAGTTCATTATATTCCTTCAAGCCCTTATAAAATAGGGACTTCATTGTATTACACATATTGACACATGATATATAAAAATTGTCTTTATTTCTCGTATTATAACCATGGATTTGACTGCTGTATTTGAGAAATTCCTTTAGATATGTAGGTACCATGTTGTGAGTTATTTTAAAGATATAAATCATAGCACTTAAGTAGAATCTGTCCGAAACTGGTAGCCACTGTAATGTGTCAAGCATAAGGAGATGTTAGTGTAATGTGTCAAGCATAAGGGAGATGTTAGTGTATCTGTTACATTTTGAAGAAGAATAATTTTTTACATATTTTTTTATAAAAGTATGAAAAATGAGAGTCAAATGACAGAATGTTGTCAATCATGAATCCGAGATACTTGAATTCTTTCACAAATTCTATGGTCTCACTGTCTATGGTAAGAGTACAGTTGTTGATATTGATGTTTGAATATCTAAAGGATGTTGTCAGAATCATTGCTTTAGTTTTGGTAGTGTTCAGCTTGAGCCTGTTATTATTTAGGTACGTACTAACTAGTGCCAATGATTCATTCATTTTTTCTACAGCATGATTTAGGTTGTTACTTGATACTGAAAGAAGTGTATCATCAGCAAATAGGTTTATAAAGTTACACTCATGATGAAAATTGATATCATTAATATATATTAAAAAAAGGAGTGGTCCCAAAACACTGCCTTGTGGAACACCAACCTTATTTATAATTGGTTCAGAGAACGTATTGCCTATCTTTGTTATTTGGTTTCTATCCGATAAATAGTTTTAAAGCCACTTAAGTACTGTTCCAACAACACCATAACTCTCAAGTTTCTTCAACAATATTGAACGATCAATAGTCTCAAAAGCACGTTTAAGATCTAGAAATACCGAAATAACATATTCTCCTCTATCTATGGCTTGTTTCCAATTGGTGATAGTTAATTGCAATGCAGATTCACAAGAGTGGTTTGCTCTGAATCCCGATTGATTTAACATAAGTATGTCGTTTTTATTTAAATATTCCAAAAGTGTTGTTTATAAACAACAACTTCAAGAATTTTTTCTACACAAGGTAGAGTATTTATTGCTCGAAATTCCCAAGACTTTGTTGAACCCACCACTTTCTGAATAGGCACTACAATGCTAGTTTTTAGCTTCTCTGGAAAAACTCCATAATAAAGTGAAGTATTAATAAAATGTAGTAATACATGACCAATCACTTGAAAAGATGATTTTATTACTTTTGTGTTCATCAACTCATTTCCTGACTAATTTTCTATTTCATTGATTATAATCCTCAGCTCTGTAAGTTCAAGTTGTTTAAATTCACTAATAGTACCGTCAGATTCATATGGATTAATACATTCCCCATCAACATCCTTGATGGAATTTATCACATCACTTATGCTGTCTACAAAGTAATTATTAAATCTTTCTGCAATTTCTTTGTGACAATTTACAGTTTTTACAAAACCATTTATTTCGAATTCAATGCCGTTATTGAAACAGTTGTCAGAGCTCTTTGGATTGATAAGATTTTTCAAGGTTTTCCACATTTTAATTGCATTATTTTTATTCAAATCAATATTGTCGTAGTAATACTGTTGCTTTTTATTTTTCAATAGATTAACAAAGTCATTTCTGATAATTTTGAAGTTTGACCAATTTGCCTCTGTACTATTTATCCTGAACAGTCTATATGCCTCGTCTCTATCCTTAGATTTAATCTTCAATTCATGATCATAGTATGGTAAACTATTGTTGTTGCATTGAAATATTCTTGTTGGTGCTATTTTGTTTATGACAGATTCACATTTATGCGATATATCTTCATACAACTCATTGACATCAACACAATTTAATTTAAAATCACACGTTATCAATTCCAAATTTATTTTGTGTAGATTTATCTCTCCTAAGTTTCTATATGTTTTTAGAACATTTTCATTTTTTTGAGTATAATTTGAAAATAAGTCGATGGTTATAATAGAGTGATCTGTTATTTTAGGTATATCATGAACAGTTACAGAAATATTTTCAAAGTTAGCTAGAACATAGTCAACGATAGTAGAACTACTTAGTGTACATCTGGTAAAATCTTTAACTAATTGTTGAATTCCATATATATTAAGAATATTTCTCATTTTTGAGCAGTAATATTCATCGCTTAAATAATTTAAATTAAAATCTCCAACTAGGATGCTTTTCACATTTCTCACAAAGAAATCATCACATATCATTTCGAAATCTTTAAGGAATATTGAATGACTAGCATTTAAGTTTAAGACAACCCAACAAGCTCCATGCTAAATTAAATAAATAAAAGTGTTGTATCCGTTAATAAAAGTCATAAAAATACCGTTCATGTCCTAAATAAATCCGCGAATTAAAAATAACCTGATAGTAATATGTTGCCCGTCCGAAACTATTACACAAAGCGAAGCCAAAGGCAGAAATAGAACGTAGGTCAAACTTGAAACAGCGAATATGCAAACCATCGCCGTGATCGAAGGCAGTCATTCATCCGCCAGCATTGGAAGCACCACGCGATCACCGAGAAGCCGCCTACGTCGTACGGATTGGTATTGGAAAGCAGCGTATGGGCGGCGTTGCCCCAGTGGAGGGGAGACGAGTATTTGGAACATTCTACTGAAGTCGGAAATAGCGTTTCTTGAGTGGATAGTCAGCCGAAAGAGAGGAAAGCTGTCAGTTGGGTGTAAAACAAAAATAAATCATCATTAAGGAATTACGTGATAAAATAAATATTTTGAACGATACAATCACAATTCTGAATGAACATATAAGAGAGAAAATCTACATACTAGGTACTGGGAGTGGTAGAACCAAATTCTTGCCATGAAAAGGGATCCCACCAGATAACCGACAACAAAAAAGTGCCCAGGATACAAAAATTGAATAATCTCGGATCAACAGGTATCACATGCAATTTTACAAGCAAAGACATACTGAGTCATGGTGATTACATCAACATGGCAAATGAAATCAAATCAAATATAAAAAATGCAGATGATTGGAAAAAAGTGGTTAATAGTAGAAAGAAAAGAGACATCGTCATTGGGAGCAATGACTCAATAAAAGTAAACGGGATAGAAGTTTGTAGTGTGCCAAAAGTCACAAACCCACATTTTAACGGCAATAGAGTTAATCCAACTTTAACGGCAATAGATCTAACAGAGATGATTAGAACTCATTTCCCAGAGGCTAGGATAGAACAATTAACATCAAAACATCCAGAGATGAACTGACGAAAACATGGAGCAGTCAAACATCAATGACTAGTTTTGTAATTAATCATTATAGTTTGACAAGTAGTTATTGCAGTTACTTTATAAGTAGGTACTCTATCAACAAACATCGAAGTATGTGTTGAAAAAATGTAAATACTGTTATACTCGCTCGCCATTGGAAGATATTTATGATTCAAAATTTAATATTTTAGTTTGTAGACATTTAAACTTTGATAGTTATAGCTATTATCTACACCTCAATCACATGAAAAATATTCTTGCAGGAATTAATTCGCAGTTTGATAGTATTGGACCAACTCAGAAAACTAAAACCACACTCTCATTGACCACATATTTGATAATTTCACTAATAGTATTAAAAAATATTTAACAATACTATTTCTGATCATCCACTGATTTTATATAGTTTTGAGGTAACTAGAGAGAGAGAGAGAGAGGGGCATTAACTAGGTTTGCATATTTGAAGAGGAATTTTAATGAATTCGCAGTTTTCAACTTTGCAGAAGCTCTCCTAAATGAAGCATGGAACAATACTTAATTTTTTTTTGTCAATATCGCTTACTCTTATTTTTGGGAAATATCAATTATTTTTTAATTAATTTTCTTTGTATACAAACAACTTTGGAAAAAATATGAGCAAACAATGGATTACCAATGACATCAGATCTTTTAGAACTGAAATGGAAAATATTCATGTTATATTCCGCATCTATCCTGAACTGTGAACTCTTTATGAGGAAAAAAAATACCCATGAAAATCTTGTGGATGCCACAAAGAAATCATTTTATCAAGATATAATCGTCAGTTCTTCTAAAAGAAATAAAGCATGAGTAGTTATTCTATGGCGTTTCTGTGTAATTTCGGCAATATTGGCCCAGGTGACGGTAGTATCACATCTATTATAAGTACAGTGTGTCTTCTACACACTTGGGCTTTCAAAATTCGAAAATTGGGCAATTTGGTAAGTCTTCTACACAATGGGACTTTGGTATGTATACATCATATCAATTCTAAAAAATGCATAGTCTAAATTATTCTGTTGTTTGGAGTTATTTCGGTAATTGGCTCTATCTTATGTTTAAAATTCCATACCATTATGTTATAAATTTAAAAAAAAGTGCATTAGATTAATTATAATTTAGATTTTTACAATTGGTTGAAAATACACCTCAACAAGAAATTGTTATCTGTGCAGACTCTAATAAAAAAAATTAAATATTGACTGATTCAATGAAATATTCACACTACAAAATAAATCATTGGTCAGATTTTTTCTAGGTAGAATATATTTATATGAAAAGGGAAAAAAATCTCAAAATCGTCTCCACAACATTTATTTACTCTAAATAATCACAGACATGTTTCGGTACCAGACATCTTCAGCTAATGTTAAAACATTCTGAAAAGAGAATATATCGATAGAAAACCAATGATACAAAATTATTTTTATGTACTTACATGGAGAGGAAAAATAAAAAAAATACAATTAAGTAATACATTAAAAGGTTATAAAAGGTAGAGTGAATCAATTACTCCATCTAAGACCAATGTAGGGCCATGGCAGAGCAAGTCAAAACTATCTGACGGTAAATTAGGTTATGTCCACAACTTATTTGGTAGGACAACTGTACGTCCATAGGAACGAGGCCTAACATAATATGTCGCAGTACATGGAGCAAAGGAACATTATAATCAATCATTCTGTAGTGTTAGCGTCCTTCAATTAGAAATATGTTTCGAGGTAGCGGGAATAGGACACAATAAGTAGTCTAAATTTCAAATTGCCGACGTTTCGACGTTTATTTGGCGTCTTTATCAAGGCTGAAAATACATGAAATGTTTAATATCTCATGTTAATAAAAACATGATTGTTAAAAGTTAACACACAAGGGAACAGAAATATAGTAAAAAACAACAAACAACTATCACCAAATGGTCACCACATATATAATAAAATAAAACAAGATACGAGAAGTGACCTAAACCATTAATTAAAATAATAGCGAATAAAAGCAAATAAAAATCTACCTTTTCAATGGGTCAGACGAAATTGTTTTCCAATAGATCGATTATTTCACTGAAAATCCACATGGTTTATCAAATGACGGATTTGTTGGTGTGAATAAAATTTCTGGAACACTATGGTCGGAAATATAATTCGTATGGATAGTACGGAGATGAGCACCAAATAGATTTCTTTATTTATAAAAAAATTAAAAAAAAAAAAAAAAAAAAATCGTAATCTCCGTATATCCATATGAATTATATTTCCGACCATAGTGTTCCAGAAATTTTATTCACACCAACAAATCCGTCATTTGATAAACCATGTGGATTTTCAGTGAAATAATCGATCTATTGGAAAACAATTTCGTCTGACCCATTGAAAAGGTAGATTTTTATTTGCTTTTATTCGCTATTATTTTAATTAATGGTTTATGTCACTTCTCGTATCTTGTTATATTTTATTATATATGTGGTGACAATTTGGTGATAGTTGTTTGTTGTTTTTTACCATATTTCTGTTCCCTTGTGTGTTAACTTTTAACAATCATGTTTTTATTAACATGAGATATTAAACATTTCATGTATTTTCAGCCTTGATAAAGACGCCAAATAAACGTCGAAACGTCGGCAATTTGAAATTCAGACTACTCATTGTGTCCTATTCCCGCTACCTCGAAACCTATTATAATCAATATTAAAGGTAGAATTATAACAAACTATCAAATTTAGCAGGATGTGTAAACATTTCATGACATCAGATGCGAAATAATAAATGAAGTTGTCAACTGTCATGAGTAGCATGGAACATATACTGCAGAGTGAGGGTTAGGATACAAAAAGTGGAATTGTAACTTCCATGAGTGTAAGATCAGAGCAAATCGAATAACCACACGTTGAAGTTTGTGGAGAAAATTGTGAAGGCTTTAGAAAATTTAGTGAATTAAACAATTTTAAACAATCAAAATTGATCTGTTAATTCAGAGAGTTAACAGAGGTATCCTTCAAAGTGTGATTTATTTCAAAAATTTTGAGTAAATTTAAAAGAGTTCCCTTGGAGCAAATGTGTAAAACTTTAAGGTCTTGGTTAATATCAAAGTGGTGTTTAGAATTCAGGATATGGTTGACGAATGATCTTCTTGTGTTGTAGGATTCAAGATCCGTGTTTATAAATTTCTCAATGATTTTGGTATGTTCCGAAACCCTTATATGGATCTTACGGCCACTTTGACCAATGTATTGAGAATTGCAATTAGGATGAGAACAAGAGATTTTGTATACCCCTGATTTATATAAGAGTGTCATTTTGTCTTTAGTGTTTACCAATTTACCACCTATATAGTCAGTGGTGTAGAAAGAGATACAAATATTCTCTTTGTAGCGGCAAAGAATATTTTGTATGCCATAGGATACTTTACCAAGGAAAGGAATAGATAAAAAGTTCATTTTAGGATGTTGTAGAGGTAATATTAAATAATCTATGAAATAGAGAGTGAAAAGCGGCAAACGTGTGTTGATTAGGGTGTAATGATGAAAAGGGGATTATAGAATCAGTATGTGTGGGTTTGCGGTGGATGGAAAAATTAAATTTGTTGTTGTCCATATTGAGAGATCCAAAAAAGGTAGTGAGTTATTGTTAGCGATTTCCATGGTGAATTTAATGGCTGGATGCAAGGAGTTTAGGAAGAATAATAAAGATTCTACCTCTTGCATAGATCCATTAAATAGAACAATGCAATCGTTGACATATCTGTACCAGAAATAAATTTTGTGGAAATGGTTAAATTCAAGTAGTTTTTGTTCAAGATTATGGAGAAATATTTCTGCTAGAAGAGGGGAGAGATTGCTACCCATAGCTAGGCCGGAAGTTTGGGAGTAACATGAGTTATTGAACTGAAAAAAAAATGTTTTAGGACAGTATCTAATTATATGGTGAAGGACAGTATCTAATTATATGGTGAATGATGAATCCATTCAATAGGTGATAGCAAATCTGAAATACTACATAGATGCACTTAATGTCCTCGTTTTATCAAAAAAATTAAAATTGTTTTCTATTTCATTCAGTAATTGTAATGTTTCAAATGGTTCTCAGTGTGTTTCGGTATTCTACAAAAATCATTATTATTTATGAAAACTCTTTTGTAAATTTTTAAGTCAGAAATACGTATAATGAATATAAAAAATATATCTAAACCCCAAATCCTAGAGTGAAAATATATTTTTGATAAAATAGGTAATGGAAATTAATTATGAACTGTTGAAACAAATATAAGTAAAGTTTAGAATTCCATTGAAATCTAAAATGATTCAGTGTGAAAACGTTCTGTGAAATCAGGAGAGGAAATTATTCATTTCAGAGGATGTTCAGATATCTACCCAGTATACAATTTTCTATTTCAGGAACATGTTCTATCATTGTCGAAACATTTCACTGAATGGCTGGAATATATTCGTGGAACATTCCTGGAACCAAAAATGTCCGCCTTCTGAAATGTTTCATTTGCAACATATCAAAATATATGTTCCAGGAATGTACACGAAATATACATACTTACCAATTTCACTTCAGAAACGTTAATGACACATTGCAACAATGTCTCCAAATTCATGAATATAGATTTATATCCCGTTGAAACATCCCAATCATGTTTCATTTTTTATTTTTGAAATGTTTCAATATCCTAACAAAACATTTTATTTATGTTTCTGGAATGTTTTTGATATGTTTATGAAACATGTTTGAAATATTCAAATATCCCTACGAAACATTTTATTGATGTTTCAGATATCCCTCGATTTGACGTGTTTATGAATTTAAAATTTTCCCGATATTTTATTTTTGTTTATGGAATACTTATGAGAAATGTTTCTGAAATATTATTACCTTGAAGATGTTTCATAAAGTACAGTCTCACCAACTACCAAGAAATGTTCATAATAGTAGGCTTTCATCAAAAGTATATATATATATATATATAAATATATATATATATATATATGCAATGAGCCATCATTATACCAAGCAAAAACTTTTGAATTTCAGTATTTGAAATGTATTCATGTGCATTTCAAATACCAACTAATTCATAAAACTATTGTTTTAAAACCAACAATATTAGTTTATATATATTTTTGTACGCAATCAGCAATCATATATTATTTGAGTAATTAATACACTCTATCAGTCTATTATAGAGGTAGGTATTTGGCAATTTTCATGTATCCACTGCAAAACAGCTAGGACAGATTTTGCATTCAGAAAATGAGACATCAGCCCGCAAAGGCCCCAACAAAAAAAGTTGGGTTGGGTCATTAAGTCATTGTTTAGTCATCAATCCTATTTATTACGATTCAACGCCGGAATTAAGCCAGAAAACGCCCGTGAATGCGAGTTAATAGAGTATATACGCTTGAAAAAGTGTATCATACCCACATTTTGAGGAAGTGTTCTATCTAATATATATCGTTATATATATTAGATAGAACACTTCCTCAAAATGTGGGTATGATGTGTGTAGCTTACCTGAGATTAATGAGAGAAAATCTCATTTACGAGACACGATGCCACACTTTGCTCTAACCAGATTCAAAAATAAGCACAACAAATAATTTTGCAGCATGACCACAACAAAGATTGTCAATAGTCTATACCCCTATAGGGGACAATATCTTTGCTTTGGGATTGGTCTAAGCCATTTTACGGCATATGGCGGGAACTTTGAAAATAAGAACATTTCACAACACCATCCAATCATACACAGTGAGCTATGATTTTGTGAAGAGAGTACTTAGTGTTCAAACGAAATGTTGAAATAGCTCTCGAGTTATTTTTTGATATCGCAATTTCTTAGGTGAAATGGGTTTCAGTTATTTTTTCATTGAAAGTATCAACATCATAAAGTATCCTCATTTTCTTATCGACACTTGTGGATTCTCAGTCATAAGAAGCTTATAGGAGTCGCATAAAATTCGATAAGGAATTCCTGATCCAAACCATGAAATCCTGTAACCACTCTCTCCACATGATACCCAATAAGATTATGTTTGTGAATTTTCACACATTCCTCATGGGTGAATGCTTGTGAATGAGCATAGAATATTATTGTAATCGAAAGTGGATTACCTCATCGAATCTTATAGTATCTTCGAATATGCCTAATACAAACTCTTATACTGTGTATCCATGTTTTCCTATCGAAACTTATGAATTCTCAGTAATTCTGAGTCATATGAAAGCTTATAGGAGTCCCACATAAAATTAGATAAGGTCCAAACCATCAAATCCTGAACCCACTTTCTTCACACGATACCCAATAAGATTATATTTGTGAATTTGTCATAGGTTCTCAAGCTTGTGAATGAGCATAGAATATCGTTGTAATTGAAATACCTCATCGAATCACCACTGCCTACTATAAACTCTCGAACTCTGTATCCTTGTTTTCTTATCGACACTTGTGAATTTTCAGTCGTATTATAGGAATCGCATAAAATTTGATAAGGAATTCCTGATCCAAACCATCAAATCCTGAACCCACTGTCTCCACAAGATACCCAATAAGATTATAGTTGTAAATTTGCACACATTTCTCATATGTTCACAAGCTTGTGAATGAGCATATAATATCGTTGTTAAACAACCACTGCCTGATACAAACTCGTATACCACGTATTCGGGTATGCCTATAGAGTACATCTAGTTATAAATCCTCATATAAACTTTCAAAAAGTTTAAGAGCCAGGGATTATTATTATCATTATTATTATAATTCTGATGCAATCTCCAATGATGATGTTGGAACGTACTTTCATTTTTAATTCAATTAATATATAATGCATACAGGAAAATCAGACAAAATAGCAAAAACTATGTTAATATATTATTTCGGATGCCCAAATTATAGTTTACTGTCAAAGGGATGTAATTTCTACTTAGAAAAATCTCTTCCTTTTTTCTTGTATACATATAATTGTCTTTGAATCGTTATGAGGCCTGATAGAGCAGAGATTAACACGTATGCTTTCCAATCCAAAGGTTGCCGGTTTGAATCGCAGCAATGACACAGCAAAACTTTTTTAAATTTATAACATAATGGTATGGAATTTTAAACATAAGATAGAGCCAATTACCGAAATAACTCCAAACAACAGAATAATTTAGACTATGCATTTTTTAGAATTGATATGATGTATACATACCAAAGTCCCATTGTGTAGAAGACTTACCAAATTGCCCAATTTTCGAATTTTGAAAGCCCAAGTGTGTAGAAGACACACTGTACTTATAATAGATGTGATACTACCGTCACCTGGGCCAATAATGCCAAAATTACACAGAAACGCCATAGAATAAGTACTCATGCTTTATTTCTTTTAGAAGAACTGACGATTATATCTTGATAAAATGATTTCTTTGTGGCATCCACCAGATTTTCATGGGTCTTTTTTTTTTCTTATAACGAGTTCACAGTTCAGGATAGATGCGGAATATAACATGAATATTTTCCATTTCATTACTAAAAGATTTGATGTCATTGGTAATCCATTGTTCGCTCACATTTTGCATACAGAAAAATCAGATGCCTAAATTATAGTTAAATAGATGTAATTTCTACTTAGAATATATCTCTTCCTTTTTTATTGTATACATATAATTGTCTTTGAATCGTTATGAGGCCTGATAGCGCAAAGATTAACACGTATGCTTTCCCAACATCCATACTATAACCACCATCAAAACTTTTTTACAATAAAATAACACCCTCACAACCCCTCAAATACACAAAACACCCCAAAACTACCACAAAAACATTAAATTCAAATAACAACAATTTTTTTTACACAATTAACACAAAGTATTCTCCAACAAATTATACACTCAAAAGCACCCTCACAACCCCTTAACACAAACTACTGCAAAACTCACTACACAAAAACAAAACCATGACTCAAATTATGCAAACATCGCTCTCTCACCCCTAACCAGATTTTGGTTATATTTTTCCTGGGAATCTCAACACAATACATTTCCACAAACACACTTCATTCACAAGAAATCAAAACTACACAAAATATCGGTATAAATCGAAAGATAGGAGACCGAACTAAACCCAAAAACCAACATGCACTATTTCGAATGCTCAGAGAACAACTTTAAAATCTGCTGGGATGGGTCCCATTTCCTCGTATGCCCATCTTTGGGCCAGGGCGTTCGTCTGGAGTCCCGGAAAGGGACCTCCGGGGGAATGGTCTGGCTCTCTCCGGACTGGAGTTGCGCGAACAGCCTCATCTGTAATTATATTATATATGTATGAATGTTGGAATATTGTCGATAATTTCAATATGATAGGCTTCACCACACTATACAATAATAGCAAAAATAACCAGAATGATGGAATCATAATTTATGTAAAATCCAACCTAAATTTCTCTTTTGATAACAAAATTTTTCATCATTGTAAAATCTCCATTAGTCATATTCATTGCACAATAAATAATATCAAAATACCCATACATGCCTGCTACAGAGCACCATCCACTAATGCAGATCTTTTTGTAAATGAACTTGAAAATTATTTGCAAAATATTCCACAAAGCCAAATAGATATATTTGTTGGAGACATTAATATTGATATACTGGATAAAAAAGACCTTGTTTCGAATAATTTCTTTGCTCTGATGTCATCTTTGTGCTTCAAATCATATATTAACACTTATACGAGGGTAACACCTACAACAGCAACTTGTATTGACCATATCTTTATGAAATAAAATCTACAATATACCAATCTAAAATATAAGTCATTCGCCATCAATGCAGTTGTTACGGATCACTATCCTGTATATCTAGGATTGCACTATGACTGTTTATCTGCTCCAAAAATAAAAAAATAAAAAGTTATTCAGATTCTGGATGCTAATAAATTTTTAAATCTAATAAAACTGCAAGACTGGAGTATAATACATGAATATAATAACCCAAATATAGCTTATTCAACATTTTCTGATATATTTATTGAAATATATAATCAGGCCATAAATAAAAAAGAAGTATCTATCAAATGCTCTAAAAATATAAAACCTTGGATTTTACAGGCCATTATCAATTCTATAAAACACAGGGACAAAATGAAGTTTAAAGCGATCAAGAGTAAAAATGAATTACTATTGAATGAATATAAATCATACCGAAATCAACTCAACAAAATAATACACGCAGCAAAAAATAACTAAAAAAAAAAAAAAAATTCAAATGATGTAAGATTTAATAATGATGTTGACATGGTAACTATTGCAACAAATATTTCAATGAAATTGGTTTAAAAATGGCTAGTAAGATCAAAAGATTTACTAATGACTACAAAAATAGGTACCCAACTATTTCTGAATCTATGTTCCTCTATCCAGCTACTGAAAACAAAATAATCCAACACATTAACTCGCTAAAAAATAACTCTTCTCCAGGAATAGATGGGATTACTTCTATAACATTAAAACTTATACATTCGTATATTATATCCCCACTCTTATATATAATTAACTTAATATTTAAAACGGGCATAGTCCCAGACAAATTTAAAACTTCAATAATAACCCCAATCTATAAAAATGGTAATGTGACAGATATCTCTAATTACAGACCCATTAGCATAATAAGTAATTTTTCCAAAATTTTCGAAAAATGTTTAAAGATTAGACTCCATGATCATCTAAATAAGCATCAAATATTACATAAAAATCAATTTGGATTTAGGGAAAGTAAAAGTACTTCTGACGCAATGTATGAAGTTGTTAACTCAATAAAAGACAACTTGGAAAGAAATAAAAAATGTACTGCAGTCTTCTTAGATTTAGCAAAGGCTTTTGACACGGTCCCACATAATAGACTCCTCGAGGTATTGGAAAATTACGGGATCCGTGTCAGAAATTTTCAAGAACTACCTCTATAATAGAAAACATACTGTAAAAATTAGAGACTCAGCAACTAGGCATCCCCCAGGGGCCGGTACTCTTTATCACATACATAAATTCACTACTAAGCCTTAATATAAGTAAATCTACAATCTCATATGCAGATGACACTGTATTATTGATCTTCGAAGATGACTCTTGGGATGGTGTAAAAGTAAAAGCGGCAGGAGGTGTACAAAATGTTAAAGAGTGGCTGGATTTTAATAAACTCTCACTTAATACAAAAAAAAACAAAATACCTAGCATTTTCAAACACAAATATGATCCAGATAACTATAAATAAAGTCTGAATGTTTTTTGGGGAGGTATAAGAATATTGTTTTCCATCAGTATTTTCAAAAGTTTTTTGAATATGCTTTTTTGAATAGACTGAATATACAAGGTATATTTAGCTTATTGCGCACCCGTGAATGATGGGTGTCATTTTATAACGAGAACCGCAAAACAGCGAAATTACACATTTTTTCATATTTTTTTCTGGCTTATTGAAGACTTATTGTAAAAATTTCAAAGGAAAAATATTTTTATTTTTTTATGGACTATCAATTGTTAGCAGTTGCGCAAGAAGTTAGATTACATCTTGTATATCTAGAAAAGGAAAAAATATTCTGAAAATCATTCATTCATTCTGTTACAATATTATGAAGCTACTATAGATGCAAAAGAATGCTCTATTGGGGTTTTTTGTGACCTAAGTTAAGCAGTTGTCTATATTGGGCACTGTATGATTTATTTTATATATCAATTAATTGAACAGATTAATATGTGATATTCCTCTAACTATATATACGGATGATACCTCGGTAATCATATCCCACAGAAACGAAATATCACTACAATATCATTCTGAGAAAGTTATATGAGTGGTTTTCAGCTAACTCAATAATGAGAAAAACCTCAATAATGAGAAAAACACACTTTCTTAAATTCCAGAAGGATTAGAACTCTTGTCCTGCCCTGAATATTGAAACTACAACTAATCCAATGACACAAAACTTGTAAAACGTTAAATTCTTTGGTGTACAATTTGACGGTATATTAAGTTGGAAAACACTGAGAAATCAGTTCAAAATCTAAATTCTCAGAACTATCCATTCAAAAACCTACATAAGATCTTGATTGAAAAACAAATACTCAACGTCTACTATGGACAGGTAGAATTACGGTGAGGTATAGGGGTTGGTCCACACAAGCAAATAATGTTTTTTTTGGGACAAAAAAGTATTATAATTATCTCCGGTGTTTCAAGACAACGTAGTTATAAGGATCTCTTCGTGAAATTGAATATCTTGACCTTATCTTCACTTTATATATTTGAAATGTGCATTTACATTTTTTTAAACGAAGATAATACATACGATCAGAAATACATGATGAAAATACAAAGTTTTCAAATCTTTTTAACAAAGTATATAGTTTCATACTGATTTTTTCCAATAAATTGAATACAAAAGGATGGAAAGAATCATTTACATGAGGTAAACGCATATACCTATTAATGATACGAAGCAATTCAGAAAATATGTTAAGAAACTACTCTTGGGAGAATATTCTATACTCTAGAACTAGTGTGAAGACCTCTGCCATTTTCTAGCAGCCGCTTTTCAGGTAGCAGCCAAATGACCGCTGGCTTCGGATTTTTTTTATTACTTCGCAAAAATAATATAATATTGCAAAGTCATTTTTTTAGTTCTGCAAATGAATGAAACTGCGCAGTTCTCTTCGACATAACTGGAGTTTGGCGAAAATGCAACTTTCTTTAATATGAAGTTTGGCGCTTTCGTGAATAATATTCGTATCTTTCAAGTATTCTATGAACACCCTATTAATTTCCTTGAAAAAACATAATAACATTCGAATGCACTTCTTACAATATTAATAGGCCTTTTCATTTAGATCATTTTTTAAGGCGCATGCGCTGGTTTTGAGACCCAAAGTCTGATTGGCTATTGGGAAAGTGAATAGCCATTGGTTGGTTTTGAAATAACAATTGGAGATTGGCTTAGTTCAAAATTAGCGGTATTTTCACATTATGTCAACAGTCAACTTTATGACAAATGCACCTGCATACATTGGCGTTCGTAACTTTCTTTGTTGGTTAATTACTTATTACCTATTTTCTAATGGTGAGTTTTCTTCTCCATGTAAATTCAAGTCAACTATCCATAGGAAAACTCGGAAATATTTTATTTCCTTTAAACAAAAAAAAACTCGCCGTCAATGCTGTTGGGTCTGACAGGTAAACAAAGTTAGTCATTTGTCATCTAAATGAAAAAGCCTATTGGAAACAATACTCCAGAAAAAATGTCTAGTTAGTAATTCATGAAAATGTACTTATACCAACATATTTAGTCTACTGCTAAGAACATTTTTGATGAATATATAGCCACCTCAAAAGTTACATGGTGATAGAAATATATCACAATGGACCCCTCCTATGGGGTTGGTTTTGAGAATACTAACATATTTAGACAATTCTATCTCACAGGGGGATGAAAGGATACTATATTAAATCTCTTCCATAAAAGGGTATAATTTGAAATTTTGGAAAATACGTTTTAGTCATACCGAAACATTTAGCCAATTCCATTTTCATGGGGTGAATTGAAAAGACTACAATATGAATCTATGAATATGAATAACTGTCCCACACAAATGAACATTATTTAAATGTAGGCATACCTACCTATTTAGTAATTGAAAGTCACTGCATATAAACGATTCGAGAGCCGTTCAACTCTATAGCCATATTGGCAAGACATTTCCGTATGCCTTAAATCTATTTCAAAATTTCTATTCCATAACTCCACCTGATGTTCATTGTTGTTTCGGTATTGTTTATAAAATTAAAAGTCCATTCCAATGTTAATAATATTTTTAGAGGGAATTTACAGGGTTTTACAAAATACCTGGAACTGTGCCGTAGTTCCCACACTGCATATTCAATAAAGATGTATTTTCACCAAATGGTCAAAGTACGCAGTTTCAAGAATTTTGGGAAGCTTATCGAATCAATGGAATTATTTAAGTATGCAATGATTTCTCATTTTTTTGAAGTAATGCGAACTATATTATGCCACTGGTTTTATGGCAGCTATCTGAAAAACGGTTACTAGAAAATGACAGCGGTCTTCACTATAGATCTAGAGGAATATCTCACATATAATATTAAATTCAAAATGCATGTTGTTGTTATTAAACGCCGAATAACTTAGACTAGTTGTTACTGTAAATACCTATCCTATAAAAGTTAACATTTTAAAAGTAAGCTATGAAAATGACAACTCTATTATGTTTGTTTAGTAACAATGGAATAATCAAAATGGTTTACAGTGAGGGAGAAAAAGTTCAAATATATACTTTTTATATACAAAACAACAAAAATAAACGTGCAACAAAAAGAGCATATAGGGTGTTGTATCCAAATCGTCCAACACCGTCAGAAAATACATTCAAAAATATTTACCAAAAGGTGAATCATACCTTCAGTTTCTGTAGAAAAAAGCGTGTAGTTCAAAAAAACCAGGAAGAACAGCTAAATATATTGCTTCCTTTTAAAGGTAAGCCTATCCATATTAATTCGCGAATATACTTTTTTGAAACATTGTAGTTCATTTCAGAAAATTCTGAATGTATTTAAAAAAATGTAGGCTATCAATTAGGTAAAAGTTTTTCCAAAATCAACTTACTTTGAATAAGAACAACTACAAACCTATACAATTTTACCCGTTTTAACAGACTCAAGAGGAAAAAGATGGAATTTTGCCAACAGATGATTCAAAATTTGAATGAAGATCCCGATTATGTAACTAAAATATTATGGAGTCCCACCATCATGATCAATAATCATCAAATCCAACCATGCACTACAATAAAATACTTGGGAATATATCTAGATCACAAGCTCAATTTCAACCATAACACCGTATTAGGAAAAGGAGGGTCAAGACAAGAGCAAAACATTTCAGAACACTAACTTATAGAAACCAGGGAATCAAAGCGTCAACTGCAATCAAAATTTATAAGTCAATCTGCAGACCAATTTTGGAATATGGCCATCCTCTTTACCTCAACTGCAGAAATACCGCAAAGAGGAACTTACAAGTTGTAGACGACACCCAAACAACCCACTCCATAACCCTTCCAATAATTTGCTCTACTCCAAGACCAAAGTGCAATATAATTAATGGTATGATCAATAAAATACTTCATTATTATTATTATGGAGCGATGAGTCGGCCTTTTCTACGGCAGGAGTTTTCAATAAGAAAAATCGAAAGTCGTGGAAAAGAGGACAACAGAAAAAGATTGGTAAAACAAATAAAGAAAACAGGAAGAAAAACTGTTATCGTTTGGTGCGGAAAATTGTTGGCCCTATAGTTCATGATTATATACTAACAGGAGTTACCTATCCAAATCCCAGAAGTAGAAAATATTCTTTTACAGAATTTTTCGGAAGTCGAGCTTTATTTGGATGCAAGATGGGACAATCCCGCATAGTGTCCTAGCCGTTCAAGAACATTTGAATAATATATTCCCAATATGGATAGGAAATAATGGAAGTATCAAATGTCCACCTAATAGTCCGGACTTGGCCCCTATGGATTCATTTTTCTGGAGATTTCTAAAAGACATTGTTAATAATAATAATATTCAATTCATTAAAGACATGATTTTACTTGAAATAGAGAATCTCATTGTCAATAATGAAGCATTTTTCCTCGCATTTTTCAATGCACTTATAAACATAAGAAGACGTTATCAATTATGCATTGTTAATAATGGTGGACATATTGAACATCTTTTATGAGTTATCATGTTATTTGAATTTCCTAAATAAATCTTTGTTATCTATTTTTGTATAATTATTTGAACTTTTTCTTGCTCACTGTAAACCATTTTGATTATTCCATTAAAGAAATGTCAATAAACAAACATAATATAGTTGTCATTTTCATATCTTACTTTAAAAATGTTAACTTTCTTAGGATAGGTATTTACAGTAACAACTAGTCTAAGTTTTCGACGTTTAACTCAAAAAGGTATAAGATAGGGGTAACATATGGTATATTTTGAAATCAGAAAAAAATTCCAAAACCAATAATGTACAGGGTATTCCATAAAAAAAATGAATTCCCTGAAATCTGCACGTTACTGTATTTTTGATAGCATTTTATCAAAATTCAGTCATAGCCACACAACTTTTACATTTAATTTTTGTTCTATAGGTAATAATAACAATGATAAGGAGTGGGTAATTTATAGTGAATAACCGGTACTTTCATATTTTCACGTTGTGTCTGTTTATACAAAAGTGTTAAATCTTTTTTAGAATTAAATAATTTAAATTATTTTCAAGATGCCATATATGCAATGAATGTGTCATATTGAATTTTAGGGGGGGTAGGTAAACAGCGCTTTTCCATTCTTAATGTGTGATTTAAAGGTTATTTAATAGCACATTATTTTTGAGTCTGCTACTTATTTTGAAGGACCTAAAACACAGTATAGCATTTTTATTTAATAAATGAAGATGACATAAGTCATACAATTTTTTAGGATGACGATATTGATGGTGAATTTGATCCAGAAGAACATGACAGAAAAATGCAGGATCTGTTTAACAATGAATTTTACTCAGTTGAAGATGGAGGACAGAAGCCTCTTTTTCCAGAACTTGATGAAGAATTGGAGATTGGTAATATGTAGAATTCAATTTTTCATTCTTTCATTTCATTTATTTTTCAGAAAATTGGGACCATTATAGTATCGAGAATGAAGAAGATAATTTGCACACAAGCTGTGGTGATGAGGACAATGTATGTAATTAACCATTTTTTTATTACTTGTTGATTTTAGTCCACTTAACCCAAAAATGTACCCACTCAAAAGTTTCTATTATATCTATACACAGAATGTTTCTTATAACGAAAAAATTTCTTCGAAAATAACAGGGGCCATTGGTATTCCGTAAAAGCAAATGATTTCAATATTGAAATGACTATTTTTTTAAGCATCTCGTCATATTTTCGAAAACATAGTCTATATTCAATTATGCAGTCTATATTCGTTAATGAAGCATATACATATAATCATGTCATGTCATATACCCACAAAATCAACTTTACCATGCTATGGAGAGAAATATTCAGTGACCATTCTCGAATAGTGCACTGTGTTACACAGGACGTCAAAAATGAATTTATCAAACATGTAACATAATAAACCAGAACGTACAGTATGGCTGAATATTAAAAAAGATGAAGCTGACTTCTTTCATGTTTAGTGATATCCCTAGTGTCGATATAACTACTGATAATTGATAATATATATACTCTCATAAGTTATTAACTAACATATACATTTCTACTGAAAGAAAGTGACATTTATGAGAAGAAAGAAATTCAACAATAGTAAGGAAAGACACCATTGTTGTCCAAGTTCAAACAGATTGGAATCATT
Source organism: Gonioctena quinquepunctata (assembly GCA_018342105.1). Classification (NCBI taxonomy): domain Eukaryota; kingdom Metazoa; phylum Arthropoda; class Insecta; order Coleoptera; family Chrysomelidae; genus Gonioctena; species Gonioctena quinquepunctata. The sequence goes on along the minus strand of JAFIRS010001230.1, from coordinate 19,173 downwards.
TATAATAATATCAGAAGGTAGTTGAAAAATTATTTGAGAAGATTAAAGCATTAAAAAAGGGGATATAGTCAGGTTAATTTGTGCATTCAAGGATATACAAGAAGTGTTATTTTTTATGGAATTGATTTGAAATATTTCCAGGATGTTCATTAACATGTTAAGCCCCGCATGGCATTTAACTGATGCGTCACTTCAACGTACCCTTGGAAGTGCGAGGTATCAGGTACAGAGCAACATTTAGTTTCAGACCGGGTGGGTGCTTTGTGATAATGTGAATGTTATGGCGAATAAAAACGCCCGGTCCCAACAGTACATCGCTGTTTGCGGGTTGGGAATATTTCAATATACAAAAAAGTTACATACATTTTTGTGTTTAATTGCATTATTTTACCAAATAATCATTTATTACTAGAAATTACAAACATTGATTGAATAATACAATCATTGTGACAACTAAATATTTTTGTAGCATTGCGAGTTTTAGAAAAACAAGAAACACTAAATTAGAGAAAAGTGTTCCAAATGGTGGTCTTTTTTTTGTCCAGACCGGGTGACATCTATGTAATTACCCATTTTTTTCCAAAAATGAGTGCTTAAGAAAACGGTTTCAACATAAGAAACATAACCAAGATATGGTGTTAAAAAATATCTATGTCTAGGTGTGGAATTAATAAAGTTGATATTGAGAGATTTTGATAAGTGTTGGTGGTTAGAAATCTTGTTGGGGAAGGGAAGTCATTGATAATGCCAATTTGTTTAATGACATTAAGTTCTTTATTGAAATTTTTTATAGATTGAAAATTCAAATTCGTTGTTATTTTCAGTAATCAATAAATCTAAAAAGGCTAAACTATTAACAAACTTAACTTGCCGTAACATCAGATTGTGTGGTGATTACTCAAGAACCATGAACCCTCATCTAGTTCCTGACTTATACCCAAAACCTGTTTTTTGGAAACCTAGGCTGGTATCATTGGCTTATAGAAAAATTATGGATGGAGAAATCGATAAATTATTAGGCCAAGGTATATTCGAACCTGCCGAAATAACAGAGTGGGCTACCTTGTTGGTTGCCGTTGTCAAATCGGACGGTAACATCAGATTGTGCAGTGATTACTCAAGATCCACGAACCCTCATTCAGTTCCTGACTTATACCCGATGCCAAATTTTTTTCAAAGCTACATGGGGACAACATTTGACTAAATTAGACCTTAATTGGACTTACAACCAGTTTGAGTTAGATAATCATTAACTAAAGACTTATCAAGAAATATTAATCCTATGGACCACTTTACAAATCCCCCTATTCCTCAATCTTTCTTACTGTATGATACTGATACTAGGGAATTGAAAGAACTTATAAAATCAATTAAAAATAAAAAACCCATGAAATAGATGAAATTTCTATTAATTTTTTTTTAAATCTGCCAGATCAGGCTCTTGATGTATTGGCCACACTGATTAATGATTCATTTCGCAGAGGGCTTTTCCCTGATTTCCTAAAAACATCTATTGTCATACCTATACATAAAGGAGGTAATTATGACGAGCCAGCAAACTTCCGACCAATTTATCTCATACCTAGTCTAGCTAAAATCATTGAAAAGTTAGTTAAAAATAGAATAACAAAATTCTCTGAAAAATATTCCATAATTTCTCCAAATCAGTACGGTTTTCAGAAAAAAAAATGCCAGTGATGCCATTTTCTCTTTCCTTCAGGGAGTATACACAAATGTCAATAGTGGTGAAGCTGTTGCGGCAGTATTTTGTGATTTCTCAAAGGCATTTGACTGTGTTGATCACGAGATACTGTTAGCTAAGCTTCACCACTACGGCTTTAGAGGTGTAGTTAACGACTGGATGAAGTCTTATTTAACCGATCGCTACCAAATAGTAATGTTTCGCTGTGAGACTTGTAACAAAAGAGCTCGGACTCTCAGTAGCAAAAACAAGTTACTATGCCTTGATAGACCTAAGATACGGAATCCCATTTTGGGGAGTATGCAATATCAATCTCTTACAAAGCACCATGATACTACAAAAACGTGCAATTAGATATTTATCTACAGCAAAGGCAAGTGATCACTGTAAACCATTATTTGTATCCCTTGAAATACATACTGTTTTCGCCATTTTCATCCTTGAAACAGTATGCTTGATTAAAAAATATTTGTATAATTTCAATACTACTCCTTCCCATTACTCTATTCGCAAGCATAACGGTATCAATTTACCAAGACCAAATTCGTCCTTAGTGAAGGACTCTTTTATCTACAATGGTTGCAAGATGTTCAACCATTTACCAGATTATATAAGGACTATTACCTACAATGATCATTTCAAAAAGGCTGTGCATTTATTACTATGTGATCGACCTCATTATAGCTTGGAAGAATTTTATTCTGACACTTTTTAACCCTTTACTCTTCTACCTTCAAACTTATCAATTAATCTCATATACCAACATCATACTCATGTTGCTTCGTTCTTTTTAGTGTCATGACCGCGTTATATATAGATATAAGTTTAGATTTATATAAGTGCTTTGTCCATATGATTTTATTTTCTTCTTGATGACAATCATTTTTTTTTCTCTATCTCTCTAAGCAAACTGTGATTGAGTACTATATAATATTTTATCTTTTTATATTGTCAGATGTGATTGTTTTTCGTTTATGGATCGAGTTTATACATGTATATCTACATTTATTTATTTATTTATTTATTACAAAGTAGGGATACAAACAGATAAATCCAACGAGTATCTGCAATCTAATAGAAATCGAATAGTGAGCTAAAATAACTTACAAGATAAACATTATGAATGATGCATTATAGAATAAATATGAACAAATATGACTAAATGTGAATAAATGTGAACAAATATGAATAAATGTGAATAAATATGAACAAATATGAACAAACATGAATAAAGTGACAATATACCTATGTACAATGTGAACAATATATACAATATATAAACAATTCAATGAGATATTATCTATACTTATTTATTACATTTACTTATTTATTGTATTGAATGAATGTGGTTTTTTGTGGAGGAACAACGTTTCTTGACATGTTTTTTGGGTAACCTTCCACAGTCTGAAAATGAAAATATAATATGGAAAATCTTTACAAGAAATTTTCAAGTTCCCACAGTAGTCTTACACCTTTATGCGGAATTTTTGGCAAATCTTTCATTCATTTCACATCCCATACATAAATTGCTTCAAAAGAATGTTAAATTTAAGTAGAATAAAGATTGTGATGCAGCATTTGACAAAATGACGGAATTAATGTGGTAATGACACATTTTGATCCAACACTACCAATAATAGTCACCACAGACGCATCAGAACATGGTTTTAGGCGCTGTCAACTCAGAAAATACCAAATGGAGAAGAAAAACCTGTATGTTATATGTCAAGCACTGTCAAAAGGTGAAACATATTCGACGATCCACCGTGAAGGACTTACGATTTATTAAGCAATAAACAAACTATCACAATATTTAGTAGGACATTTTATTTTGGGATGCGATCATTTGCCATTAATCTCTCTGTTTGGTCAGAACAAAGGAATACCAAAGATGCAAGCTAATGAACTGCAGCGATGGGCAGCTTTCCTTTCAGGATTTAGTTAAACCTTAGTACATATCAAAGGTGAGAAGAACCACTCAGCTGATTTTCTATCAAGAGCGCCAATAAAAGCATCATCATCAGATTTTCAAGGAAATGAGAACGGAAAAATGTCAAGAATGGCCCATGGACAAAAAAACTACTAGAAGAGACTAAGAATTACAACAAGTTATAGAGTTTGTAAGAAACAACAAAGTTGAACAGCATAAGTCGAAAACTGCATGACTAGTGGGTGGACTAGTTACGATTATGCGAACTCCGGGGTATCTGGCGCCCCCCGGTTTCATTTGCTTTACTGCGGCATGCGGGGCTCTGCCGCAGGTGTTTGTTTTTCCCCAGCTTCTCATACGAACTATTATGGTTGAAAACATGACAAACAGGGCGAGGAAAACTCTCCAAAAACCATGGGAGGATGCGGAACTGAGGGTAGTTGGAGAGGCAGCAGTGCCTCACAACGAAAACCTTGGTGAAATATCTACCTAGATGAGCCAAAAGCTCTTCAAATAAACCTCCAACATTCAAAAACAGCCACGAGTGTGTTTAGAAGGAAGTTTATTGAAGAAAACCTCAGTATAGGGTTGCTTCAAGAACCCTGGATCACTAGAGGATGAATACAAGGACTCGCAATTAAATCATGTAAGTTACTTTTTTGCAACACTCATGAAAAACCACAAGCAGCTATATTGCTCGCACCTAACATTAAATTTACTCCAGTTCCAGAGTTCATCACTGGAGATTTGGCAACTGCTATCGTGGAAGTGCCAACTGAAATAGGCTAGAGACAGATTGTTATGGTCTCGGCCTACTTCTCAGGGGACTGAATGGAACTCAGCTAACTTTTTCCAATGAAGTCAAATACCTGGGCGTCATAATCGACCAGAGACTAACATGGAACACTCATATTACAAATATTCTTTCCAAGGCTACAGCGGCAACCTGGACGTGACGCAGAGTTTTTGGAAAGACATGGGGTTTGAAACCGAAAATGATATACTGGTTATATCAAACGATTATCAAGCCCATGGTCACCTATGCCTCATTAGTATGGTGGCCAAAAACCCAACAGCACTCGGCACAAATCAAGCTGCAGAAAGTGCAGCGGTTAGCTTGTCTGGGAATCACAGGAGCCATATTCACTTGCCCCCCTGCAGCACTAGAGGTAATGATGAATCTTCCGCCACTGCATTGTGTGTAATGAAAGAAGCGGAAAAAGTGCCTTCAGACTGCACCAGGCATCAAACTTGAAGGCTGGAAATCTGATTGGACATCTGAAGATTCTGAAAAATATTCCCCTAGAATCCAGGTAGAAGCCATCAGATATTGCGACTGCCAAGCGCTGTTTTGCAAAAGGGTTAAGTTCCTCGAAGGGGTTTCACTACCGCCCTCAGACATCAGGAACTTAGCTCCCAGTACACTGACACTCTTCACATGGAGTCTCGAAATCTCGAGCCTTGAATAAATGAAGGGTAATGTACAAAAGACCTTACAGGTCGAGGTATGGAGTGGCTGAAGAGCCATATTGACCCCTGTAAAATCTACAAGAAACAACAATTGGTGCAACACAGTACCAGAAAATATAAAACCTTTTTATCATAGACGAAATGTACTAGCAATAGAAAATGGGACTGTCCTGGGGTGCACCTGTTATAATACTAACGTTATTATGCTGCATGAGGCTCATTTTGGGATATATAAAATGAATTCAACAGCCAGAAGTTTTTTGTATTGGCCAAAAATGGAAGTCACATAGATAAACCAGAGATAATCTGCCTAAGGCAAAATTAACACAATGGACTCCGGAAACAGAACCATGGTCAAGGATTTGCATTTATTTTTGCGAAATTCATGGACATATATTTTTTTTAAAAGGTTGGAATTAAAAAAAAATTAAAAAAATTTTGATTTGGAACTTTGTTTAAATTTTGAAAAATTGAGTTTTTACAAGAAAATGGTATAGGACACGTGACATCACCACCACAAAATGCAGAGTCGAATGGAAAATGCAGTAAAAACCATTAAGAAAAAAATAAAAACTATCATCAAAGATCCAAAGAACAAAAAATATAAAAGTAAAATAAGGAAAAATTTACATTATTAGAGAATAAACTGAAAAGGGGGAAAACCAAGAAAATATAATACAAGAACAGGATAAAAAGAACATTAAAGTGATGCAAGATAAAAAAGTACAACATGGAGGCAGAAAAAAAAGTTATTATAAAGCAACAAGTAATGGCTAGAGATTGTAGATCAGCAAAACCAAGTTAGGCAGAAGCAGTCATAACTCCAAAAATAGGAAGATCAATGTACGAATGCCAATTGCAAGATGGCAACCAACTAATACAGTGCAATCTTAGGGGCAAAGAACAGGTTGAACCCCAGGCAAATAAAAAGGACAACGAAATCAGGTATGTTCTTATACAGACAAACCCACAAGAAATTAAAAGCACCGAAAGACCCAAACAACGAATAACTAGACCTATAGATTGGTTCAAACCAAGTGCAGACATATACAAAATATCATCTCTGCACTGCAACAGTAAATTTCAGAGCAGCGACACAGCTGAAAGTCTGAAAAATATTGTTTAAATGTCACTTCTTCTTGCAATAATTGTTTATAAAGGTGCTTTTAGATGAAAAGGGAAACATTCTCAATTGAATATTGATAGAAAGATTTTTCTGTGAATTGAAAAATCCACGATTAAAATGCTTTTAGATATTAGTAAATAAAAACAGTTAACAGTAGTGTCACAAAAAAGCCGATTCCATGCCATATTTTGTACCAGAGAGAAGGTACAAATGATCAATTTGTAATTTTTAATAGGTATAAAAAAACTTAATATAATACCTATACAAAGGACCTCCCACCGCATCAATGGGAAATTGGCTTTCGGTGAAGTTGCTCGAATTTTTTATATATTGCAGAACTCGTGATGCTGATCAAATGTCTCCATTGCACCGCTCTACATTCGACAGTTTAGATTATATGTATAGGGTGCTAAAGATAACTTTTCCAAAATTTCAAATGGCCATTGTGAAGAGATTTTTGAATATATAAACCAAATCGATTGTTCAGATGGCCGATTTGAATACACTATAGAGAACAATGATTCCTGCACGTACGGACGATATACAGGGTGAATCCAATATAGCAAGTTTTTCAGTGATTTCCAAAAAATTGAGTGGTGGAATTTCATTTATTTTCAGATATTTTGTAGAATACTAATATCAATTGCGATTGTAGGATACCAATATCAATTGCGATTGATAATATTAGCATCTCCTGAATTAAACTGACATATCTATTATGTACTTCTCATGAAACTGCACCAGTCCTGCTTATTGATATATCCAAATGCCTGAAATTCCGGAAAAGTCGGTTACAAACTCGATCGTTCACAGTGTAAGTTCACTCGGCAGATACATTAAATATACAGGGTGGATCAAAAACTAGTGTCCTTAACTGATAATTTCCTTGAAGTAGTTATAATTGATATTGATGTCATTGAAGCATTTACACAAATATGTGTTCGACACACATCTGTTGAAAGGTTTTGAACAATTTTCTCTGGAATATTTTGAATGATATATATAAACCTATATATACTACGAGTAGTAGAACGACTCGAGTGAAGGTAAAAGAATCTCGAAAAATATAAAAAAATAACATTATTATAGGTAACTGACTATGCTCATATTTAATTATAAAAAATGTTTCGTACCTATACAGAGTGTATCACATTCGCGTAACAACAATGAATTTTAATATTCCTTGGAGAATTTCTAGATTTTAGATATATGTTGCATATGGAATTATAGAATAAACCACAATCGACTTTCTTCCAATGACTAGCGAAACTACCAATTCGCAAAACATACTCGTTGCTCGAATTGATACCTCAATTGGTGAAATTTCGATTGATTGGTAATTGAAACTTCCTGTATATGGAAAGGAATACATGTTTAGTAGCCTGCTGTGAACCATTTGTGACCAATATAATCTCATATAAATGCTTTCTTGATTACGAAAAAATATGGACTCACTGTTGACTTCCTACCGTAGATCAATTAGATTATGTAGAAAATACTCAATAACTTGTACTGATGAATAACTTCGAGGAAAAACTTTATTTTCAAAATACAGAAGTTTTTATATCAACTTCAAATTCAACTTGACAGTCAACAACTTTTTTTTTTAAACATAATAACATGGCAAACTATATTATCCTAATATTGAATTCATATCATAACATCATAACACTTCCACTAATTTAATATTTGAATATATCCTGTATATAAAATTATGAGACTTGTTGTAAAGCTGGCTCTATACAGGGTGTTGTGAAAACCACACACCTGACCACCAATTGTTTTGCCCTGACTACGGGGTGTTGTGATTTAACCCACCACACCTGTAATACCAGACATAATTCGTTAGGTTGGAAAAACAGTATTGAAAGCATCGACTATCTGAATATAGTCGAACCGGTTATGATATATGGAGCGGTCTACAAATATCAATATCCTTTCTTTCAATACCGGAACATGGGCTGTTTATTCAGGAAGTACTACCGTTCAGAAAGATTCGAACCAAACAATGTTTTGATAAAATAATAATGCACTCGTAAAAGTTAAAATGTATATATATATTTAATAAAAACTGACACAACTCTATCAATCGTCTATGGACGTATGATAGGCAACAATATTCATACAATGAAAACTAATGTAGCGTATTGGCAGATAATTCTGCAGTGGCTTCACAATAGGAATAATTTTAATAAGAGAACAAGCTTGAAATTCAATTGCTACCAACGACTAACAATACCTCTCTTTTTGAGATCTTTGTAATCTTGAAAACTATGGACATACTTTATAGACACATACACATTTTAATGGGTTGGGTTTTGCCATAAACATAAATACAGAAGAACAAACATGAGACTCACCCTGTTTAACACTTATTCACTGGAGTAGTTTTAAACGGCAATTAGATTTGAATTTATTATTACTGCGTTTCCTTCCGTGTCGATCGGTTAGTCTAATTAATTCGTCCGGTATATTCGTATACAGATAAGGTTTTTCTAAGTGATCGTGAACCATTGAAATTGCGGAATCCCGTTATTATCTCTGTTTTGGAAGCTTTGACAATTTGTGGAAACTATACTGTTCACTCGTGTTTTTACTAGGAGCTTCAATACTTGATTTGAATCGGTTGAGTTTCTATGTTTGCTGAAGTTCACTACACTCATTGGGAAACTCTCATTATTATTGTACGATACGGTAGCTCGACTAACTTTTTAACCTAACTTTTGAGGATGACATGTTTCTAGTTCACTGTCGAACATCGAATGCCCTTTGTTGATATGAAACTCACGCTTTTATAACCCTTCGTCGGATCACGTGATAATTTGTCTAACCGCGCCTAGCGATTATAATTATCTTCAACTGGTCGTAATAAAAATAATTAATGGGTTGTTTTGTTTCTGTCATAGATAAAAATATATAAAACATAATTTTATGCCTTCTCTGGGGAAAGTTATATTTAATGACTGTCATACGCGGTGAATTTATGGCGTCTAGACGGGTCGATTCCCGGGTGAATTACGAGTTTGTTTACTTTTTTAATGATGCGGTGTGGTGACACCTCGCATTATCGCTTCTTGTAACGGCTCTGTGTTTATCGACTTTGGACGGGTGTTAGAATTATGGTAGTAAATAAAACTGATTTTCTTATCTCGCTGTGACTGTAACGGGTAGCAATCAATAAACTTTGTTTTGCTCTCCTAGATGAGTCATTTAAGCATTCGGTATACAATGGTTACGTCTTGGTAATTATCTTTAAATGCATTTCTGTAATTACAGGGCATAACATTTCGACCCAACCCTCAAACAAAAAACTTTGACAAACTCAAATTTTTTTCGAATAACAACTCTCTCACCTACAGTAAGCAAAAATGTTTTAACTTTCTGAAGTGTAATCCTATTCTAGCGACAAATTTTATAAGTCTTGCTTTGACAATTACAATAGATTACTGTTTTACATCTTCTAGAGGATAATTATAATCTATCCCCAAATTTATTAGCCTCACTGCTCAGTACTTAATTCTAATTTTCTTAAAAATAACATGCAAATAATCATGCAAACACACAATAAAGTCTTTTTCTTCCATGGGGTAATTTCCATACTGTAAGGGTATGTACTCGCCTTCTTCAACGAGGGGATTTTCTCACTTCTATTCCGGTGGGCATCAATTTAACTCTATCCGTTGGATCCTCTGGGAATTTTTCCTGCTACGCCGCTGGGTAAGGGTACGTAGCAGCGGTACGGGACGATTTGTTCCTTGTTTTATCTTCTCTAACCATATGGCTTTTGGGGATTGTAAAGCCTTCCATACGATTTCGAGTCAGTGATCCGTGATAATTAGTCGGTATCGGGGCTAGCCAGATAACACAGCCTGTGTTTTCTGGTTCAGTTACAAGTGCATTCGTTGGTGTAATGTTGTAGATGGTATTCGGTTTCGGAGGTCAAACGGTGGTAATTCATTCGTTTAAAAATCTTCGTTCCTGGGACTCCTATTTGTGCGGTACCACTTAACACAGGTGATTTGTTTTGTGAATGGTGTTTACTGAATTCTGTGCGGAGTGCTTGAACTTCAGCCATGCTGTGAATTCGTAATGCTCTTTGATTCTGCTGGTCTCATAATTTCGTCTCGCACGACGGACTGACCACTGCTATTGCTTTCCAGAGATAATTCTTGGGTTGACGACAATAATAGTCCACGATATTCCTATCAAAACCTTCCATATATGCGCGGTTAGTAAATTTTATCAATATTTTTACTTAGGTACTGTACAATTGTAAACGTCGCGATGTTCTAGTGTGAATATTCTACAAATCCGTAAACACATTTTCCGAAAATCGTGATTATATTATTTCTCTGTATTATGTAACTCGGCGATTCGATATTCTATAACTGTTTCTATTTGCATTAATTTTCATAACATATCGCGTTTGTGGTTTTTATAGCCTGTAATCCGTACAGTGTTTCATTCTAGTTCTGTCGACCATTCTTCGTTTTTTCTATGACCTGTTATGAACTATATCCGTCTCAAAAATAGCTTTGCTTGAATATTCCGGGGAATTTACTGTCATTATTTTACATCAGAACACTTGATAAAATTGTCTCTGTTTGCGTTTCCCGTTTGCGTTGATTCCCTTATATATTTTTTAGTTTGTTCCCCATTATTTTACAAGTTCATTGTAACTATAAATATGCTTTGGCAAATTAACCTTCAGGGATTTTTCAATTGTTTCTGCGTCTTTTGCAGTCGCTAAAACTATAAAATTTACATACTATATATACGTTCCTACATTCTGGTGCATACTAAAAAATTTTCTTGTTTACTGATATCTAAAATGATTGAACCAAATTTTCATGGGTGTCTTTTGAACAGTGCGCGTGTCATGGGTTGTGTATGGGGGAATTTATTTTCAGAAATGTTTTCTTCATTTTCTTTGGACATTTCCTTTGGCTGACATTTTCCTATATTTTCGGCATCAACTATTGGTAATTCATCTGGCATATTTTCTTGAGTTTGAACTAAAACTTGATTTAATTTTACCTCATTTTCTTGTGTCGCTTGTCGACTGATTTCATTCATATCCATATTCCTATACGTGTTGAATCGATCAGCGGTTATTATTTGAATCTTTGTTTCTCCCACGGGTTGGATTTCAAAATTAACGTGCGATGTCTTTTTTAAATTAGATTTTCCTTTCTGTCTGGCTAAAGTTCTAATCTTTTTCACTTCGGGGTTTTTTTTCTTTCTTTACTTTCGTATCTTTATTAAAAATCTTCTCTATGCTTCGTTTTCTCGGCGTTAAAAATCCATTTTCTGCAATACTTCGTAATTTCGTATCTTCGAGTTCACTATACTTTTGCTTGAACTTTACATACATTCAAAAATCTGGGCGGTAGAATTTTGTCCTTAGGCAAGACATTTTCATCCTTCTGATTTACGACTGTAGAAAAATCTTATCTTTGGCGACTGTCATTCCTAGGTGCTTGGCAGATTCCAACTTCCTGGGGGATAGAGCATCCCCCGTGGGTGTTTCTGTATCTATCTCTAAAACTATCTTCCAATGATTTCCTATTTTTACATCGATCACCTTCCCTTGATTCCTTGATGCATTAACTGCTGCAATTTCCGTCCTTCCTGAATATGTCTGGCTACTTTCGGGAATATTTTCACTTTCAAAAGCTTTCATACCAACTTTTTTCCATTTTCTGACTATAATTTTCTTCATCCCTCGCTGTAGTGCTGTATGGGCAATGTTCCGTTACATCTCTCGTTCTTTAGGCAGGAAATGCTCGTACCTATACGTATGCATTCCCACTTGTCGACTGTCACGTGTGACTATCGGTCCTAATGTACAGGGTGCGTCGGTTTTCCATTTTCCATAAGTGGCACTTTTCTAAATTCATCTCTTTCTCTTGCTTTCTCGTTTAAACGCATGTTTCGCTTTTTCTTGTTCCAGACGATTTTCCATATTCTTCAATTTCAACTATTTCTTTGCAGACTAGCGTCTCCTTTAAATCACCAGTCGCTGACATCTTTGAAACTGTTTTTTCTAAACCTGGTGTCACAATTAAATCACCGGTACCTGATATCTCTATTTGATTTGAAGTTGTACGTCCCGTTTCATGGCATGAAAATCTGTTGATAAACACTTTGCGGATTGCTTTGGGCGCGCTTTCCTTCTTCAATCCTAATTTTTCTCCAGAATTCATCCAATCGTTCATCCTGATCGTGACATCTCTCAATCGTTTTTCTACTTCTTCAACTCGATAATTTCCCCTGATAAATACATTTGATTTTCTCTCCAATCAATTTGCACTTCATATTTTCGTAAAAAATCTAATCCCAGTGTTATTTCAGTACTACGATGATCATTTTCAACTATTAAGAATTCATGTTCAATAATTTTTCCTTCCTTTACTTTGATTGGCAATATAACCGAGCCAATATAATGAGTGAAATTTCCTTGTCCATTTCTGAGGTTATACGGCAAATCATAATTTAATTTCATACCTCTAACAATATTGATATGAGCCACTGATACTTGAGATCTCATATCTATGGATATATGCCTCAAAAATTCCTGCTACTTCCAAACTAATTACTTTTTTTTGTTCATCGTCGATTAGTATATTTTCCCTTGCCTCTCACTATTTAAATAGTTTTTCCGCAGCTTTCATCTGAGGCTTGTTGAAAGCTGCCATTCCATTTAAATTCCCGTTATATTTTGACATTTTTCCATACTTTTTCCATTTATTGTCATTTCCATAACTATTTCCTGTTTGCTGTCTGTAATTTATTCTCTTAAAATTTCGATAACCATTTCCTGTATGTCCTCGTTCATTCCTGCTCCCCTGAGATCGAAATCTATTTTCTTTCGAATTGTTAGAAAATTCTTTTCTATGTTTATTCATTTTTCCATATTTTTTAAATCGTTTTCCTTTAGCGTAGTTGGCAAACCATTTTCCTGGACTCATTGAATTTTATTTTGAAAATTATTCCTATTTGGGCAACGATATGACATATGTCCGACTTCTTGACATGTTAGGCATACGCAATTTTTTCATATAACAATCTCCCTGTGGTGACCTTTTCTGTTACAATGTGTACAATATTATATCTGCATTGAACGTTCTAAAATTCATATTCGGTGTATTCGTAATTTGCTCAATTAATTCTTTCTTTTCTGCTAATGTGATGGCTTCTTCTAAACTGACAGGACTTTCAGATAAAACTTTTTTCTAACAGGATCTAACAATCCAATTGCAAATTGTACCAATAAATCTTGCTCGTATTTTGCTCTAATACATTGTCAATTCTATTATTTCCGTGAGGTGCCTTATCTTTGATGCACATTTTTTTAATCTTATGAAAAAATTCCTAACTGATTCATTCGTTTTCTGATAACAATTCAAAAATCTTTGTGCCTTCCAGGTAATTTCATTCAAACTGCTTCAATAATTCCTTTTAATTAATTGCCAGTTGTCGGTATTTTGTAATTCATCTTCGCTTCAATAAATAATCTAGCTATTCCTTTCAATTTTAATCTAACTATAGAACTTATTTGACTTTTCTGTCCATTCTATACAGCTGCCAAATCCTCAATTTCACGAATAAAATCTTTGATTTCTGTGGTACCATTATAAAAGGAATATTATCCAAAGTGATACTAATTTGCGGTTCATACCTAACCCCTCGGCACTGTTGTCTGAGTTTCCATGATTTAATTATTTTGATAAAAATTCCATTGATTGAAAATAAAACTTCAATTGCCTTTTCGAATACTTCCGAGTTTTTGATCGGTATAAACGCTATATATATTTATTTTCCCAATATCGTTTTTTTGCAAAATAACAACGATATTATACTAACTATTTTCCAAATTTTTCTACTCATTTACTTCGTTCAAATTAGTTCTTTTCCACTGACATCTTATTTGTAAAAAATAAAAAAATAGAAATATTTATTAAAAAAAATTCAACTTCAATTTTGTTTGACACTTTTTTCTGTGAAAATATCATATATGCGTTAATGTACTTCCTTAATTATTACCTCAACACCTGACATCAATGTTGTAAAGTTGGTTCTATACAGGGTGTTGTGGAAAACCACACACCTGACCACCAATTGTTTTGCTCCTGACTACGGGGTGTTGTGATTTAACCCACCACACCTGTAATACCAGACATAATTGTTGGTTAGAAAACAGTATTGAAAGCATCGACTATCTGAATATAGTCGAACCGGTTATGATATATGGAGCGGTCTACAAATATCAATATCCTTTCTTTCAATACCGGAACATGGGCTGTTTATTCAGGAAGTACTACCGTTCAGAAAGATTCGAACCAAACAATGTTTTGATAAAATAATAATGCACTCGTAAAAGTTAAAATGTATATATATATTTAATAAAACTGACACAACTCTATCAATCGTCTATGGACGTATGATAGGCAACAATATTCATACAATGAAAACTAATGTAGCGTATTGGCAGATAATTCTGCAGTGGCTTCACAATAGGAATAATTTTAATAAGAGAACAAGCTTGAAATTCAATTGCTACCAACGACTAACAATACCTCTCTTTTGAGATCTTGTAATCTTGAAAACTATGGACATACTTTATAGACACATACACATTTTAATGGGTTGGGTTTTGCCATAAACATAAATACAGAAGAACAAACATGAGACTCACCCTGTTTAACACTTATTCACCGGAGTAGTTTTAAACGGCAATTAGATTTGAATTTATTATTACTGCGTTTCCTTCCGTGTCGATCGGTTAGTCTAATTAATTCGTCCGGTATATTCGTATACAGATAAGGTTTTTCTAAGTGATCGTGAACCATTGAAATTGGTGGAATCCCGTATTATCTCTGTTTTGGAAGCTTTGACAAACTTAGGAAACTATACTGTTCACTCGTGTTTTACTAGGAGCTTCAATACTTGATTTGAATCGGTTGAGTTTCTATGTTTGCTGAAGTTCACTACACTCATTGGGAAACTCTCATTATTATTGTACGATACGGTAGCTCGACTAACTTTTTAACCTAACTTTGAGGATGACATGTTTCTAGTTCACTGTCGAACATCGAATGCCCTTTGTTGATATGAAACTCACGCTTTTATAACCCTTCGTCGATCACGTGATAATTTGTCTAACCGCGCCTAGCGATTATAATCATCTTCAACTGGTCGTAATAAAAATAATTAATGGGTTGTTTTGTTTCTGTCATAGATAAAAATATATAACATAATTTTATGCCCTCTGGGGAAAGTTATATTTAATGACCTGTCATACGCGGTGAATTTATGGCGTCTAGACGGGTCGATTCCCGTGAATTACGAGTTTGTTTACTTTTAATGATGCGGTGTGGTGACACCCGCATTATCGCTTCGTAACGGCTCTGTGTTTATCGACCCTTTTGGACGGGTGTTAGAATTATGGTAGTAAATAAAACTGATTTTCTTATCTCCTTGACTGTAACGGGTAGCAATCAATAAACTTTGTTTTGCTCTCCTAGATGAGTCATTTAAGCATTCTATACAATGGTTAGGGGTCTTGGAAATTCATCTTTAAATGCATTTCGGGTAATTCCCGGGGCATAACAGACTTCACCCCTCTCAAAATTTCTATTCCCATTAGACGTTTAATACATCATCAATCAAGATCAATTGACGGGTTGACCAGCGGTGAGCCAAAGGGTTTTCCCCAACAGGATGTCATTTGAACACGGGAAACTTTGAATAATTCTGATCTCCTATCGTTCTTCATTAGCAACCCATGCATTCCATATAGGTACGTCTTTTAATGGGATATGAGCATATTTCGTTTCCTATTTTGTTGTAAATCAAGGTTTCTGTTTTAATTATTTGCAATATTTCTCGAGATTCTTCTACCATCATTCGAGTTGTTCTACTAATTGTAGTAGATACAGTTTTATTTTACTAATAATTGTTCAAAAAATCTTCGCAGATGTGTGTTGGAACAGAATGTATTTCTGAAAATGCTTCAATGACATCAATATCAATCATAACTACTTCAAGGAAATTATCAGTAAAGGACACTAGTTTTTGATCCACCCTGTATATTCAATGTATCTGCAGAGTGAACTTTTACCGTGAACGATCGAGTTTGTAACCGACTTTACGAGAAATACATAATAGATATGTCAGTTTAATTCAAGATATACTAATATCATCAATCGCAATTGTTATTGGTATAACGACAAAATATCTGCAAATGAATGAAATTCCACCGCTCAATTTTTTTTGGAGATCACTGAAAAACTTGCTATCTTTGGACTCACCGTGTATATCGTCTGTACATGCAGGAAGCATTGTTCTCTCTCTGTTTATATATTCGAAGAAGTCTCTTCACAATGGCCATTTGAAATTTTGATAAGTTATCTTTAGCACCTTATTTAATCTAAACTGTTGAATTTAGAGGGTGGTGCAATGAAGACATTTGATCAGCATCACAAGTTCTGCAGTATATAAAAATTCGAGCAAATTCACCGAAAGCCAATTTCCATTGATGTGCAAGATCATTTATATAGTATTAAATCAGTTGTAAGGACCTGTCAAAAGTCTTAGAGGGCAGGTGTGATAGTCAAATATCTCCTTTAAAAAAAAAATAAGCACGTAAAAATACATATTTAAAACGTGGCGAGGTGCCATAGGCGAAATAAATACCCCTCTCCATATGTTTCTGACAGTTCCATTTGAACCATTGTCCAAGTGAAGGTCAACGCCTGTTTGTTTTCTTCCGGGGACGGTTGTTTAATCAAGTGCGTAATTAGTTATTCCTATAAAACCCCAGGCATCCACTGACATCATTGGGATTAGCCTAGGCAGATAGGCAACAAGGACACTTGAGACAATCTTATTTATTCAAGGCTAGAACCCTATCTCCATACCTTTGCTCTCATCATCTGATCCGGTTTACACCTAACCTAAGGTAAACCTAACCCAGGTTAGTAGTTCTGATACATCCTCAACTGGTATCACTACTGATCTCATCTGTAATCCAAATCTGAAAATTAATTATATGAGTTAAATAATTTTCAAATCAATATAGATATCAAATAATTTACATAATAAATACGATCTACTGCATAGAGAGATCTGCACCACCAAAACCTGAATGAAAAGAAATTCTAATTTAGATGAAATATATTATTTCAATCCATCATAGTTATATTGAAGTTCTCATATTTTATACAATGAGTTTTATGCAATTTTCATGGTGCTTTTCACTTGAACTGTGAATAACTTGTTTTTAAACTACACGATTAAGCTCAGATATCTTCTTATTAATTTATTTCTATTTAAAAATGTGAATGCATTTCGCATAGCAGGGTAGCTTGCCATCTTCAGGCATTCTAGAATTTATATTAAAAAACAATACTGATTCTTAATTGTAAAATTAAATAAAATCTTGCCACAAAACGCACCAACATTAATAAACAATCAAGTTAAATGTCTACATGACGACAAAGAATATCACTTGTTTCATTAATTATATCATACGCTCCTACTCATTACATGTCATAGGAGATTTTTTGTTATAGAGGACCATTATAGCTGTTCACGAAGTCCAGCTCTAATATTATGCATGGTATGCTTTTTTGATATTACTGCTGCCATTGAAGAAAATCTGGACAGTTTTCACCAATTCATAAATTTATCTGGACCCCTAACAAATATAAAGGATTATGTGAGCACCTGCCATATATGCTCCAAAACCTTCAGTCGATTTTGTTTTTATGTAATAATTAGTGAAAATTATGTACATGACTTCGTTATTGTACTCCCCATTTTCAAAAAATAATTTCCAATAAAATGTTGACAAACATTCAACATCCGTGACTGTTCTCACTGTTTAGTACTTTTTTATATTGATCGAATCTTTGTTTGTTCTTCTACTAAATATTTCGGCGATGGTCTACAACTCTTCTCGAACATTCAATAAATCTAGAGTACCGTATGTTCGAAGAAAGGAGCCAATCAACGCTATCAATGTTCTAGCTCAAATTCGAATGAATCCAGGACTGCAAAAAATTCGCGATTAGAATAGAATAGAATAGAATAGTACTTTATTGATCCATAAAAAACCAGGTACATGGTATTGGATAAGTCAAGAATTATGATAAATTTAATATGTAGATGTATAAAACAATAGGATACGATACAGTTAAATAAATAAATAAAATAATGCACAAGATACGAATGTCAACTCACTGCTACAAGAACACATGACCCTAAATAATATGTATACCCATATAAAAATTTAAAAAAAAAGATTCAGAGGTGAGAAATTAGACTATGGCTACCAACCAATTCTAATTAATAGGTTCCAATATGTGGGAATCATCAAAGTACTCTTTGTAATGTATAATAAGCTTTTGAATATAACAGATGTTTGAGGTTTGTTTTGAACCTATCGAAAGCAACAACTCCTGATGGAGACAGGGAGCTTATTGTATATTTTGCTGCTACATAAGTTGGCGATTTTTCAAAAGTGGATGTTTTGTGGATCAAGGTCAATAAATTAGCGCCATTTCTTTGTTTTGTATTGGTGATGAGTATTATTTTTTTCTAATTTATGTTCATTCTTTTAATATATAAGCAACACTTGAGTATAAAAATGCAGCAGACGGTCAGTATTTTATTTATGAATGTCTCTCTGCATGAATCGCGGGTTTCAAATTAAACATCAATCTGATAATTCGCTTCTGGCTATGAATATCCTATTTATCTCCGTTGCATTTCCCCATAGTATGATGTGGAATGATAAGGCTGAGTAGACAAGTGCATAGTATACTTGAATCAAGATGCTTTCATGGAGCTCATATTTTAATCTGATTGATGGCAAAGTATGACTTAGAAAGTTTATTAGATGTTAGTTCGATGTGTTTTAGACCATGAAAGTGATTCGTC